>JAJOZX010005375.1:80000-325135 GCA_023014485.1 Bathynomus jamesi | reverse complement strand
CTTGACCTTCGCGAAATGAGAAATCATCACGTGGAACCTTTGTAAGGTAAGGTGTATATATATATATATATATATATATATATATATATATATATATATAACTGCATACAAATACTCGCTCCAAAATGCCAAATATACGTTGCTGTACGTTGGCATTTGCACTTAAATGCGGTCGTTGCTCTTTTAAACACACGTCGTTGTCTTTAAGACTTTATTACAAGTGGTAATGCGTATTTCTTGTAAGCATTAAATATATCTTGAATGGAAGAAAGATGGGGGGAGAAAAAGAGTATCCTTCAGGGGGAAAAATAATTTGCGAGTTCCCTGTTTGGAAACCATTTTTTTTCTTTTTCTTTTTTTTTTTTTTTTTGCGGGGGGGAGGGCGGGGGATTTTGCATTGAAAATACACAACATAATGTATTTTGCTTATTCTGAATCTCTTTCTCTCATATATATATATAATATAAAAAGGCAAACAACACAGGGAAAAGGAAAAGTAAACACGAAATCCGAGCGCTTTCGTGACATATTCACATCTTCATTTTTCTTTCTTTGTCCCTGAAGAATGTGAATATATCACAAAAGCGCTCGATTTCGTGTTTTACTTTTCCTTTCTCCTGTGTTGTTTTGCTTATTAAAAGCATGTGTTTTTCTGTGTTTTTTTTAGTATATATATATATATATAATATATATATATATTATATATGAAAATTATTTCACGAAAGTAACACGTGAAAAATATTTATGATGAATAAAACCACGAAGGAAAGGAAACACAAAATGGTGCTCAAGCGCTTTCGTCTAATGACATCCTCAGTGTTCCTGAGGATGTCATTAGACGAAAGCGCTGAGCACCATTTTGTGTTTCCTTTCCTTCGTGGTTTTTATTCATCATATATATATATATTAGGCCGGGTCAAATTTTATATTGAACCCCCTCATAAATTATTTTTGTTGTTTAAAAGCCCTCCTCCACTGGAACAATTTTTCACTTTTTGACCTATATTGAAGAATATTCTATTTATACGAGACTTACTCTACATTCAGTTTTTGATGACATAAATCTTATTAACGTATAATATTTTATTTAATAATGTACATTATTAGGAAAATTAATTAAGTACAACAATATATTCAGAAGAAAAAATTAGAGGCATAATAAATGTACTAAAATTCAATTCACTTTTTCATTGTTCCTTATCACAATCAAAAGGGAAGAAATTTTCAATATCATTAGGAAGTTTTATTTCATATCATTGGGTCTTCCATTCAAACATGGGCAGTTTTCGCCTTGATTTTAATGAGTTTAAGATAAACTTTTGATTTTTCCTGACATGCCTTTGTTACTAGGTTCACTGCCCTTTCCGCACTTTGACTGTGGCATGGAAAAGAAGCTATCTCCAGTGGCTTACATCGAGCCTGTAGTAGCTCATCGTCGCTAAAATTGTTTAGTCAAAGGGTATATGCACCATCAGTTGCATTAGGATGAGATTTTAACCAAAACCACCCTGGAGTATAGAACTGCATAATAATCTGACTATATCTTGAAGGTTTTTATCGGGATTTGGCGTTGAGATATACTGTATAATCAAAGGACCCTGTTGGCTAGAGTTAGCCAGCGAGCATGGTGAAGGGTATCTGGGATCGAGTGGACAGATCTTGAGAAGTGTCTCCAGTTTACACTGCCAGACACATATCATAGAAATATCTTTGATCACTGCTTAGCTCCTTCACAACATTTGCTGGAATTTCTTTAATGTTTCCCTTTACGCGAGAATATTTGACTACCTCCAATTTTGTTAAATCGGTTTTCAGTTTATTCCCAATTGAACCCACAAAAGTATTTGTACCTGTTGTTTTCCCACCAATGGCTTTGTAGACGTGCATGAAAGGCAGCTCATTCAAATGCAAAACTACTTAATATCATTTTAGCTACCGTATATGAGTAACAAATTCTGGCACCATATATTGTGGAGTGAGTTAAGAAAAGCATTTAAACAAATTTGAAATTTAAAAATATGAAATTGAAAGTTTTTGCATTAAATTAGTAGAATTTATGAAAAGAATTGTTTTTTTTAAACTAGGCAAAGAATCGGCATCAGCATCGGCTAGACTTTGGAATTGGTACATCAATAATTAAAAATGTAGATTTAGGCTGCAGTCAACCTGCATACCTATGAACAATTTCTAGAGAGTAATTAACTGTGCACCTCTTGATATAAAGTCACGGTTACTCATGACGAGGTAAAGAGAGTCATGGTTACTCTAGTCCTTTTCTGACGAGGCAAGCGAGTCACTGTTACTCATGACGTGGTAAAATAGAGTCATGGTTACTCATGACGAGGTAAAGAGAGTCATGGTTACTCATGACGAGGTAAAGAGGTCATGGTTACTCATGACGAGGTAAATCGAGTCATGGTTACTCTAGTCGTTTTCTGACGAGGCAAAGAGAGTCATGGTTACTCATGACGAGGTAAAGAGAGTCATGGTTACGCGTGACAAGGCAAAGAGAGTCACGGTTACTCTTGACGATGTAAATAGAGTCATGGTTACTTTCGTCTTTTACTGACGAGGTAAAGAGAGTCATGGTTACTCGTGACGAGGTAAAGAGAGTCATGGTTACTCGTGACGAGGTAAAGAGAGTCACGGTTACTCATGACGATGTAAATAGTCATAGTTACTCTCGTCTTTTACTGACGAGGTAAAGAGAGTCATGGTTACTCGTGACGAGGTAAATCGAGTCATGGTTACTTTCGTCTTTTACTGACGAGGTAAAGAGAGTCATGGTTACTCTCGTAGTTTACTGACGAGGCAAAGAGAGTCACGGTTATTCATGACGTGGTAAATAGAGTCATGGTTATTCTCGTCTTTTCCTGACGAGGCAAAGAGAGTCACGGTTACTCATGACGATGTAGAGTCATGGTTACTCTCGTCGTTTACTGACGAGATATTCATGGTTACTCATGATGAGGTTGAGTCATTATTACTCTCGCCATGTACTGGCCGTCTAGCCCCGACTAGCCGCCCAGCCCAGACGAACAGCCGACGAGCAGCCAACCAGCAGCCGTCGACTAGCCGATCAGCAGCCGTCGACTAGCCGATCAGCCGACCAGCCGCCGACTAGCTTCCAAGCTCAGCCGATCAGCCGACGAGCAGCAGCCGACTAGCGGATCACCCGACGATCAGCCGATCATCCGCCGACTAGCTGATCAGCTCAGCCGATCATCCGCCGACTAGCCGACGAGCCGCCAAGCTCAGCCGACGAGCTGCCAAGTTCAGCCGATTAGCCGACGAGCTGCCAAGCTCAGCCGATCAGCAGCAGCCGACTTCCAGATCAGCCGACTAGCCGCCAAGCACAGCCGATCAGCCGTCGACTAGCCGATCAGCGGACGAGCTCAGCCGATCATCCGCCGACTAGACGACGAGTCACCAAGTTCAGCCGATCATCCGCAAAGCTCAGCCGATCAGCCGACGAGCTGCCAAGCTCAGCCGATTAGCCAACGAGCTGCCAAGCTCAGCCGATCAGCAGCAGCCGACTTCCCGCTCGGCCGACGAGCAGCCGACTAGCCGCCAAGCTAAGCCGCCGACTAGCCGATCAGCGGACGAGCTCAGCCGATCATCGGTGCTCTTCCAATATGTGCTCTACCGCGAAAACTGTGATCTAACATATTCCAACTAATATTCCATATTCCAGGCTAACTAACGAAAATATCACGACTTAACCTAACCAATCGTCAAGGGCGTATAGTTGACCTAACGATTGGTTAGGTTAAGTCATGATATTTTCGTTAGTTAGCCTTATAAGGCTAGTTTCACGGTAGAGCACGTATTGGAATATGGTAGATCACAGTTTCGCGGTAGAGCACATATTGGAAGAGCACCCGATCATCCGCCGACTAGACGACGAGTCGCCAAGTTCAGCCGATCATCCGCAAAGCTCAGCCGATCAGCCGACGAGCTGCCAAGCTCAGCCAATCAGCCGACGAGCAGCAACCGACTAGCCGATCAGCCGACGAGCCGCCAAGCTCAGCGATCAGCCGCCGACTAGCCGCCAAGCTCAGCCGATCAGCCGCCGACTAGCCGCCAAGCTCAGCCGATCAGCCGCCGACTAGCCGAGGAGCCGCCAAGTTCAGCCGACCAGCCGCCGACTAGCTGCCAAGCTCAGCCGACGAGCAGCCGAGTAGCCGATCAGCCGTCGACTAGCCGATCAGCAGCCGCCGACTAGTCGATCAACCGACGAGCTCAACCGAGGAGCTGCCGACTAGCCGCAAAACGCAGCCGATCATGGTTACTCTCGTCTTTTATTGATGATAATTTATACTCATTTCAAATAAATAAATAAATAAAAAAAAAATATATATATATATATATATATATATATATATATATATATATATATATGTGTGTGTGTGTGTGTGTGTAAAAATGAACCATAAATAATTCCCATATTCCTATATTATCTTATCCTTCATGTAATTCTTGTATTCATTACGTATATAGTCTCTGTATCCATTGTAAGAAAAAGTATCCATTTTAAAAATTCATGTGTTATATGGTTCATGTATTTATATAATTCTGTATATTCTTATATATTTAACTTTATATAATGCCTATACTCATATGTATGTACGTGTGTGTATTCATTTTTACATAACGACCAAAATCGCCCAACGCGAGTTTGGATAAAATTTTTGATTTGCTTTCTACTTTGCTAAATAATTGGTGACCTGTTGTTTTTTAAAATCTCAATCATTTTTTTAGATTTCGCTTAATAAGGAATCCTGTTTAAGCTTTGCAATGTTCACATTTTGTATACACTCTCTTTCGTTATAAACAATGAGATCATGTCTTGCCTAAGCATTAAAATTGTACATCTTAAACCTTAAAATTTCACTCATATGCATATTTTAGTGTAAAGATGCATAGTCCGATTTCCACTTTTAGTTAACTTGGCAGATCATGATAACATCAGATCTGAAAAGTCGCGGTTTAAGATAAAAATATGGTTTCGTCTTCAAATATTTTGTTTACTCGTTCAAGCCTTACCACAGCTAAAAAATTTACTTATTTTTAAATATTGTGCAAAAATAATACAGCCTTCTTAGCATTTAATAATAATAATGTTAGCAGTTTTTGGGTATATAAACCCATTAAAATTATTCCATTGGCATTCAGAAGCTAATTCAGAGGCTGAGCACTACCTGTATCTTTTAGCAGTAAAGTTACAGTTGGAGAAACTTTTTATTGTCCCCTTCGAGCCTTGCTCTCTTCAGAAAAACTTAGAAAACTTTCCGGATACGCTATAAGAAGAATCCGGAACCTTCAGCATTTAGACTGCAAATCTACCAGAGTCCTCCGAGCCACTATAGAAGAACTCGGAGAGTAACATAGAAGAAAACCACTTCAAGTCACACATCCGTTGCTTGCCTCCTAAACCAGAACCCCCGTCGATCCGAACCACCCCAGGGCCATAGACGGAGGGGTTAACAACTGGCGACCCTTTAACCAGGATCTTCACGACTCCAGGATTCTTCCAGTCTTCCAGACTCTGGAACCAGAACGAACACCCAGTTGACCGGCGTGTCACGACTTCTAGTTCGTCACATCCACCCTTGAACCGGTGCGTTACGACTCCAAGTTCTTCACGCCTACTTTTCATCTAGGAACAAGTGGCCAGCCAGACACGTCTTCAGGACACACCTCAAAGGATTTCGCCGTAGGAATCTTGTTAAGTACAAAACTTTTTTAATAATTTCTAAACATTTGAAAAGTCATTATTATTAACAATTAATATTTAGTATTGAGCCAGAATTAACAAAAAACACAGTGAACACTTCAGACACCAGTGATACACTCTTTTTATTGAAAACAGTATTGTCACAGTTATTTTCAGTTATTTTTACTATTCTAGTTAGTATAGTATAATTTATTTAATGTACCAAACATAGTATTACCATACCATCACGTACATTTGAGTGAAATTTTGTTTACATTTTTATTTTTGTTTGCAATCTTTTCAAATTTTCCCCGAGTTAGGCAAATTGTTGTGCATTATTTTTTTTAGATTGTGTAGTTAGGAAAACCCCTTAAGTGATCATTCCATGAATTAAGATCGGTCAAGCAGACCTAATTAGAACATTAATAAGTACCTTCACATATGAGCGATTCAGACGGTGCGCTTTCTGACATCGAAGAATTACCTACACCCATTTTTCCACCTACCCCGCGCCCTTCAAACATATTCCCAAATACACAAGTCAGTATGTCTCAGTCTCAAACCCCCGCCCCAGCATACATTAACTTAGGCAGATTAGTAAATCTTCCTCATACTGTTTTAATTTTTAAGGGGACCATAGATAATCGTTTTGTTGAACCGCGCGTAAGACCTTGGGTTGAGTCTTTAGAGCAACATTTCTTACGCGAGAATATTACCGATGATGATATAAAAATCAGAGAAGCAAAAAGATTTATTGACCCTAAAGAGGGAAATGCCCATGACACAGTCACTTACGTCCCATCAATTAGCGAAGCTATAACATGGGACGATTTTAAACAAAACCTATTAGAATTTTTTAAAGAAATTACCCTTGCACAACCCTTAGCCACATTAGAAGCAGTCTTCGAAGCTAAATGGAAGAAAGAGGAACACGAGGATTTAAACAATTTTATTACACGTACACACAAACTTGTAGGAGAAGCCCTCCGGGCCGCAGAAAATGCATGTGGCATAACTTTTACTTCGAAACAAAGAAATCTAATAGTAGCCACAACCATTTACCAAAACCTACCCGGAGCGCCTAAAAAAAAGTTTATGGAGTTTTTAAATGTTGACAAACCTGTCAGTGTAGCCATAAACAAAACACGGGAACATCACCCCGATTTAGCAAACCAAAACTACCGAAAGGGTAGAGAAACCCCGTACATTATATTCAGCAGCCACAACACCAATATCAACAGCAACAACAACAACAATATAAACCAAGGCAAATACAGGGAACACCCCAGAAACAAGCCCCCCAAACCCAGAATACACGCCCTCCTCCACAGTGTTTTAACTGTGATAGTTTCGGGCATATGATAAGTCAATGTAATTACCCCTCGTATTGCTCCCACTGTCACGAACATGGTCATCGCCGTGGCGATCGCCAAAAGTGTGCTGATAAAGCCCCTGCAGGGTATAGACCCCACTTTCAGAAACCAAACCAACCACGTTCCCAAAACGTATCCCAAAAGTCAACCAATCCCCAGAAACCAGTCCATTCCCAGCCTCAGTCGAACTACCAACCCAATAGATCACGACCACAGGGTCACCCACACTCTTACCCCATGTATAAACCCCAATACAACCAGCAAGGTCAACTAGTTCGGTACGTAGAAGTACCCGGGGAGGAATCATTTTCCCCAGAGAACAGTTTTCAAGAACACCCTCCAGCGTATGATATTCCCGTAGAATATGATCCAGGTCCTTATAGAAGACCATGTGAGCCCTTTTTTAGACCCTACATTGGAGGCAGCAGTTCAACCTCCTCCCTCCTAAATTACAGTAGTAAGCCCAGATACGCACACAAACTCCCCATCAGGATAATAGGTGCGGACCTCTTAGATTTAATAATAAATTGTAGTACGGATAACCAAGATTTAACTGCTCTCCTAGATACAGGAGCACACGCGACGTTAATTAAGAAACAATGCGTAGATGAATTACTAGAGAGTACAAATTATAAATATGAACTTAAGGCACCATCCTGCCAACTTAGAGGAGTTACGGGCACACCCATACCCACATACGGAGAAATTGAGTTATATTTAGAAATTGGAAACGCGATATACCCCGCGAAATGTTGTATAGTGGACACAGTCGCCACCTTTCAGACAGACATCCTACTAGGTATGGATTTTTTTAACCGGAATCAATGGGAGATTTACCCAGCCGGAAAGTTAGTAAAGTGTCGAAATAGGACACACCATCTCCGCGAGAATGAAAAAGTTTTTTGAATACGTAAATAATCGTAAGCCGGTAAAGGATAACATAGGCCCTCTATTGGATGTAAATGGCGCTTTGGCTTCTGACGCTCAGGCGATGGCGGGTATTTTCAATAACTTTTTTGCGACAGTTTTTACCGTAGAGGACGTAAATAATGTCCCCGACGTTGACGATATCGTTCCATTTAGTAGCGAGACTATTTTAGATGAAATAACTGTTTACGAGGCTGAGATTGCGCATTATATCGATAGGCTAAAAGTTAGCAAGGCTCCAGGCCCTGACGCTTTTTATCCTAGACATTTGAAAGATTTGAAAGACGTTATCGTAGGCCCCTTAGCGAAGATTTTTAATCAGTCACTCGAAACGGGGATTATTCCTGAAGACTTCAAATTAGCTAACGTCACGCCTATTTTTAAAAAAGGCGACCGCGCGGTAGCTAGCAATTATAGGCCCATTAGCTTAACGTCAATTGTCGGTAAACTTTTGGAATCCGTAGTTAGGGATCGTATTATCGATCACTTAGAAAGTAGGGGTTTGATTAATAGTAGTCAGCACGGGTTTCGACGCCATAGGTCTTGTTTAACAAATTTGTTAGAATTTTATAACGAAATAGTGCGCGAATACGATAGGCATAGGGCAGCTGACGTTATTTATTTAGATTTTAAAAAGGCGTTCGATACAGTTCCGCATAGGAGACTAATTGCGAAGGTTAAAGCGCACGGTATCCGCGGTCAGGTAGCTAACTGGTTAGAAGAATGGCTTCGTGCTAGGAGGCAGAGGGTCGTAGTTAATGGTAGTGAATCGGGGTGGTTAGAGGTAGGTAGTGGTGTCCCACAGGGTTCAGTGTTAGGCCCATTGTTATTCGTAATTTACATTAACGACATAGATGTAGGATTGATTAGTAACGTGTCAAAATTCGCGGACGATACTAAAATAGGCGGTAAGGTTGTTAACGAGGACGATAGAAATAGGATCCAAGACGATGTAGATAGGATTATGGAGTGGACGGATAAGTGGCAGATGCAATTTAACGTAGATAAATGTAAAGTTTTGCATATAGGTTCTCGCAACAATAATTACGTGTACACGATGGATGATAGGGATTTAGCGAGCGTTGACGAGGAAGTAGATTTAGGCGTACGCGTAACTAAAGATTTAAAGGTTAGGAACCAGTGCCTGGAGTCTTGCGCAAAAGCTAATAGGATGTTAGGCTTCATAGCGCGTAATTTCGAATTTAAATCGAAGGATATTATATTGCCCCTTTACAAGTCCCTAGTCAGGCCTCATTTGGAATATGCCGTTCAGTTTTGGTGCCCGTACTTGCGTGAGGATATTGATAGGTTAGAAAGGGTTCAGCGTCGTGCCACGAAACTTATTCCGGCATTGCGCAATAAGCCTTATGAAGATAGGATTAAAGTGTTAGACTTGTATTCACTCGAAACTAGGAGATTAAGGGGGGAGCTTATTGAAGTTTTCAAAATCGTTAATAACATCGATAACGTAAATTTTGACAAATTGTTCACTTTCGATAATAGTAATACTCGCAATAACGGATTCAAGTTGCGTGGCAGACGTTTCATTACTAATATCGCTAAAAACTTCTTTACGTTTAAAGTAATTGATAAATGGAATAATCTTCCCGCGTCAGTCGTTCATTCTACCAGCGTTAATGTGTTTAAGAACCGTCTTGACAGACATTTTAAAAATATTAACGTTGTTTAAAATTAAAAAAGAAAGTTAACAACAGGAGCTCTGGTGGTGGTGCTCGAGGATGAGTCTGTTGACGATGAATGCCAGCTTGTGACATGCCAGCGTGTGATGCCAGCAATAAAAAAAAAAAAAAAAAAAAAAAAAATTAGACTAACACGAATGTAGATGTAGCTCATAGCGTAAACTAACCCACTTTTTGTTTAACTTTACCTACTTTTTTTTTTTTCTTATCCTCCTTACTTTGCATGTCTCTAACTCTTTTCTTGCATGTTTGTAGTTTGCATGGTATGACAGTGAGTTAAGACTGTGTTTGCATGGTTTGTAAGCGTTCTTATTTTACTTCTTTTCATCTTTCACCCTCTCCTATATTCTCCGACTATTTTTCTGACTTGTCGGCAGTGGCCGGCGGATGATGATGGTGAGACTTTTTCCCTCCTTTCTGAATGAATGTTAACCCACGAATGATAGGTGTTGCTCCTTACTTAACCCCTTATTCTCCTCTCTTCTCTTAACCCCCTACTCTCTCCTTTCTCTCGGGCTAGCCTTAGAGTGGATCTTAGGGTCTTTGTTAGCCTTAGCTTCTGTAGATCTGAACTTAATGCTAATAGACTTAGCTCAGTTCAGATTTCCGAAAGAAATAGGAAACCCCCTCAAATTATATAGAATCACCAACTAGTTTGTAAAAATCGATCGACAAGTTTTCAAATGTGTACTGGTGTTATTAATTATGCATCTTTATTAAAAAATAATGGTAAAATATTATATTTCCTGTGACCGTTCACGCTTATTTCTTACATATTGCTATTCGCATTAACACTTTTCATTATGTTTCAGATTTTCCGGTGTAAATAATGCCGAAAGCGAAAACAAGACATCTGACCCGAAAGAAAAGTGAAGAAAAGTATGGAGGTGGTCCTTGTGAGTTATTAATGACCGAACCAAGCACTTACAGGCAGCTGATTCAGTACTATTATGACCTTAATCATGCTAACTCTGGCGCAGATTTTTGGGTCTTTGTGCAGCAAGTTAGCAAGGATTTAAAATCCATTTGGTCTTCAGTGAATCCAAGGCTGCCTTTGATTAATGACAAATCCATTGACAGAAACGTTAAAGACCTACTCACTCTTGTGAAAGACATTAATCGCAACATGCTAAGGCAAGTGTCAAGCGAAATCTGGATGCTAACTTGGACAAACTTTTTGATATTTCTGCCTGTTCCTGTTCTTTGGATATTTTGCCTTGCAGTCAGTGGTGTAGTGCTAAATAAAGAAGTGAGGGAACGCATTTTGAAAGTGTTACTCAGATGCGGGGGGGACAATGGCGAGCGCGGCGAGCCCATACAGCTGGGGATCCGGGGGCACTGTAAGCCCCCCGGGAAATCTTTTGAAATCTGACCAATTTCAGGGATATTTTGAGGTCATATGCACTGGATATTAGGATATATTCCAAGGTTGAAGATGCAGTATTTCCAGTGTCATTAGATATACGACATCCAGTACGATCAATAAAAATAGCTAACAACTGGAATGATTAACTAAAAAAAAGTTAACAACTGGTACGCCGTGGTGACTGTTTCACCAGATCTTTATAGGCTAGCATTGCCTCAGTCGAAGCTAAAAGAAATGAAGCAGTTAATGATTCTTTCTCATATTTCTTCTAGGGGTGGGAATTAAAATTTCATGACGTTAGAGATTTGTAAGTTCGGATTTATTTGAAATAGTGAGGGAACGCCGTTCCGTCTACCAAAAAAAGTAAGGGAACGCCGTTGCCACGCGTTCCCACAGCACTACACCACTGCTTGCAGTGATTCAAGAGTATACTGTAAGAAGGACAAGTGTACACAAGAACACCATCTGTGTTTGCCCTCGAAATGCAAAGGTGCCACTTGAAGAAAGAGCATACCTTCGTGATCAGCAATCCAAAACAGGTCCTAAGGGTGCATACAAGCTGTCTTCAGTGGACACAGCTGCTGCCAAAAGAGACAGGAAGGCCAAACAAGGACAGCAACATCTACTACCTCAGCAGGAAGTTGAGCTAGTAGGATCTTTCATACAGCCTACAGAGTTGCCTGAACTTACAAGCAGTTCATCTGGTGGCGAGGTTAGTTTCCTTTTATTTATATTAATTATATATAATTATAAATAAATAAATAAAATAAATAAATAAATAAAAAAAATAAAATAAATAAATAAATAAATAAACAAAACGCATTAATATTTTCCATTTATTTTCAGGAAGGAGAAGATGAATGGCAACCTAGGAAGAGGCCTTCAGGAGACTACACCCTTTTAAAGTTTCCCAGATATGCTATGGAACTTGTCAGAGGTGAATGTTCATCAAATCTGGGCGCAGCTCCTGGGAATGCCTTGCTCCATGACATCAAACACCTACTTAGACCTGAAGTTGACATCAATCACATCATGATTGACAAGTGCAAATTAGACAGGGCCAAGGCCCAAATTAGGTAGTTAGTGAGGGTTTGGAATCAGAGAAAAAGACACAGCTCATTTGTGTTGATGTGGATGAGAAGGTTGACGAGAATACCATGACTTACAAAGAAATAGAGACACCTGAAGGGGAAACTGTTCTCAGAAAGTGTGTTGACGCAGAACATCACTCACCTTCACCTATGAAGATGGAAAATCTCCTGGCGCCTACTTGACCCACAGAACAATTCCTGTTATAGGCGCCACTGGTGAGGTCCTTGCTTAGGAGACATTCAGTGTTCTTGAAGAATATAATAGCCTTGAAAGTATCCGAGCCATTCTTCTTGATAATACCGCAACCAACACTGGCTGGAAGAGTGGTTTAGTGGTAAAACTTGAAGAAACTCTGGGGAGGAAACTGCACACTATTGGTTGCGCACTGCATCAGAATGAACTCCCACTAAAAGCTCTTTTCAAAAAAATGGATGGAGTGACAACTGGCCCAAGAAGTTTCAGCGGGCCCCTTGGGCAAAGGTGCGCAGAAGATATCCAGAATGAACCTCAGGTACAGTTTGAAGCTGTGGAAACTCCAATCATTGAACGGTACATTCCAGAGGAAGTACTGAAAGACCTCAGTCATGATCAAACGCTTCTGTATGAGTATTGCAGAGGGATCGGATCAGGAAGAGTAGATGACAGATGGGCTGCTTGGAAGATTGGTCCACTTACCCATGCAAGATGGTTACCTCTTGCCATAGGACTTCTTTGTTTGTACACAAGAGACAACAGATCAAACCTGAATTTGAAAAAGTTGGTCCATTACATTGTTCGAGTTTATGCTCTTGCATGGTTTGAGATAAAGGCATCCTCTAAGCTGCATGATTCTCCTCGCATCCTCTTCTCTGCTATCAGCCGACTGAGGCTGATTCCATTTGATGAAGTGAAACGCATTGTAAAGCAGAACATCCAGGTTAATGTTTTCTACCTCCGACATGAGAACATCCTCTATGCCATGGTGAAAGACGAAGAAGACAGAATCAGGAATCTTGGGCTTCAGACTATACTCACTCTCAGACACAGGTCAATTTTGCGCTTCTTGTAATTATTTATTTTTTTTTTGCCAAAGCTGAGTTATTCTCCAAAAAATATGGAAAAAATATTATAATTGTCACTTTAAGTGGGTAATTTGTTTGTATTATTGAAACGGCAATATTTGAGTACTATTTTTCATTTATATTTATATTTTTATTTATATTTATATTTTCATTTATATTTTCATTTTCATTTTTCATTTATAGAATGGAGAGCAACCAGGAAACAGGGAAGAAAATTCCCTAGGTGAAGTGGAATGCAAATCACTGGCATGAGCTCATCGACCTCACTGACCATGATGTCATGGAACCACCTACCACACAGCACCTATTTGATGAAGAAATCCAGTCATTCATGGACACTAACACTAAGCCAGACATTCCAGACTTGCTTTCTCACTCTCAGAGTGTTGAGAGGAGTGTGAAATTAGTGACAGAGGCTTCCCATACCGTGTACGGGTTCGAAACTCGCCACAGATGTATCCTTACTAAAGTACTGAGCAGGAAGATGCGTCCTGCATTTATGTCCAAAGAACATTATTCTCAATCTTATGATGATTTATATGAATAGTTTTTCTTTTTATATGAGAACATGTGATTTTTTTTGGATTTATCACTTTTGAAAGTATTTTTTCAAGTTTTGTAGCCAAAATATGTGAATAAATTAGCAAAAATGCATGTTTTTTCAACGAAATTTTATAATTCTACACTTAAAACACATGATATACATTAGGCATTGTCTCCTCTTGGGATAGAAAATGATATTGAGTTGCTACATCTATAATTAGTTAATATTATGTCTTCAAAAATGACGAGTTTACCTATCAGGCCCTTATCCGTTTGCTCTAAAAAAAATTTTGGGTTCATTTCTCAACCAAACCTAACTACTGGCGCTTATTCAAGTTGCGATTTCAAAACATGTGGAAAATCGACCCGCCCTAAATTACCTATGAACAATTTCTAAAGAGTATTTAACTGTGCACCTCTTGATATAAAGTGACATCAGAACAAGACCAGCGCGCATACGCAGAGAGAGCAAATTGCAAAACACTGTCCTAAGGTATTTTCATTTGCAATAAAAAGTGATAAACAGTACGCTTACGTAAAAGTCTTATACAAGGTCATGAAAATTAAAAAATTACAACCTTTCAATACATTTCAAACGTCTTCATTATTCCATCTTACGCCTGGCAGTTATGTATATATCCTTAATTAATTAACAGTACTACGCCAACGCCTGTAGTTCAGTGTATAGCAGTTTCCCTGTAAGTGAAGTGAAGGCGCTGAGGTCGGGGATTCGACTCCCGATGATGCTAGTGTAGTGAATACTCTTATTTTAGTTTCAAGATAAATGTTAATTTTACCGTCTTGAATTTCGGAATAGCTATAAATTCATTTTAAATTAGTTACCCATCATAATTCAATTGTAAACCACATTAATACTAATTTTATGTATACGGTATTATTTTATTGTATGTAAACATAATTAATTATATATCACAATTGTCAGTTAATTATTTATATTCAAATAATTATTTTAATCTAATACCATGTCAATTTTGCAAATAAATAATAGAAATCCAAGGGTTATATTTTCCATCCTTGGTACTGTCGCAGTTTCGCCTAACGGACTCAATACGGCTAGTGAGATAATCACTGGTTGGCACTTAACCAGCGGCAGTGTTTATGGCTACATCATCCAGGTTAACCTATACCGGATAGATGCGCTACGGTCCCAAGCCGTAGCTTGCCTAGGCCCAACGACGACGACGACGAAAACCAACAATTGGTGACCCCGGAGTTGGATTCCCCCCTTTTACCCGAACGACTAGGACTAGACTGTAACGTCGTTCGTGCCCATCACCCCTTCACCCGAGCGACTAGGACCAGGCTGTAACGTCGCTCGTGCCCTCTGCCCCTCACCCCTGCCCGTGCGCTCTGTGCCTGCGCTCGTCTCAACTCCACTCCTTCGTTGGTAACTTGTCTGTCGTCTTGCTTGTACGTCAGCAAGCATAGGAGAAGATGCCTGACGACGCTGGTGCCATCTCCCACTTGAGCGTAAAGCTCCCCGTCTTCTGGCCGGGTGATCCATTTATTTGGTTCCACCAAGTGGAATCACAATTCAACTTGGGAAGGATCACCGCTAGCAGGACAAAATACGATCATGTTTTGTCCTCTCTACCAGCGAGCATCATCTCTGAAGTCCGTGACGTCATCGTATCTACTTCCACGAGTGAGGACCCATACAACGATCTGAAGTCTGCCATCCTGTGCCGCACCACTGTCTCCGAGCGTGAGAAAACTACATCAGTTAATCTCAAAAGAAGAACTTGGAGACCGTAAGCCCACTCAAATGCTGAGGGCTATGCAGTGCGCTCTAGGCGAACGCGCACAAACCTTCGATAAGGACATCTTTAGACAGTTGTTCTTGCAGAAACTTCCTCCATCAGCTCAGCGTGTCTTGGCCACTATGGATCCTGCTACTCCAGTTGATAAACTAGCAGAAACTGCCAACAAAGTAGTGGAGATTGACACAGCCGGTCAACAACCGGAACACACAATCGGAACTGGAGTTGAAGGTGGAAGAGTTAAGTCAACAACTCAACCACGTTTGTTCTCTGCTACAAAATCAACGGCAAAGAAGCCATTCTCGGTCAAGATTTACGAAGAGGCATCGTTCGAGTTCCGGGAAGATCTGCTTCTACCACTCTAAATTTGGAAAGAAGGCTAGGAAGTGCATCTCCCCTTGCAATTTTTCGTCGGAAAACCCCAGCAGCGAGTCCTAATGGCGTCTAGTACTCGCACTGCCAACCTGTTATTCATAAAGGACAGGAACTCTGGTGTCAATTTCTTGGTCGATACCGGAGCGTCAGTCAGTGTATTCCCTCAAAAATCTGGTCATACGCACTCGGAATCTCCGCCTCTATACGCTGCTAACAGTTCACGCATACCCACGTACGGTACTCAGTCGCGTGAACTAAACTTGGGCCTTCACCGATCCTTCAAGTGGATTTTCATCTGTGCTCAAGTGCAGCATCCCATAATCGGCGCTGACTTCCTCCAGCATTTCAAACTCCTGGTGGATCTTGACAAGCGACGCTTATGCGACCAGGCCACACTGCTTTCTGTTCTTGCCAAACAGGTTGCCCTTCCGGACGCCTCGAACTCTGCACTTTCCCTCGTTCCCCCTAATTCCATGTACCAGTGCCTTTTCCAGCGATATCCAGGAATTCTTCAACCGATGCAGATGGGTGATACCATTAAGCACACCATTACCCATCACATTACAACAAAAGGTCCCCCTGTGTTTGCAAAACCCAGACGTCTTGCCCCGGACAAACTGAAAGCTGCCAAATCGGAATTCCAGCTTATGATAGATCTTGGATATATAGAACCTTCCAAAGCAGTTGTCCTCTCCCCTACACCTGGTCCGAGAAGTCAGGAGACTGGAGACCATGTGGGGATTACCGGTTTTTGAATTCGACAACCATCCCGACCGATATCCGTTACCAATGTCCAAGACTTTACTTCTCTTCTCCACGGCAAATCTATCTCAGTAAAATAGACCTCGTTAAGGCTTTCCACCACATTCCCGTATAGCCTTCGGATATTCCCAAGACTGCAGTTTGTACACCATTTGGGTTATTCGAATTTGTGAAGATGCCGTTCGGGCTACGGAATGCTGCGCAAACCTTTCAGAGGTTTATAGATGAGGTCACCAGAGGCTTAGACTTTGTTATGCCTACATCGATGATTTGCTTGTGGCCAGCTCAACGGAAGAGGAACATAAGGAACATCTTTCACTCCTCTTTCAACGCTTAGAACAATACGGTGTTACTATTAATGCATCTAAGTGTGTGTTTTGCACAGCCAACCTTGGAATTCTTGGTCACACGATTTCGCAGCACGGAATTACCGCCCTTCAGGACAAGTGTGAAGTGATAAAAAATTACCCTATGCCAAATAATCAGCGTGAGTTACGTCGGTTTTCTAGGTTTGGTAAATTATTACCACAAGTTCATTAAAAACTGTGCCAGTGTTCTTGCTCCTCTACACGCTATGATCACCACAAAACGCAAGGTAACGAAATTGGTATGGTGTAGCGATAGTTTACAGGCGTTCGACAATGCCAAAAATGCTATCAATAGTGCATTGTCTCTGTCATTTCCTATCAGTGATGCCCCCCTAACTCTGACGGTCGATGCATCAGATGTTGCGATCGGTGGGGTTTGGAACAAACCATTAACGGTCAACAAGCACCCATCGCGTTTTACTCGAAAAAGCTGCAGCCAGCCCAAACGCGTTATAGTGCTTTCGGACGTGAACTTCTTGCTATTTACTTAAACGTGAGCATTTTCAACATTTCCTTGAAGGCCGAGAGTTTTGTTGTTTTTACCGACCACAAACCTTTGGTCACTGTCTTCAATAAAAACAGCTGTAACCACTCTCCCAGAGTCATCAGGCAACTCGATTATATCTCGCAATTTACCACAGATATCCGCCACATCAAAGGTGTCTTGAAACACTCCAGCGGATGCACTTTCAAGAATAGAATTACTTCTGTTACCCTCAGCTCTACACTGTGGATGCTATTGCACAGGATCAAGATAAGGATACGGAACTACAAGACCTGCTCAGAGAAGACTCCACTCACTCACTTTCCCTCAAGAAAATGAGTATGCCAGGATTGTCTGTGCCCCTATTGCGACGTATCAACAGCTGCTATTCGCCCTTATGTCCCTCCATGTCACAGACAAGCAGTCTTCACGGATCTTCATAAGCCCTCCCATCCTGGTATCCGTGCTTCGCAACACCTGGTTACCTCTCGCTTTGTTGGCCCTCGTGCGGAAGGATGTCAACATTGGACCAAAACGTGCCTTGCCTGCCAGCGTGCCAAAGTCCAAAGGCACACCAGGTCCCCTTTGACGCATTTCCGCCCCCATCCAGCGATTTGAGGTAATTCATGTAGACATTGTTGGCCCTCTTCCAGTGATTCAAGGCCACGTTATCTGCTCACCTGTCTCGACCGCTTTTCCAGATGGCCTGAAGCCATCCCACTTCCTGATATCCAAGCGGACACTGTTGCAAGAGCCTTTCTTCATGGATGGGTATCAAGATTTGGGTTGCCGACAAAAGTCATCACTGACCAAGGTCGCCAATTTGAGTCTTCGCTTTGGAAGAAGTTTACCAGCTTGTTGGGTACAGTACATGCGCATACCTGTGCGTATCATCCGCAAGCTAACGGCCTCGTCGAACGCTTCCATCGCCAGCTGAAGTCATCCCTTATGTGTCACGAAGACTCCCATTGGATGGATAAGCTTCCACTCGTGTGCTTGGTATTCGCTCTGCATTTAAGAGTGATTTGAAGACTACAGCGGCTGAACTAGTCTATGGAACAACACTGCGGTACCATGGTGGCTACTTCACTGCAGGGGATAAGTCATGTGATCCTACGGAATTCGCTCAAAACTTTTCTCTCACTGCAGTCCCTTCAGCCTGTTCCCCCTCGATTGACTAGCAACAGAACATCTTTGTTTCCCCAGCCCTCCAGTCTTGCACCCACGTTTTCGTTCGTGTACCTGTCCCAAAACGGCCTCTCCAATGTCCATATGACGGGCCCTATGAAGTTCTCCGACGTACGCGCAAATCATTTCTCATCGCGCGGTTCCAAGGTCGACAAGGTTTCTATCGATCGTCTTAAGCCTGCGTTTTTGGAATCAACCTTAAGCGAGGTACATGTAGCTACCAAAAAGGTCCAGGGGAAATCTGTGTCGTTCGGAACTCTTTGAACTTCCTCTCTGGTGGGGGAGTGTGTAGTGAATACTCTTATTTTAGTTTCAGATAAATGTTAATTTTACCGTCTTGAATTTCGGAATAGCTATAAATTCATTTTAAATTAGTTACCATCATAATTCAATTGTAAACCACATTAATACTAATTTTAGTATACGTATTATTATTGTATGTAAACATAATTATTATATCTCACAATTGTCAGTTAATTATTTATATTCAAATAATTATTTTAATCTAATACCATGTCAATTTTGCAAATAAATAATAGAAATCCAAGGGTTATATTTTCCATCCTTGGTACTGTCGCAGTTTCGCCTAACGGACTCAATACGGCTAGTGAGATAATCACTGGTTGGCACTTAACCAGCGGCAGTGCTTAGGCTACATCATCCAGGTTAACCTATACCGGATAGATGCGCTACGGTCCCAAGCCGTAGCTTGCCTAGGCCCAACGACGACGACGACGAAAACCAACCTAGTAATAATAATTTGGGAGTTAGCACAATGGGCCGCTTTAGCTGTCCTGACCAGGGGCGTAACACAACATTTCTTAAAGGGGGGGGGGACACACACTATATATATTGTTGTGTGTGTGTGTGTTTGTCTCAGCTCAAAATTGATGATGATAGATTTGGAATCAAAAGAATTGCATCTTGGAAGGCTTCAGTGTATTTTAGTTCCGATTTATGGGCAAAGAATTAAATTTGCACAAATTAATCGTACGTATAAAGACATATATAAACGTTCCTAAGCCAGCCAAAATTGCTTTTGAGTTTTGAGTTAACATGTCCTGGTAACCATGAAATAACTGAAATTCCATATGACATCAAAATTTTTTTTACTGAATGTTGCAATTTACGATTTTTTAAAATTTCCTTTTCAAATATCTTTAATGAGAGTAGTAATAATTTTTACAATGGGGGGGGGGGGGGCCTTACCCTCTATGCCCACCCCCTTATGTACGCCACTGGTCCTGACTGATTATTTTTGCATCGTAAAGGTAAACTGTAAATATCTAAGAAACTCATTTCCACATTATATAGGGGTGACTGTGCCTCAGCCGCCGACTAGCCGATCAGCCGCCAAGTTCAGCCGATTATGGTTACTGTCTTGTTTTACTGACGAGGTTAAAGAAGGTAATGGTTACTAATGACGAGGTAGAGTCATGGTTACTCATGACGAGGTAAAGAGTCATTGTTACTCATGACGAGGTAAAGAGTTATGGTTACTCATGAAGAGGTAAAGAGAGTCATGGTTACTATCGTCTTTTTCTGACGAGGCAAAGAGAGTCACGGTTACTCATGACAAGGTAAATAGTCATGGTTACTCTGTTCTTTTACTGATAAGGTAAAGAGAGTCACGGTTACTCATGACGAGGCAAAGAGAGTCACGGTTACTCATGACGCGGTAAATAGTCATGGTTATTCTCGTCTTTTACTGACGAGGTAGAGTCACGGTTACTCATGAGAGGTAAATAGAGTCATCGTTACTTTAGTCTTTTACTGACGAGTAAGAGTCACGGTTACTCATGACGCGGTAAATAGAGTCATGATTACTCTCGTCTTTCACTGACGAGATAGTCATGGTTACTCATGATGAGGTAGTCTCATTGTTACTCTCGCCATGTACTGGCCGTCCAGCCCCGTCTAGCCACCAGCTCAGACGAACAGCCGACAAGCAGCCTCCGCTAGCCGATCAGCCGACGAGCAGCCGACCAGCCCCGACTAGCCGCCAAGCTCAGCCGATCAGCCGCCAAATAGCCGATCAGCCGTCGAGCAGCCGATCAGCTGACGAGCAGCAGCCGACTAGCCGATCAGCTGACGAGCAGCAGCCGACTAGCCGATCAGCTGACGAGCAGCAGCCGACTACCCGATCAGCTGACGAGCAGCAGCCGACTAGCCGATCAGCTGACGAGCAGCAGCCGACTAGCCGATCAGCTGACGAGCAGCAGCCGATCAGCTGACGAGCAGCAGCCGACTAGCCGATCAGCTGACGAGCAGCAGCCGACTAGCCGATCAGCTGACGAGCAGCAGCCGACTAGCCGATCAGCTGACGAGCAGCAGCCGACTAGCCGATCAGCTGACGAGCAGCAGCCGACTAGCCGATCAGCTGACGAGCAGCAGCCGACTAGCCGATCAGCTGACGAGCAGCAGCCGACTAGCCGATCAGCTGACGAGCAGCAGCCGACTAGCCGAGCAGCAGCCGACTAGCCGATCAGGTGACGAGCAGCAGCCGACTAACGATCAGCCGCCGACTAGCTGCCAAGTTCAGCCGATCAGACGCCGACTAGCCGCCGACTACCCGATCAGCCGAATAGCCGATCAGCCGTCGACTAGTCGAACATGCCGATGAGCAGCCGCCGAGCAGCCGCCTAGTCGCTCAACCGACGAGCTCAACCGAGGAGCTGCCGACTAGCCGCCAAGCTCAGCCGATCATGGTTACTCTCGTCTTTTATTATGATAATTTATACTCATTTCAAAATATATATATATATATATATATATATATATATATATATTCTCAAAAAAGGCAAGGGTTAATAAGCTAAATTGTCCAAAAATTTACATTTTCTCTAACTAGCTAATCTCTAAATATTATAAACTATCGTAATCTTCTATTCTATATTAATAATAAATCTATGTTGAGTTGTACCTCATAATTTATATATTAAACCATCTTATTATGTTGACTTTATTTTAAGTATTTTAATAATTTATAAACCCAAATTGTATATACACATTTTTTTCATTCAATTTGGTCACTGGACTTGAAATTTTAATGAAAAATTTTGTTTCCGATGTTGAAAAAAGAAAATACCTTCAACATAAGGAAAACAATTACTTTAAATATTGGTATTCAGCTTATGAAACTAAAATAAAATTATTTTATCATTTTGCTGAGTAACAAAACTACTTAATATCATTTTAACTGCCGTATATGAGTAACAAATTCTGGCACCATATATTGTGGAGCGAGTTAGGAAAAGCATTTAAACAAATTTGAAATTTAAAAATATGAAAATTAAAAGGTTTTCCATTAAATTAGTAGAATTTATGAAAAGATTTTTTTTTTTTAAACTATGCAAAGAATCGGCATCAGCATCGGCTAGACTTTGGAATTGGTACATCAATAATTAAAAATGTAGATTTTAGGCTGCAGTCAACCTGCATACCTATGAACAATTTCTAGAGAGTAATTAACTGTGCACCTCTTGATATAAAGTGACATCAGAACAAGACCAGCGCGCATACGCAGAGAGAGCAAATTGCGAAACACTTTTCTAAGGTATTTTCATTTGCAATAAAAAGTGATAAACAGTACGCTTACGTAAAAGAGAGTCTTATACAAGGTCATGAAAATTAAAAAATTACAACCTTTCAATACATTTCAAACGTCTTCTTTATTTCATCTTACGCCTGGCAGTTATGTATATATCCTTAATTAATTAACAGTACTACGCCAACGCTTGTAGTTCAGTGTATAGCAGTTTCCCTGTAAGTGAAGTGAAGGCGCTGAGGTCGGGGGTTAGACTCCCGATGATGCTAGTAATAATAATTTGGGAGTTAGCGCAATGGGCCGTTTTCGCTGTCCTGACCAGGGTGGTACACAGTATTTCTTAAAGGGGGGGGGGGCACACACACTATATATATTGTGTGTGTGTGTGTGTGTGTGTGTCTCAGCTCAAAATTAATGATGACTGATTTGGAATCAAAATGAATTGCATCTTGGAAGGCTTCAGTTGTATTTTAGTTCCAATTTATGGGCAAAGAATTAAATTTGCACAAATTAATCGTATGTATAAGACATATAAACGTTCCTAAGCCAGCCAAAATTGCTTTTGAGTTTTGAGTTAATAACATGTCTTGGTAACCATGAAATAACTGAAATTCCATATGACATCAAAATTTTTTGTAGTGAATGTTGCAAAGTTGGCGATTTTTTAAAATTTCCTTTTCAAATATCTTTAATGAGAGTAGTAATAATTTTTACAATGGGGGGCCTATGCCCTCTATGCCCACCCCCTTATGTACGCCACTGGTCCTGACTGATTATTTTTCGCATCGTAAAGGTAAACTGTAAATATCTAAGAAACTCATTTCCACATTATATAGGGGTGACAGTGCCTCAGCCCCGACTAGCCGATGAGCCGCCAAGTTCAGCCGATTATGGTTACTGTCTTGTTTTACTGACGAGGTAAAGAGAGTCGTGGTTACTCAGGACGAGGCAAACAGAGTCACGGTTACTCATGACGAGGTAAAGAGAGTCGTGGTTATCTGTTCTCTTTACTGATTAGGTAAAGAGAGTCACGGTTACTCATGACGAGCAAAGAGAGTCACGGTTACTCATGACGCGGTAAATAGAGTCATGGTTATTCGTCTTTTTACTGACGAGGTAGAGTCATGGTTACTCATGAAGAGGTAAAAGAGTCATGGTTACTTTAGTCTTTTACTGACGAGTAAGAGTCACGGTTACTCATGACGCCGGTAAATAGAGTCATGGTTACTTCGTCGTTTCACTGACGAGATAGAGTCAGGTGTACTCATGATGAGGTAGTCATTGTTTACTCTCGCCATGTACTGGCCGTCCAGCCCCGTCTAGCCGCCCAGCTCAGACGAACAGCCGACAAGCAAACCGTCGACTAGCCGATCAGCGACGAGCAGCCGACCAGCCGCGACTAGCCGCCAAGCTCAGCCGATCAGCCGCCAAATAGCCGATCAGCCGTCGAGCAGCCGACTAGACTGCCAAGCTCAGCCGATAAGCCGACGAGCAGCAGCCGACTAGTCGATCAGCTGACGAGCAACAGCCGACTAGCGATCAGCTGACGAGCAGCAGCCGACTAGCCGATCAGCTGACGAGCAGCAGCCGATTAGCCGATCAGCTGACGAGAGCAGCAGCCGACTAGCCGATCAGCCGCCGACTAGCTGCCAAGTTCAGCCGATCAGACGCCGACTACCCGATCAGCCGATGAGCAGCCGAGTAGCCGATCAGCCGTCGACTAGTCGATCAGCCGATGAGCAGCCGCCGAGCAGCCGAGTAGTCGATCAACCGACGAGCTCAACCGAGGAGCTGCCGACTAGCCGCCAAGCTCAGCCGATCATGGTTACTCTCGTCTTTTATTTATGATAATTTATACTCATTTCAAATAAATGAAATAATTTTATTTTAGTTTCATAAGCTGAATACCAATATTTAAAGTAATTCGTTTTCCTTATGTTGAAGGTATTTTGTTTTCAACATCGGAAACAAAATTTTTCATTAAAATTTCAAGTCCCAAGTGACCAAACTGAATGAAAAAAATGTATATACAATTTGGGTTTATAAAATTATTAAAATACTTAAAATAAAGTCAACATAATAAGGTGGTTTAATATATAAATTATGAAGTACAATTCAACATAGATTTATTATAATATAAGATTACGATAGTTTATAATATTTAGAGATTAGCAAATGTAAATTTTTGGACAATTTAGCTTATTAACCCTTGCCTTTTTTGAGAATATAATATATATATATATATATATATATATATATATATATATATATATATATATATATATATATATATATATATATATATATTATATTCTCAAAAAAGGCAAGGGTTAATAAGCTAAATTGTCCAAAAATTTACATTTGCTAATCTCTAAATATTATAAACTATCTTAATCTTCTATTCTATATTAATATTAAATCTATGTTGAATTGTACTTCATTTTATATATTAAACCATCTTATTATGTTGACTTTATTTTAAGTATTTTAATAATTTTATAAACCCAAATTGTATATACATTTTTTTCATTCAGTTTGGTCACTTGGGACTTGAAATTTTAATGAAAAATTTTGTTTCCGATGTTGAAAACAGAAAATACCTTCAACATAAGGAAAACCAATTACTTTAAATATTGGTATTCAGCTTATGAAACTAAAATAAAATTATTTCATTTTACTGAGTAACGAAACTACTTAATATCATTTTAACTACCGTATATGAGTAACAAATTCTGGCACCATATATTGTGGAGTGAGTTAAGAAAAGCATTTAAACAAATTTTAAATTTAAAAATATGAAAATTGAAAGTTTTTGCATTAAATTAGTAGAATTTATGAAAATAATTTTTTTTTTTAAATCTAGGCAAAGAATCGGCATCAGCATCGGCTAGACTTTGGAATTGGTACATCACTAATTAAAAATGTAGATTTTAGGCTGCAGTCAACCTGCATACCTTTAGGGGTGGTCGAAGTTGGTACCAGAAAGCGAATAAACATCCAGTAGTTGTCGTTTCATCTATGAAATGTGAAAATCACAAAGATTTTGATAAAAGATCAGAATGCGGATTTAGCTTTCAAGTTTTTAATTTTTTCTGTTGTCGCTTCATGCGTAAAACCCCGTATGCGGCATACGCACAACCAAAACAAAGCAAACCCAAAATTATTAACTTGTTTCGCTAAGCATAAATATCAACGTTTTGCTTGTATTTTTATATAATTATTAATTATGCATCTTTATTAAAAAATAATGGTAAAATATTATATTTCCTGTGACCGTTCACGCTTATTTCTTACATATTGCTATTCGCATTAGCACTTTTCATTATGTTTCAGATTTTCCGGTGTAAATAATGCCGAAAGCGAAAACAAGACACCTGACCCGAAAGAAAAGTGAAGAAAAGTATGGAGGTGGTCTTTGTGAATTACACAGCTCAAGAAAAAAAATTTTTTGTTTCGTTGCCAAGGAAATTCGTACGAATTTAGGGTATTTTGGGGTTGCTGAATTCCAAAATGAAAGTAGTTTTTCCGATTTGGCTCTAGTTCTTGAGATAACGAATACCCTCAATTAATAGGAAACGTAACCATAATGCGTGCGTCTGTCAAAGCAAGCATCTGAACTTTTAGCATCCAGACTAAAAGAAAAGAACTGTCTACAGCAGAAGCTAAAATAACAGGTTATCGGACAAGAGAGGCGGGACTTCTTCCTTACTTCAGCCAAGATGAAGAACTTGTATACTGCAATAACATCCCTGGACTTGTTCTTCAAATGGGACTGGAATATCGACCAGGAGATTGGCGGCTTTTTATAGACAGCTCCAGTAGAAGCTTGAAATGTGTTTTATTGCACAATGGTAACCGATATGCATCTCTTCCAATTGCTCACTCAACAAAACTTAAAGAAGAATATGAAAATATCAAAATGGTCCTGCAGAAACTCTGCTATCATGAGCACCAGATGCCTATTTGTGTTGATCTAAAGATGGTAAACTTCTTGCTTGGGCAGCAAAGTGGATATACGAAGTACCCTTGTTTCATCTGTTTATGGGATAGTAGGGCAAGGCAAGATCATTGGAAAAAAGTGACATGGCCTTCAAGAGAAAACATGACTGTAGGTGCAGCGAACATCATTAACGAGCCTTTGGTTGACAGGGAAAAAATCATCCTCCCACCACTTCATATCAAGCTGGGACTAATGAAACAATTTGTTAAGGCCTTGGACAAAGATGGCGATTGCTTCAAATACATTTGTAGATCGTTTCCTGGACTAAGTATGGAAAAACTAAAAGCTGGAATCTTTGATGGCCCTCAAATCCGTACACTTATCAAGGATTCTAATTTCACAAAATTTATGAATGGTGTTGAAGCTTCTGCCTGGTGCAGTTATGTCTCAGTTGTCAAGAACTTCTTGGGTAACCACAAAGCAGACAATTATGAAGAACTGATCAAAACATGCTCACAAACTTTGAAAAGTTGGGTACTAATATGAGCATAAAGGTACACTTTTTCCATAGCCACTTACACAGATTTCCGGATAATCTTGGTGATTTTAGCGAGGAACAAGGGGAGAGGTTTCATCAAGATATCAAGGTGATGGAGGAAAGGTATCAAGGCAGTTGGGACAGACATATGATGGCAGACTATTGCTGGAACCTCCAACGTGATTGTCCTGATAACCCACATAAAAGAGAATCGTACAAACAGAGATTTACTATACATTAATTGTAATTATGCGAATCAGCTTACTGTGTTTATCTGTTATTATACCGAATAAAATGCCATTATGTATTTCATGTGTTTACTTTTGTATGATTTGAGACAATTCCAATGCGATTTGTAAGTAGGCTCCGCCTGAACATTAAATTTTTTGCATTTTTACGTGTTTCAATGGGGTACCAATTATCTCATAAATTAGAGCCAATCTAGCAAAACCGATGTCATATTCGGAATCAGCACCACAAAGTTACCCCAAAATCACTCTAATATGATTGGCAATAAAATTAGTGTTGACTAGTGTTATTAATGACCGAACCAAGCACTTACAGGCAGCTGATTCAATACTATTATGACCTTAATCATGCTAACCCTGGTGCAGATTTTTGGGCCTTAGTGCAGCAAGTTAGCAAGGATTTAAAATCCATTTGGTCATCAGTGAATCCAAGGCTGCCTTTGATTAATGACAAATCCATTGACAGAAAGGTTAAAGACCTACTCATTCTTGTGAAAGACATTAATCGCAAGCATGCTAAGGCAAGTGTCAAGCGAAATCTGGATGCTAACTTGGACAAACTTTTTGATATTTCTGCCTGTTCCTGTTCTTTGGATATTTTGCCTTGCAGTGATTCAAGAGTATACTGTAAGAAGGACAAGTGTACACAAGAACACATCATCTGTGTTTGCCCTCGAAATGCAAAGGTGCCACTTGAAGAAAGAGCATACCTTCGTGATCAGCGATCCAAAACAGGTCCTAAGGGTGCATACCAGCTCTCTTCAGTGGACACAGCTGCTGCCAAAAGAGACAGGAAGGCCAAACAAGGACAGCAACATGTACTACCTCAGGAGGAAGTTGAGCTAGTAGGATCTTTCATACAGCCTACAGAGTTGCCTGGACTTACAAGCAGTTCATCTGGTGGCGAGGTTAGTTTCCTTTATTTATATTAATTATATATAATTATAAATAAATAAATAAATAAATAAAAATAAATAAAATAAATAAATAAATAAACAAAACGCATTAATATTTTCCATTTATTTTCAGGAAGATGAATGGCAGCTAGGAAGAGGCCTTCAGGAGACTACAGCCTTTAAAGTTTCCCAATATGCTATGGAACTTGTCAGAGGTGAATGTTCATCAAATCTGGGCGCAGCTCTTGGGAATGCCTTGCTCCATTACATCAAACATCTACTGAGACCTGAAGTTGACATAAATCACATCATGATTGACAAGTGAAAATTAGACAGGGCCAAAGCCCAAATTAGGGTAGTTAGTGAGGGTGTGGAATCAGAGAAAAAGACAGCTCATTTGTGTTGGTGTGGATGGGAAGGTTGACGAGAATGCCATGACTTACAAAGAAATAGAGACACCTGAAGGGGAAACTGTTCTCAGAAAGTGTGTTGACGCAGAACATCACCTCACTTTCACCTATGAAAATGGAAAATCTTCTGGCGCCTACTTGACCCACAAAACAATTCCTGTTATAGGCGCCACTGGTGAGGTCCTTGCTCAGGAAACATTCAGTGTTCTTGAAGAATAAATAGCCTTGAAAGTATCCGAGCCATTCTTCTTGATAATACCGCAACCAACACTGGCTGGAAGAGTGGTTTAGTGGTAAAACTTGAAGAAACTCGGGGAGGAAACTGCACATTATGGTTGCGTACTGCATCAGAATGAAGTCCAATTAAAAGCTCTTTTCAAAAAAATGGATGGAATGACAACTGGACCAAGAAGTTTTAGCGGGCCCCTTGGGAAAAGATGCGCAGAAGATATCCAGGATGAACCTCAGGTACAGTTTGAAGCTGTGGAAACTCCAATCATTGAACGGTACATTCCAGAGGAAGTACTGAAAGACCTCAGTCATGATCAAAGGCTTCTGTATGAGTATTGCAGAGGGATCGGATCAGGAAGAGTAGATGACAGATGGGCTGCTTGGAAGATTGGTCCATTTAACCATGCAAGATGGTTAACTCTTGCCATACGACTTCTTTGTTTGTACACAAGAAACAACAGACCAAACCTGAATTTGAAAAAGTTGGTCCATTACATTGCTCGAGTTTATGCTCCTGCATGGTTTGAGATAAAGGCATCCTCTAAGCTGCATGATTCTCCTCGCATCCTCTTCTCTGCTATCAGCCGACTGAGGCTGATTCCATCTGATGATGTGAAACGCATTGTAAAGCAGAACATCCAGGGTAATGTTTTCTGCCTCCGACCTGAGAACATCCTCTATGCCATGGTGAAAGATGAAGAAGACAGAATCAGGAATCTTGGGCTTCAGACTAAACTCACTCTCAGACACAGGTAAATTTTGCGCTTCTTGTAATTATTATTTTTTTTTTTGCCAAAGCTGAGTTATTCTCCAAAAAATATGGAAAAAATATTATAATTGTCACTTTAAGTGGGTAATTTGTTTGTATTATTGAAACGGCAATATTTGAGTACTATTTTTCATTATATATTTATTTTTATTTTTATTTATATTTTCATTTATGTTTTCATTTTCATTTTTCATTTATAGAATGGAGAGCAACCAGGAAGCAGGGAAGAAAATTCCCCAGGTGAAGTGGAATGCAAATCACTGGCATGAACTCATCGACCTCACTGACCCTGATGTCATGGAACCACCTACCACACAGCACCTATTTGATGAAGAAATCCAGTCATTCATGGACACTAACACTAAGCCAGACATTCCAGACTTGCTTTCTCACTCTCAGAGGGTTGAGAGGAGTGTGAAATTAGTGACAGAGGCTTCCCATACCGTGTACGGGTTCGAAACTCGTCACAGATGTATCCTTACTAAAGTACTGAGCAGGAAGATGCGTCCTGCATTTATGTCAAAAGAACATTATTCTCAATCTTATGATGATTTATATGAATAGTTTTTCTTTTTACATGAGAACATGTGATTTTTTTGGATTTATCACCTTTTGAAAGTATTTTTTTCAAGTTCTGTAGCCAAAATATGTGAATAAATTAGCAAAAATGCATGCTTTTTTCTACGAAATTTTATAATTTTACACTTAAAACACATGATATACATTAGGCATTGTCTCCTCTTGGGATAGAAAATGATAATGAGTTGCTACATCTATAATTAGTTAATATTATGTCTTCAAAAATGACGAGCTTACCTATTAGGCCCTTATCCGTTTGCTCTAAAAAAAATTTTGGGTTCATTTCTCAACGAAACCTAACTACTGGCGCTTATTCACTTTGCGATTTCAAAACATATGGAAAATCGACCCGCCCTAAATTACCTATGAACAATTTCTAGAGAGTAATTAACTGTGCACCTCTTGATATAAAGTGACATCAGAACAAGATCAGCGCGCATACGCAGAGAGAGCAAATTGCGAAACACTTTTCTAAGGTATTTTCATTTGCAATAAAAAGTGATAATTTGGAGTACTGTTGATGATACTTTTCTCCATTGAAATCATTGCTAGAGCATTTAGTCGTTCTTGATTCATAGTGCTCCTTAGAAACGTTTTTATTCATTTCAACGTTGAGTGGCAGCGTTCTGGCTCTGATGTAGTCATAGGAATTGTCAAAAGGATTTTTATGAGTTTTGTAAGTTCGCAAAGCACATCTGCTAGATTATTTTCTGTGTTGAATTTTAATAAATTAATTAAATTGCCATAATTGTGCATGTCAGGTCTACTGTAGAAAACCTGTAATTCCGTAAGAAGCTTTTCTTTTTCAATCATGGGATATGCCTCAATAGTCGCTGTCACTTCTTCCAGGGGCATTTTCTTATTAAAACTAGCGAAGTTTTCTTTGTTGAACAATTTTGCAGCTACTAATTGATTTGTGGAGGAAAAAAATCAAGAAATAATCACCAAATACATAATTAAATCACTAAGCCAATAAAAAATCTATCAAATAAAATGTTAAATATTACTATTGTTACTAATCACCGTTAGAAATAGAATTAAATGAATTAATTGTAGTATAAGCAAAGCGAAACGTCAACACATTCACCGTGTTCAACGAACAGATAGGAACTGCGCTGTCTGCAGTGCTTCGACTCACTTTCGACTGCGACTCTGCATAGAGAGAGAGGCAGACTCCCTCTCTCTCTATGCGTCTATGGCAACAAAGCATTGGAGTTCCTTTCGGGCATCGCGAGCAAATTACTGCTGAAATCTGGTGCTGTTAGCACGCAGTTCCAATGAGAGGTTGAAAATGATTTCATGTTTTTAATCATTCATTATTGAAATAATTACTGAAATAAAAGGATGAGCATTGAGCATTGAATAAAAGTTTCAAAAGTTATTGAAAAAGTTATTCAGTGAGCTCATCCTTATATTGTTCGTGATTATTTCAATTGTAAATAAAAAATTTAGGGGTGCTGCAGTTCCGCAGTGCCTACCGACGAGCTGCCCCTGGTTCAACTCTCGTAACATGTTAAAGTACGAAATACCGATGACAGTGCGTTCATCAAAAAAATAGGGTTCATATATGCGGGAACTTGACAGGCCACACCATACGTTAACTTTAGGTGAATCCCTTTCATGTTCATACAGCTCATGAAGATTTTCCTCTCCCCAAATCCTACAATTGTGCCGATTAACATTGCCCGATATGTGAAATGTAGCCTCATCACCTAAAAATGAGGTTTGATAAAAAATTTTCGTCCAATTCAATCTTTCTAAAAGTTGATGAACTGTTTACGTTTCAACATTAAACCTCAATTCTGCTTGAAGGATACGATGAACAGAGCTTTTCGAAATAGTCAACTCGAGTGTTAAATGTCTCTTTAACAGCATTTGCCCTTTCATTTGACTTTCTTGGTCTTCATGCAGATTTCCTCTTCAAAACAGATCTTGTAGCTTCAAACTGATCCACCCACCGTCGTATGGAGTTCCTTTCAGACAGTGGTTTATTCATCTCACGTTGAAAACGCCTTTGGGCGGCAACTATTGAACCACATTCATGCATATTAGGGTGTTTCACGGCAGTGTGGTTGATGGATGAAGTGGAAGGAAGTTCAAGCCACATTGATGCCCCTGTTCCTTTTGCCGAGGAAACTCGTCTGAACAGGTTTCAACCAGATCAGAACACGTTTAGGGGTCCCGAGATTTGACGCTTCAGATTGCTTAGGTATTTCTAATTTCAGCTGTTCTAGTGTTAGTCGACTGCCTTGCTTCCTGACGGAATGGTGTACTGCTCTCTGTCCTTCGTGTCAGTTGTCGAGTTTTGTCCTCGTTGTGTCTACCGTTGCGTATTTGTACTCTTTTCTAATTTGTATATTTCCTCATTGCAGATAAACATGGCAACTCGAAGCAAGAAAGAGGTTTGGCTCATCGGACACCCGAATAAGGAGATCCTGGGTAGCCGCCTGCCGACGAAGTTGCAAGTCTTGCAAAAGTGCTTCTTCCATCAAAAACAGGAAAACCTAGGACGGAGAAAATGTCTGAACCTCTGTTTGGATGCTGTGATGGTGTTCTGGAAAAGAGCAAGGATCCCTACTATGAGGCGGGACAGCGCCCTTCGGAAAATGGAAGCTCTGCTCCAGCGTTACGACAAGTTGGTGAAAAGCAGGAACAGATCCGAGGAGAGCTGTCGTGTTGCGGAAGACATGTTCAAGGCAGAACTCAAGAACGAAATCCTCGATATTGGTCATTCCAATGCCCTTTCTATGATGACAAACGAGGAAGACAAGCTCTTCTACAAGAGTCAGCAGGAGGACCCAACAGAGAGCAGTATGGGATCGGCAGACATGAAGCTGGCCCAAATGGAGAGTAGGAAAAGGCGTCGAGAGGAACAGCAGGAGGAGAGACGACACCGGGAATTCGAGCGGGCCAAGACGGTTACAGAAGCTGCTACTCTTGAAGACAGCTCCTCGTCCTCGGCGTCGCAATCTGCGGAAGATGATCCCTCCTTGGCAGCCTCCACGTCTGCTTCATGTCCTCCGAGGAAGCGGTCGAGGAACCTCATCACTCAGGATGTGGCTGTCGCGTACGACCGGATGAACATTTCTTATCGTGATGCAGCGATGTCCTACGCCGTCGTCGCGCGATCCTTGGGGCACGATTTGAACGAGGTATCCATCTCCTCTTCCACAATGTATGGTGCTCACCAGTCGCTTCGGAAGCAAGCAGCAGAGGCGTATCAAGAGGGGGAATTCTGTCCTGAGGAGCCCTTGGTGTTGCACTGGGACGGGAAAATGCTGCCTGAAATCACAGGTGACGGATCTGTGGACCGGATTGTTGTGCTGGTCACCGGGAACGGCCAGGAGAAGCTGCTTGGAGTTCCGAAAGTTCCAGCTGGCACGGGAGCGGAGACGGCACGCGTCTGCATTGATCTTGTGCGGGAACACGACTTGTCCGAACGAATCAAGGGGCTATCATTCGACACAACGGCATCGAACACCGGGATTCACGTGGGAGCCTGCGTCAAGATTGAGGAGGGTCTCGGGAAGCAACTTCTTTACCTAGCATGCAGGCACCATATGTATGAAATCGTCCTGACCCAAGTCTTCCGGTCTTCGATGGGCCCCACCTCTGGGCCCGAGACTGGGAGCTTCAAAAGATTCCAAGAGCAGTGGGGTTTCATCGACCGATCTCTTATCACCACTGCTATTGATTCAGATAGCTGCAGCATCGCTGGACCTCTTCAGGGTCTCAAGGACCGAACTGTCCTTGTCGTGAGGGAAGCTCTGGCTTCTGGTCAGCCGCGGGATGACTACCAAGAATTTCTTCAACTGGTTATCCTCTTTCTCGGGGAAGAGACTGTCGCCAATGTGCCACTGCGGAAGCCAGGAGCATACCACCATGCACGGTGGATGGCGAAAGCCATTTACGGATTGAAGCTGTACCTCCTTCAGGATCAGTTCAGGATGACCGGGCGGGAGCTGAAAGGAGTCACAGAAATCTGCCTGTTCGTCGCCCTGGCTTACGCAAAGGCTTGGAGTCGTGCGACGAGAGCAGAGCAGGCCCCACGGGTGGATCTGGAGTTCTTGCTGGACCTGAAAATACTGCAGGAAGATGCCGTGATCGTCGACGTCGCCAAGCAAGCGCAAGCGGCCATGAAACGACACCTCTGGTACTTCTCCGACACGCTGGTCGGCTTGGCATTTTTCGATCAAGGGGTTCCTCAGGAAGAGAAACAAAGGATGCGAGAGAACCTCGCCAAGCCGGCATCGAGGAAAGCGTTGAAGCGTCTGGAGGGGAAGACCGTCTCGGCTCCTTCAAAGGAAAGAAGATTTCGGATTTCGTTACCTCGAGGACGAAGGATCTCTTCACCGCACTCGGGATCAACGGCGCCTTCGTCGAAAATCCCGCTTCGTCTTGGGAAAGCGACCCACACTACCAAGCAGGCCTAGCTAGGGTCCGCGTCTGCCTGTGGTGAACGACTCGGCTGAACGGGGGATCGCTCATCGAGAAATTCAATACTGCCCTAACAACGAAGGAAGAAGACAAACAGTACCTGCTGAAAGCAGTTTTCAAGAACAGGAAGGATTTTCCAAAGAAGCAGAAGGGGGAAATGATGAAGAAGTGATGAGTCTGTGCTCTCTGACGTAAGGCGTGATTTCTCGGGACCCCTTATTGTTGTCGAAGGAGTCTCATTTTTCGCCACGAGTGATAAATATGTAAAACGAACACGGGCATCTATGTGGATTAAAAATATAATGTGGTTCTCATTTATGAAACACCCTAATGCACATATCTCACAATTTTTGCTTCTCTTGTGGGCTTGTCATTATTCGGAAAATGGGGTTTATTCTGAAAAGAAAAGAAAGTGACAATCAATATTCACAACCAACTAAAATTTATACGTCTAACCCTTGTATTCATGTAAAACCATTTCATTATCTCAATTACCAAAAAAGTTATTTGACTTTCTTTTTGCTATATTCTTTTGGGACACCATATATATATTATATATATATATATATATATCTATATATATATATATATATAAAACTTGCATACAAAATACTCGCTCCAAAATGCCAAATATACGTTGCTGTACGTTGGCATTTGCACTTAAATGCGGTCCTTGCTCTTTTAAAACACACGTCGTAGTCTTTAAGACTTTATACAGTGGTAATGCGTATTTCTTGTAAGCATTAAATATATCTTGAATGGAAGAAAGATGGGGGGAGAAAAAGAGTATCCTTCAGGGGGAAAAATAATTTGCGAGTTCCTTGTTTTGGAACATTTTTTTTTCTTTTTTTTTTTGCGGGGGGAGGGCGGGGTATTTGCATTGAAATACACAACATAATGTATTTTGCTTATTCCTGAATCTCTTTCTCTCATATTATATATATAGATATATATATATATATATAATATATATATAAACTCAGAATGGTCCCCTGAGAAACTTATGTGTTAAACACAGACCGTGCATGGAACAAGGAACTCTTCTGGGAAAATTAAATCCACTATAGTCCGAATAAGTAATGGTAAATGCCAAATACCATCGTTTTTCTGTTTCATGATGCTAGCCCGAGGTGGGCAACGGGTCTCTCGCAAAGAGGTCCCATAAATATAGCTTCCCTCACCAGCTATCTGCAAAGCAGACAGGATCCAGCTTTGGGACATGGATCTAGGGTTTAAAGCAAGCCTAGTCCCACTACATTCAGAACCTCTATATAAGTAAAAGACTCGTTGCATTCACGTCGGATTGAATAAATCAAAGAAAAAGGGGTAACTATTGTATTTTTAGCCAAAAAAACAAAACTTAAACCTCAACCGGGACATTGAGCGTCCACTTTTCAAGGCACGTAACACGTCTGTTTAATATACACAAACACAGAATGGTCCCCTGAGAAACTTATATGTTAAACACAGACCCCCACGTCGGGTCTAAGCTCGTGAAAAAGAAAAAACTATGGTATTTGTCATTTACCATTACTTATTCGGACTATAGTGGATTTAATTTTCCCAGAAGTTTCTTGTTCCATGCACGGTCTGTGTTTAACATATATATATATATATATATATATATATATATACTGTATATATATATATATATATATATATATATATATATATATATAAAGCAAACAACCACAGGGAAAAGGAAAAGTAAACACGAAATCCGAGCGCTTTCGTGACATATTCACATCTTCATTTTTCTTTCTTGTCCCTGAAGATGTGAATATATCACAAAAGTGCTCGGATTTTCGTGTTTACTTTTCCTTTCCCCTGTGGTTGTTTGCTTATTAAAAAGCATGTGTTTTTCTGTTTTTAGTAATATATATATATATATATATATATACACGGTGAACAAAAGTAGGTGGACAGTAGGTTGAATACGGTTTGTGTTATATTATATTATAACTATGGTGTTCATTATAACTATGGTGTTTGTGTTTATTATATTAAATATTATAACTAAATTTATTTAAATTTTATTTTGTATTATAGTATACAAAAAAATTAAATATGTATTCTCAAAATAACGTTATCATTTACTGTCCACCTACATTTGGTTCACCCTATATATATATATATTAGGCCGGGTCGAAATTTTATATTGAACCCCTCATAAATTATTTTTGTTGTTTAAAGCCTCCTACCCCTGGCACAATTTTTCACTTTTTGACCTATATTGAAGAATATTCTATTTATACGAGACTTACTCTACATTCAGGTTTTTTGATGACATAAATCTTTATTAACGTATAATATTTTATTTAATAATGTACATTATTAGGAAAATTAATTAAGTACAGAGCTGGGCAATAAATACATTGAATGTATTTAAATACTAAATACTAAATACATGGGAGAAATGTATTTAAATACTAAATACTAAATACATTTTACGAATGTATTTAGATACTAAATACAAAATACATCAATTGTATTTAAATACATTTGTAAATACATTTTAAATACATTTTAAAGATATTTTTTGATGTCTAAAAAAACACTTACCTTCAGATGAGTGTACAGATTCGTTGTAGCATTGCTTGCAGCAGAGACTTCGTGTTTACACAGCAAGCAGGTGCACTTTACCTTATTACCGTCTTTAGATTTAATTTTAAAGTATTTTCCATCAAACAGAGGGTGCACTAAATGTTATCTGCAGATATATCACTGTTTGATTCACCGGATTTGCTTGTTGAAGCCATGACACGCACACGATAAAGAAATCAACCGCTTTCGACTAAGAGTGGCACACAACTGATTGAACTGACACGTTGAAACATGAACCATGCTGTACTACACTGTCGACGCGTCGTACTGTGCTAGTACAGAACGTGTATTAAACCAGTAAAAGTATTTACATTTTTATATTTTGAGTATTTAAATACATTGTATTTAAATACTCATTAAAGTATTTAAATACTATATTTAAATACATGAAAAACAATGTATTTATAAATACAGTTCTAAATACACAAATGTATTTAAATACGTATTTAAATACAAATGTATTTAAATACTGCCCAGCTCTGATTAAGTACAACAATATATTCAGAAGAAAAAATTAGAGGCATAATAAATGTGCTAAAATTCAATTCACTTTTTCATTGTTCCTTATCACAATCAAAAGGGAAGAAATTTTCAATATCATTAGGAAGTTTTATTTCATATCATTGGATCTTCCATTCAACATGGGCAGTTTTCGCCTTGATTTTAATGAGTTTAAGATAAACTTTTGACTTTTCCTGACATGCCTTTGTTACTAGGTTCACTGCCCTTTCCACACTTTGACTGTGGCATGGAAAAGAAGCTATCTCCAGTGGCTTACATCGAGCCTGTAGTAGCTCATCGTCGCTAATATTGTTTAGTCAAAGGGTATATGCACCATCAGTTGCATTAGGATGAGATTTTAACCAAACCACCCTGGAGTATAGAACTGCATAATAATCTTGACTATATCTTGAAGGTTTTTATTGGGATTTTGCGTTGAGATATACTGTATAATCAAAGGACCCTGTTAGCTAGAGTTAGCCAGCGAGCATGGTGAAGGGTACCTGGGATCGAGTGGACAGATCTTGAGAAGTGTCTCCAGTTTGCACTGCCAGACACATATCATAGAAATATCTTTGATCACTGCTTAGCTCCTTCACAACATTTGCTGGAATTTCTTTAATGTTTCCCTTTACGCGAGAAATATTTGACTACCTCCAATTTTGTTAAATCGGTTTTCAGTTTTTCCCAATTGAACCCACAAAAGTATTTGTACCTGTTGTTTTCCCACCAATGGCTTTGTAGACGTGCATGAAAGGCAGCTCATTCAAATGCAAAACTACTTAATATCATTTTAGCTACTCGTATATGAGTAACAAATTCTGGCACCATATATTGTGGAGTGAGTTAGAAAGCATTTAAACAATTTGAAATTTAAAAATATGAAAATTGAAAAGTTTTTGCATTAAATTAGTAAAATTTATGAAAAGAATTGTTTTTTTTAAACTAGGCAAAGAATCGGCATCAGCATCGGCTAGACTTTGGAATTGGTACATCAATAATTAAAAATGTAGATTTTAGGCTGCAGTCAACCTGCATACCTATGAACAATTTCTAGAGAGTAATTAACTGTGCACCTCTTGATATAAAGTCACGGTTACTCATTACGAGGTAAAGAGAGTCATGGTTACTCTAGTCTTTTTCTGACGAGGCAAAGCGAGTCACGGTTACTCATGACGTGGTAAATAGAGTCATGGTTACTCATGACGAGGTAAAGAGAGTCATGGTTACTCATGACGAGGTAAATAGAGTCATGGTTACTCAATGCATTTTCTGACGAGGCAAAGAGAGTCACGGTTACTCATGACGCTGTGAAGAGAGTCATGGTTACTCTCGTTCAAAGAGAGTCACGGTTACTCATGACGTAGTGAAGAGAGTCATGGTTACTCTCGTCTTTTACTGACGAGGCAAAGAGAGTCACGGTACTCATGACGTGGTAAATAGAGTCATGGTTATTCTCGTTTTTTACTGACGAGGTAAAGAGAGTCAGGGTTACTCGTGACGAGGTAAATAGAGTCATGGTTACTCTATTCGTTTTCTGACGAGGCAAAGAGAGTCGCGGCTACTCATGACGTGGTGAAGAGAGTCATGGTTACTCTCGTCTTTTACTGACGAGGTAAAGAGAGTCAGGGTTACTCGTGACGAGGTAAATAGAGTCATGGTTATTCTCGTTTTTACTGACGAGGCAAAGAGAGTCGCGGTTACTCATGCCGTGGTGAAGAGAGTCATGGTTACTCTCGTCTTTTACTGACGAGGCAAAGAGAGTCACGGTTACTCATGACGTGGTAAATAGAGTCATGGTTATTCTCGTTTTTTACTGACGAGGTAAAGAGAGTCAGGGTTACTCGTGACGAGGTAAATAGAGTCATGGTTACTCTATTCGTTTTCTGACGAGGCAAAGAGAGTCGCGGCTACTCATGACGTGGTGAAGAGAGTCATGGTTACTCTCGTCTTTTACTGACGAGGCAAATAGAGTCACGGTTACTCATGACGTGGTAAATAGAGTCATGGTTATTCTCGTCTTTTACTGACGAGGTAAAGAGAGTCATGGTTACTCGTGACGAGGTAAATAGAGTCATGGTCACTCTAGTCTTTTCTGACGAGGCAAAGAGAGTCACGGTTACTCATGACGATGTAGAGTCAGGGTTACTCTCGTCGTTTACTGACGAGATATTCATGGTTACTCATGATGAGGTTGAGTCATTATTACTCTCGCCATATACTGGCCGTCCAGCCGACCAGCCGCCGACTAGCTTCCAAGCTCAGCCGATCAGCCGACGAGCAGCAGCCGACTAGCGATTACCCGACGATCAGCCGATCATCCGCCGACTAGCTGATCACTCAGCCGATCATCCGCCGACTAGCCGACGAGCCGCCAAGCTCAGCCGATCAGCCGACGAGCTGCCAAGTTCAGCCGATTAGCCGACGAGCTGCCAAGCTCAGCCGATCAGCAGCAGCCGACTTCCAGATCAGCCGACTAGCCGCCAAGCACAGCCGATCAGCCGTCGACTAGCCGATCAGCGGACGAGCCCAGCCGATCATCCGCCGACTAGACGACGAATCACCAAGTTCAGCGATCATCGCAAAGCTCAGCCGATCAGCCGACGAGCTGCCAAGCTCAGCCGATTAGCCGACGAGCTGCCAAGCTCAGCCGATCAGCAGCAGCCGACTTCCCGCTCGGCCGACGAGCAGCCGACTAGCCGCCAAGCTAAGCCGCCGACTAGCCGATCAGCGGACGAGCTCAGCCGATCATCGTGCTCTTCCAATATGTGCTCTACCGCGAAACTGTGATCTACCATATTCCAACTAATATTCCATATTCCAGGCTAACTAACGAAATATCACGACTTAACCTAACCAATCGTCAAGGGCTACAGTTGACCTAACGATTGGTTAGGTTAAGTCATGATATTTTCGTTATTAGCCTTATAAGGCTAGTTTCACGGTAGAGCACGTATTGGAATATGGTAGATCACAGTTTCGCGGTAGAGCACATATGGAAGAGCACCCGATCATCCGCCGACTAGACGACGAGTCGCCAAGTTCAGCCGATCATCCGCAAAGCTCAGCCGATCAGCCGACGAGCTGCCAAGCTCAGCCAATCAGCCGACGAGCAGCAACCGACTAGCCGATCAGCCGACGAGCCGCCAAGCTCAGCCGATCAGCCGCCGACTAGCCGCCAAGCTCAGCCGATCAGCCGCCGACTAGCCGAGGAGTCGCCAAGTTCAGCCGACCAGCCGCCGACTAGCTGCCAAGCTCAGCCGATCAGCCGACGAGCAGCCGAGTAGCCGATCAGCCGTCGACTAGCCGATCAGCAGCCGCCGACTAGTCGATCAACCGACGAGCTCAACCGAGGAGCTGCCGACTAGCCGCAAAACGCAGCCGATCATGGTTACTCTCGTCTTTTATTGATGATAATTTATACTCATTTCAAATAAATAAATAATAAATAAAAAAAAAATATATATATATTATATATAATATATATATATATATATAATATGTGTGTAAAAATGAACCATAATAATTCCCATATTCCTATATTATCTTATCCTTCATGTAATTCTTGTATTCATTTACGTATATAGTCTCTGTATCCATTGTAAGAAAAAGTATCCATTTTAAAATTCATGTGTTATATGGTTCATGTATTTATATAATTCTGTATATTCTTATATATTTAACTTTATATAATGCCTATACTCATATGTATGTACGTGTGTGTATTCATTTTTACATAAGGACCAAAATCGCCCAACGCGAGTTTGGATAAAATTTTTGATTTGCTTTCTACTTTGCTAAATAATTGGTGACCTGTTGTTTTTTAAAATCTCATAATCATTTTTTTAGATTTCGCTTAATAAGGAATCCTGTTTAAGCTTTGCAATGTTCACATTTTGTATACACTCTCTTTCGTTATAAACAATGAGATCATGTCTTGCCTAAGCATTAAAATTGTACATCTTAAACCTTAAAATTTCACTCATATGCATATTTTAGTGTAAAGATGCATAGTCCGATTTCCACTTTTAGTTAACTTGGCAGATCATGATAACATCAGATCTGAAAAGTCGCGGTTTAAGATAAAAATATGGTTTCGTCTTCAAATATTTTGTTTACTCGTTCAAGCCTTACCACAGCTAAAAATTTACTTATTTTTAAATATTGTGCAAAAATAATACAGCCTTCTTAGCATTTAATAATAATAATGTTAGCAGTTTTTGGGTATAAAACCCATTAAAATTATTCCATTGGCATTCAGAAGCTAATTCAGAGGCTGAGCACTACCTGTATCTTTTAGCAGTAAAGTTACAGTTGGAGAAACTTTTTATTGTCCCCTTCGAGCCTTGCTCTCTTCAGAAAAACTTAGAAAACTTTCCGGATACGCTATAAGAAGAATCCGGAACCTTCAGCATTTAGATTGCAAATCTACCAGAGTCCTCCGAGCCACTATAGAAGAACTCGGAGAGTAACATAGAAGAAAACCACTTCAAGTCACACATCCGTTGCTTGCCTCCTAACCAGAACCCCCGTCGATCCGAACCACCCCAGGGCCATAGACGGAGGGGTTAACAACTGGCGACCCTTTAACCAGGATCTTCACGACTCCAGGATTCTTCCAGTCTTCCAGACTCTGGAACCAGAACCAACACCCAGTTGACCGGCGTGTCACGACTTCTAGTTCGTCACATCCACCCTTGAACCGGTGCGTTACGACTCCAAGTTCTTCACGCCTACTTTTCATCTAGGAACAAGTGGCCAGCCAGACACGTCTTCAGGACACACCTCAAAGGATTTCGCCGTAGGAATCTTGTTAAGTACAAAACTTTTTTAAAATAATTTCTAAACATTTGAAAAGTCATTATTATTAACAATTAATATTTAGTATTGAGCCAGAATTAACAAAAAACACAGTGAACACTTCAGACACCAGTGATACACTTTTTATTGAAAACAGTATTGTCACAGTTATTTTCAGTTATTTTTACTATTCTAGTTAGTATAGTATAATTTTATTTAATGTACCAAACATAGTATTACCATACCATCACGTACATTTGAGTGAAATTTTGTTTACATTTTTATTTTTGTTTGCAATCTTTTCAAATTTTCCCCGAGTTAGGCAAATTGTTGTGCATTATTTTTTTTAGATAGTGTAGTTAGGAAAACCCCTTAAGTGATCATTCCATGAATTAAGATCGGTCAAGCAGACCTAATTAGAACATTAATAAGTACCTTCACATATGAGCGATTCAGACGGTGCGCTTTCTGACATCGAAGAATTACCTACACCCATTTTTCCACCTACCCCGCGCCCTTCAAACATATTCCCAAACACACAAGTCAGTATGTCTCAGTCTCAAACCCCCGCCCCAGCATACATTAACTTAGGCAGATTAGTAAATCTTCCTCATACTGTTTTAATTTTTAAGGGGACCATAGATAATCGTTTTGTTGAACCGCGCGTAAGACCTTGGGTTGAGTCTTTAGAGCAACATTTCTTACGCGAGAATATTACCGATGATGATATAAAAATCAGAGAAGCAAAAAGATTTATTGACCCTAAAGAGGGAAATGCCCATGACACAGTCACTTACGTCCCATCAATTAGCGAAGCTATAACATGGGACGATTTTAAACAAAACCTATTAGAATTTTTTAAAGAAATAACCCTTGCACAACCCTTAGCCACATTAGAAGCAGTCTTCCAAGCTAAATGGAAGAAAGAGGAACACGAGGATTTAAACAATTTTATTACACGTACACACAAACTTGTAGGAGAAGCCCTCCGGGCCGCAGAAAATGCATGTGGCATAACTTTTACTTCGAAACAAAGAAATCTAATAGTAGCCACAACCATTTACCAAAACTACCCGGAGCGCCTAAAAAAAAGTTTCAGGAGTTTTTAAATGTTGACAAACCTGTCAGTGTAGCCATAAACAAAACACGGGAACATCACCCCGATTTAGCAAACCAAACTACCGAAAGGGTAGAGAAACCCCGTACAGTATATTCAGCAGCAGCCACAACACCAATACCAACAGCAACAACAACAACAATATAAACCAAGGCAAATACAGGGAACACCCCAGAAACAAGCCCCCCAAACCCAGAATACACGCCCTCCTCCACAGTGTTTTAACTGTGATAGTTTCGGGCATATGATAAGTCAATGTAATTACCCCTCGTATTGCTCCCACTGTCACGAACATGGTCATCGCCGTGGCGATCGCCAAAAGTGTGCTGATAAAGCCCCTGCAGGGTATAGACCCCACTTTCAGAAACCAAACCAACCACGTCCCCAAAACGTATCCCAAAAGTCAACCAATCCCCAGAAACCAGTCCATTCCCAGCCTCAGTCGAACTACCAACCCAATAATCACGACCACAGGGTCACCCACACTCTTACCCCATGTATAAACCCCAATACAACCAGCAAGGTCAACTAGTTCGGTACGTAGAAGTACCCGGGGAGGAATCATTTTCCCCAGAGAACAGTTTTCAAGAACACCCTTCAGCGTATGATATCCCGTAGAATATGATCCAGGTCCTCCCATAGAAGACCATGTGAGCCCTTTTTTAGACCCTACATTGGAGGCAGCAGTTCAACCTCCTCCCTCCTAAATTACAGTAGTAAGCCCAGATACGCACACAAACTCCCCATCAGGATAATAGGTGCGGACCTCTTAGATTTAATAATAAATTGTAGTACGGATAACCAAGATTTAACTGCTCTCCTAGATACAGGAGCACACGCGACGTTAATTAAGAAACAATGCGTAGATGAATTACTAGAGAGTACAAATTATAAATATGAACTTAAGGCACCATCCTGCCAACTTAGAGGAGTTACGGGCACACCCATACCCACATACGGAGAAATTGAGTTATATTTAGAAATTGGAAACGCGGTATACCCCGCGAAATGTTGTATAGTGGACACAGTCGCCACCTTTCAGACAGACATCCTACTAGGGATGGATTTTTTTAACCGGAATCAATGGGAGATTTACCCAGCCGGAAAGTTAGTAAAGTGTCGAAATAGGACACACCATCTCCGCGAGGATGACAGACAACTTAATGCTAATAGACTTAGCTCAGTTCAGATTTCCGAAAGAAATAGGAAACCCCCTCTACTTGATAGCAGATCAAGTCGGCCGGTTGCATCCAGAGGGACAACCGCTCCAGAAATCAGACCCCAGGGTAATCAGTTCCAGTTGTTGAATCCAGTTGGATCAACCCAGGCAGTTTCCAGAGTCCAGGTCAGTTTCCAGTCAGTCAGTTTCCAGTCAGTCAGTTTCCAGTCAGTCAGTTTCCAGTCAGTCAGTTTCCAGTCAGCCAGTTCCAGTCAGCCAGTTTCCAGTCAGTCAGTTTCCAGTCAGTCAGTTTCCAGTCAGCCAGTTTCCAGTCAGCCAGCTTCCAGTCAGCCAGTTTCCAGTCAGTCAGTTTCCAGTCAGCCAGCTTCCAGTCAGCCAGTTTCCAGTCAGTCAGTTTCCAGTCAGCCAGCTTCAGTTCAGCCAATAAGGCAAATTTTAGTCGCCGAACCAGAATCAGATTCACAATTTTTCATATGCCCTACCGAGCATATAACAGTAGCACCTTATGAGAAGATTTGTTTCCTAGCAAAAGTAGTTAACAGTCAAGGAAAATTATTAGAGTCAGAGCGTACTCTGATTACAGAGAAAAGTAATTTCAAAAGAGATGTTCTTATTGCCCAAGTCCTTAGTCAGAGTCAGAATTCAGCTATCCCTGTTGTTTGTTTAAACAAAGGAGAAAGTCTATAGAATTAACTTCAAATCAGAAAATAGGAACTGTTTCCACAGTAGAATAGATTCAGATTTCCCCATCAGTACGATAAATCGTGTTTCCAGTTCCTTAGAATTAAAGCCTTCAATATTAAAAGAAGAATATAAGAAATGTCTGAAGCACTCCCTTCAGGAGTCACCAGCTTTACAGGATCCCAAACTAATGGAATCACTTCTCGATTTCCTGATAAGAAATAAAGATGTGATTGCCCTAACCGGAGATCCTCTGGGCCGAACTAATTTGGTCCCTTTTGAAATCAAGTTGGAACCCAATTCCAAACCCATTTTCATTCCTCCCTATCGGGTTCCACATTCTCAGTTAGTCACTATTGAGGAACACATCAAGGACATGTTGGAGCAGGATGTCATTCAGCCTTCAGCTAGTCCCTGGTCCGCTCCTATGATTCTCGTCTCCAAAAAGGACGGAACATCTCGCCCTTGTATAGATTTTAGACGCCTGAATAACATTACCATCCCAGACCGTTTCCCGATTCCAAACATGCAGGAAACAATTCTGAACGTAGGGAAAGCGAACTTTTTTTCATCCCTCGATTTAGCATCAGGTTATTGGCAAATGGAGGTCAGTCCCGAATCTCGGGCATTGACTGCTTTCTCCACTAACCGAGGCCATTACGAATTCCAGGTTTTACCTTTCGGAGTCCGAAATGGGCCTGCTAATTTCTCTAGGTTGATGAATATAGTCCTTTCCGACCTATTAGGTGTCGAAGCTCTCGTGTATCTTGACGATATTATCGTCTATAGTTCGGACATAAAAACACACTTTCAACGCCTTCATAATGTGCTATCACACTTGAGAAAAGCACACCTTAAACTGAAGCTTGCAAAGTGCAATTTTTTACAAGAATCCCTGGTATACCTAGGATTCCTACTCTCGTCCACAGGAATTAAACCTGATCCAGCCAAACTCGAAGCCCTGGAAAGGTACCCTGTACCCAAGACCATCGACGACGCCCGTGCATTTATTGGTTTTGTCGGATTCTATCGGAACTTTATCCCCCAATTTTCGAATATTGCTAAACCCATTACTAATTTGTTCCAGAAAAATTCGAAATTTAACTGGGAATCCGATCACCAACATGCCTTTGAAACTTTAATTAATAAACTAACCTGTCATCCCATTTTACAATATCCTGATTACACAAGACCCTTCATCATAGCCACAGATGCTTCCTCCTATGGACTAGGAGCCGTCCTGTTACAGGACGTAGACGGTGTGGAATTACCCATTGCTTATGCCAGTCAACTTCTCTCTGCACCTCAACGGAATTATTCCACTACGGACCGAGAGGCCCTAGCGGTATATTGGGCTTTGAAAAAATTCCGAAATATCGTCTATGGCTACGATGTAACCATCAAGACTGATCATAAGCCACTCACGTACCTCTTCAAGGACAAGCTACTTGAAGGACGATTGAGTAGATGGGCTCTGTTGATTCAGGATTTTGCAGCGAAAATCGTATACAAACCGGGAAAACTGCAAGTTATTCCAGACGGATTGTCGAGACTCAAGCCCGACGCCCGAGTGAATAAAATAGGACTTCTTCCTGTGTTCGACTACGAGTGTCTGCAATACTCCCAACAACAGGACCAACACACCCAAAACCTTCGGGCGCGCCTGGAACAAAAGGAACCATCGAAGGTAAAAGAACAGTACAACCTCAAAGATGGGCTCGTACATTTCAGGAACGAAGATGGAAACGACCTCGTGGAGATACCAAAGGATCTCGTTGATATAGCCATTGGACTTTGTCACGACTCACCTTTTTATGGACACATGGGGCCGGATCGCACCATCAAAAGTCTTTTGGAGCGATACCATTTTCCCGAGATGAACAGAACGGTACATGAATACATCGCCGAATGTCCGTCGTGTTTAAAGCATAAGGGCAACGTACCATCCACCGCTCCAATGCATAAATATCCAGTATGCCAGAGGCCCTGGCAAAGAACTGGAATGGATATACTGGGACCATTTCCCAAAACATCAAAGGGAAATCAGTACATCATTGTGTTTACGGACCACTTCTCGCGTTACAGCGAAGTAGCCGCCATTCCAGACCAGACCTCGGAAACTGTGGCAAGAGCCCTAGTGGAACGCGTCATCCAAAACCATACCACTCCTTCCATCCTAATCTCGGATAACGCCCTTAGTTTCACTTCCAAACTGTTCGAGTCACTCTGTAACATGTGTAGAATTAAAAATACACACATTGTGGCATACCCGCAGGCAAACGGCTTAGTGGAAAGGCACAATCGAAAGATCTTGGAAGCCCTGCGCCACGTTGTCGATGCATCCTCCCGTACATGGGATGATTCCCTTCCCATGGTACAAACAGCCATCAACAATGGCTATAATGTGTCCATCGGGGACACCCCTCATTTCGTTCTCTATCACTACGACAAGCGTCTACCTTTTGATTTGCCCGACCAAACCGACCCGACAGTCCTAACATCTTCCAAAATGGCAGAAGCAAATCAGCAACTAGCTGAACGATCTTTCAAGATTTTTGACATAATCCGCTATGCCCTCGACCAACGAAACCAACAGATGGAGCAAGAGCAACATAGGCGTCATCCCCGTCAACGGACTATAATCGTCGGTATGCGATGTTTGGATAAAATTTTTGATTTGCTTTCTACTTTGCTAAATAATTGGTGACCTGTTGTTTTTTAAAATCTCAATCATTTTTTTAGATTTCGCTTAATAAGGAATCCTGTTTAAGCTTTGCAATGTTCACATTTTGTATACACTCTCTTTCGTTATAAACAATGAGATCATGTCTTGCCTAAGCATTAAAATTGTACATCTTAAACCTTAAAATTTCACTCATATGCATATTTTAGTGTAAAGATGCATAGTCCGATTTCCACTTTTAGTTAACTTGGCAGATCATGATAACATCAGATCTGAAAAGTTGCGGTTTAAGATAAAAATATGGTTTCGTCTTCAAATATTTTGTTTACTCGTTCAAGCCTTACCACAGCTAAAAAATTTACTTATTTTTAAATATTGTGCAAAAATAATACAGCCTTCTTAGCATTTAATAATAATAATGTTAGCAGTTTTTGGGTATATAAACCCATTAAAATTATTCCATTGGCATTCAGAAGCTAATTCAGAGGCTGAGCACTACCTGTATCTTTTAGCAGTAAAGTTACAGTTGGAGAAACTTTTTATTGTCCCCTTCGAGCCTTGCTCTCTTCAGAAAAACTTAGAAAACTTTCCTGATACGTTATAAGAAGAATCCGGAACCTTCAGCATTTAGATTGCAAATCTACCAGAGTCCTCCGAGCCACTATAGAAGAACTCGGAGAGTAACATAGAAGAAAACCACTTCAAGTCACACATCCGTTGCTTGCCTCCTAAACCAGAACCCCCGTCGATCCGAACCACCCCAGGGCCATAGACGGAGGGGTTAACATATATATATATATATATATATATATAATATATAATATAATATTCACAAAAAAGGCAAGGATTAATAAGCTAAATTGTCCAAAAATTTATATTTTCTCTAACGAGCTAATCTCTAAATATTATAAACAATAATCTTCTACTCTATATTAATAATAAATCTATGTTGAGTTGTACTTCATAATTTATATATTAAACCATCTTATTATGTTGACTTTATTTTAAGTATTTTAATAATTTTATAAACCCAAATTGTATATACACATTTTTTTTTATTCAATTTGGTCACTTGGGACTTTAAATTTTAATGAAAAATTTTGTTGTTTCCGTTGTTGAAAAAAGAAAATACCTTCAACATAAGGAAAACCAATTACTTTAAACATTGGTATTCAACTTATGAAACTAAAAAAAATTATTTTATCATTTTACTGAGTAACAAAACTACTTAATATCAATTTAGCTACCGTATATGAGTAACAAATTCTGGCACCATATATTGTGGAGTGAGTTAAGGAAAGCATTTAAACAAATTTGAAATTTAAAAATATGAAAATTGAAAGTTTCTGCATTAAATTAGTAGAATTTATGAAAAGAATTGTTTTTTTTTTTAAATCTAGGCAAAGAATCGGCATCAGCATCGGCTAGACTTTGGAATTGGTACATCAATAATTAAAAATGTATATTTTAGGCTGCAGTCAACCTGCATACCTATTAGGGGTGGTCGAAGTTGGTACCAGAAAGCGAATAAACATCCAGTAGTTGTCGTTTCATCTATGAAATGTGAAAATCACAAAGAAATGCATTTCATAAAAGATCAGAATGCGAATTTAGCTTTTAAGTTTTTAATTTTTTCTGTTGTCGCTTCATGCGTAAAATCCCGTATGCGCATTCGCGCAACCAAAACAAAGCAAACCCAAAATTATTAACTTGTTTCTATAAGCAAATATCAACGTTTGCTTGTATTTTTATATAATTACACCGGTCTGCATGAAAATCGATTTCTTATTTTGAGTTGTGATTCTAAAGCAGTTCGCTGCGCTGAATTAAAAAATGTACCAGTTTTTCTATCACCCACAGTTTAAAGTTATTAGCAAAACAATTTTCGGGCGTTTTGTAATTTTTTACCTTTTTTATCTTTAATTAATTTCGTTTTTTCATATTTTTCAGATAGATAATTCTAACATTACGTCTTTAAAATTTTAATAATGGCTTCTAGAGGATGTACCATAGTCCAGACATATTTTGTTATATTTGTGGTCGGTATGTTGTTGTAAAACAAAGGACAAATGTAACGACCTTCATTAAGAGAGCTTATCATGCTATTTTGGAATTAAATTAGGAGATCAAGACAAAAGTTGGGCTCCACACAAGGTTTGTCTTACGTGTGTTGCGGCACTAAGGAATTGGAGCAAAGGTAAAAAGAAAAAGTTTGCCATTTGGGATCCCTATGGTATGGCGCGAGCCTAGAAACCATACCGACGACTGCTACTTCTGTTCTTGCAATGTTAAAGGTTATAATGCAGAGAATAAAGAGAGCCTTCAATACCCAAGTCTTCCATCTGCAATAAGGCAGATTTTATGCTGCAGTCAACCTGCATACCTATTAGGGGTGGTTGAAGTTGGTACCAGAAAGCGAATAAACATCCAGTAGTTGTCGTTTCATCTATGAAATGTGAAAATCACAAAGATTTTGATAAAAGATCAGAATGCGAATTTAGCTTTCAAGTTTTTAACTTTTTCTGTTGTCGCTTCATGCGTAAAACCCCGTATGCGGCATACGCGCAACCAAAACAAAGCAAACCCAAAATTATTAACTTGTTTCGATAAGCATAAATATCAACGTTTTGCTTGTATTTTTATATAATTATTAATTATGCATCTTTATTAAAAAATAATGGTAAAATATTATATTTCTTGTGACCGTTCACGCTTATTTCTTACATATTGCTATTCGCATTAACACTTTTCATTATGTTTCAGATTTTCCGGTGTAAATAATGCCGAAAGCGAAAACAAGACACCTGACCCGAAAGAAAAGTGAAGAAAAGTATGGAGGTGGTCCTTGTGAATTACCTCTTTCAGGCACAGAGAAATTGAAGGAAAAAAACCTCAAAGTGCACAGATATTTATTCTCTAAACCACATAGCTTTTTTCTCAATAATATGAAACAAAATGATTACTTTTTATGGTAAATGAACTAAATTTAATCTTTCTTCCTTAATTTTTAAGAATATGTGGTGGTATATATAATGTACCACAGTGCAAGTTTATTAAAATCGTGGTGGTATGAATAATGTACCGTTTACGAATGTTGTCTCTGAAAACAATTTGTTTTTACCTATGCACAAAGGAATCTTACAAACTGAGCACATCCAATCTGTGCGAACTTGATGGTGTTTTGTACTACACCTAGCACATCTCCTTCGTGACTGCAATCTCTGTGGCCGGTATTTAGAATCATTTTTTTGAATTTCATCAGGTATGGTTCTTTTTCGTTTTTTATTTGTATTTGGGGGCCCTGAATATGTAGGTTTACCCATATCAACAATTCTCTCTGCTATTAATCCTTCTACAACGTTCAGCCTGAAATCTTTGGAAGACATGCTCTTTCTAGCTCCAGATGTTTGTAGAGAATGTAATCATTTACAATAGAGGCGTCAATAAAATAGAAAAAGATTCTATGCCACCATTTATGACTTTTTCTATCTACTTCATATACAGCCTTCAGCTGATCGAATTTATCAACGCAGTTCATGTGTCTGTTGTAGTCATAAACTGCCTCTGGGCAGGTAATTTCAAGTTCATTCTATCGTTTTCTCGCCATGTAACTTCTATAACAATTTTCGAGTCATGGAAATTTGACAGAATATGGACAGAACGTTCAGCTTTCCATTTTATTGCCGAAATTTTATCATCACTGGTAAACCAGGCATATTCTCCTCTTTTCATTTTTTATTATCTTCAAATTTTGGAAAATTTCTTCTTTCACTATTATTATCTAGTGAAAAATCTGGATCATCATCGCTATCATCACGAAAAGAATCATCAGAACTTGTATTAATTTCATTTATAATATCAGATGTCTTCAAGCGACTCTTTCGTAAAACGCTCATTTCCTGAAAGAATGAAAGAAAATTATGTATATATATATATATATATATATATATATATATGTGTGTGTGTGTGTGTGTGTGTGTGTGTCTGTGTGTGTGTGTGGGTGTGTGTGTGTGTACACTGTAAGTAATGAATAGTTTTCTCAAAAACGTATAGCACTCAGAATATCCTCAAACCTAAATGCTAAAATCTTGAAGTGCATGGTGTACAAAATGAATACCATCACAACATATGATGTAATACCGATAAAATATTAAAAAATTACCTAATATTACTATAATACATTCAAGGTACTTCTCATAGAAAGTTTATAATACTTACATGAAAATCTGGATAATCCTTGGCTAATAATAGTAATATAGTCAAAACTTACCCGAACACTGACCAACTGTACGAAATTTTGGTCGTAAATGATAAAAATATCACAGTTGAATCTAGAAAAAGCGGACAAGCTCAACCCACAACTCAAATTGACTAATAGGAGGTCAGATATAAAGGTGGTGCAGATTATGAGCTGCCGTGCTTTCTGAGGTATACACCATATTATTTGTGGTTCGAACTATGTACCACCACGCATATATCACCAATTTTCAAGTGGTACAAAATTTGAACCGTGTGCCTGAAAGAGTTACACAGCTCAACAAAAAAAAAATTTTGTTTCGTTGCCAAGGAAATTCGTACGAATTTAGGGTATTTGGGGGTTGCTGAATTCCAAAATGAAAGTAGTTTTTCCGATTTGGCTCTAGTTCTTGAGATAACGAATACCCTCAATTAATAGGAAACGTAACCATAATGCGTGCGTCTGTCAAAGCAAGCATCTGAACTTTTAGCATCCAGACTAAAAGAAAAGAACTGTCTACAGCCAGAAGCTAAAATAACAGGTTATCGGACAAGAGAGGCGGGACTTCTTCCTTACTTCAGCCAAGATGAAGAACTTGTATACTGCAATAACATCCCTGGACTTGTTCTTCAAATGGGACTGGAATATCGACCAGGAGATTGGCGGCTTTTTATAGACAGCTCCAGTAGAAGCTTGAAATGTGTTTTATTGCACAATGGTAACCGATATGCATCTCTTCCAATTGCTCACTCAACAAAACTTAAAGAAGAATATGAAAATATCAAAATGGTCCTGCAGAAACTCTGCTATCATGAGCACCAGATGCCTATTTGTGTTGATCTAAAGATGGTAAACTTCTTGCTTGGGCAGCAAAGTGGATATACGAAGTACCCTTGTTTCATCTGTTTATGGGATAGTAGGGCAAGGCAAGATCATTGGAAAAAAGTGACATGGCCTTCAAGAGAAAACATGACTGTAGGTGCAGCGAACATCATTAACGAGCCTTTGGTTGACAGGGAAAAAATCATCCTCCCACCACTTCATATCAAGCTGGGACTAATGAAACAATTTGTTAAGGCCTTGGACAAAGATGGCGATTGCTTCAAATACATTTGTAGATCGTTCCCTGGACTAAGTATGGAAAAACTAAAAGCTGGAATCTTTGATGGCCCTCAAATCCGTACACTTATCAAGGATTCTAATTTCACAAAATTTATGAATGGTGTTGAAGCTTCTGCCTGGTGCAGTTATGTCTCAGTTGTCAAGAACTTCTTGGGTAACCACAAAGCAGACAATTATGAAGAACTGGTGCAAAACATGCTCACAAACTTTGAAAAGTTGGGTACTAATATGATCATAAAGGTACACTTTTTCCATAGCCACTTACACAGATTTCCGGATAATCTTGGTGATTTCTGCGAGGAACAAGTGGAGAGGTTTCATCAAGATATCAAGGTGATGGAGGAAAGGTATCAAGGCAGATGGGACAGACACATGATGGCAGACTATTGCTGGAACCTCCAACGTGATTGTCCTGATAACCCACATAAAAGAGAATCGTACAAACAGAGATTTACTATACATTAATTGTAATTATGCGAATCAGCTTACTGTGTTTATCTGTTATTATACCGAATAAAATGCCATTATGTATTTCATGTGTTTACTTTTGTATGATTTGAGACAATTTCAATGCGATTTGTAAGTAGGCTCCGCCTGAACATTAAATTTTTTGCATTTTTACGTGTTTCAATGGGGTACCAATTATCTCATAAATTAGAGCCAATCTAGCAAAACCGATGTCATATTCGGAATCAGCACCACAAAGTTACCCCAAAATCACTCTAATATGATTGGCAATAAAATGAGTGTTGACCAGTGTTATTAATGACCGAACCAAGCACTTACAGGCAGCTGATTCAATACTATTATGACCTTAATCATGCTAACCCTGGCGCAGATTTTTGGGCCTTAGTGCAGCAAGTTAGCAAGGATTTAAAATCCATTTGGTCTTCAGTGAATCCAAGGCTGCCTTTGATTAATGACAAATCCATTGACAGAAAGGTTAAAGACCTACTCACTCTTGTGAAAGACATTAATCGCAAGCATGCTAAGGCAAGTGTCAAGCGAAATCTGGATGCTAACTTGGACAAACTTTTTGATATTTCTGCCTGTTCCTGTTCTTTGGATATTTTGCCTTGCAGTGATTCAAGAGTATACTGTAAGAAGGACAAGTGTACACAAGAACACATCATCTGTGTTTGCCCTCGAAATGCAAAGGTGCCACTTGAAGAAAGAGCATACCTTCGTGATCAGCGATCCAAAACAGGTCCTAAGGGTGCATACCAGCTGTCTTCAGTGGACACAGCTGCTGCCAAAAGAGACAGGAAGGCCAAACAAGGACAGCAACATGTACTACCTCAGGAGGAAGTTGAGCTAGTAGGATCTTTCATACAGCCTACAGAGTTGCCTGGACTTACAAGCAGTTCATCTGGTGGCGAGGTTAGTTTCCTTTTATTTATATTAATTATATATAATTATAAATAAATAAATAAAATAAATAAAAATAAATAAAATAAATAAATAAATAAACAAAACGCATTAATATTTTCCATTTATTTTCAGGAAGAAGATGAATGGCAGCCTAGGAAGAGGCCTTCAGGAGACTACAGCGTTTTAAAGTTTCCCAGATATGCTATGGAACTTGTCAGAGGTGAATGTTCATCAAATCTGGGCGCAGCTCTTGGGAATGCCTTGCTCCATGACATCAAACACCTACTGAGACCTGAAGTTGACATCAATCACATCATGATTGACAAGTGCAAATTAGACAGGGCCAAAGCCCAAATTAGGGTAGTTAGTGAGGGTGTGGAATCAGAGAAAAAGACAGCTCATTTGTGTTGGTGTGGATGGGAAGGTTGACGAGAATGCCATGACTTACAAAGAAATAGAGACACCTGAAGGGGAAACTGTTCTCAGAAAGTGTGTTGACGCAGAACATCACCTCACCTTCACCTATGAAAATGGAAAATCTTCTGGCGCCTACTTGACCCACAAAACAATTCCTGTTATAGGCGCCACTGGTGAGGTCCTTGCTCAGGAGACATTCAGTGTTCTTGAAGAATATAATAGCCTTGAAAGTATCCGAGCCATTCTTCTTGATAATACCGCAACCAACACTGGCTGGAAGAGTGGTTTAGTGGTAAAACTTGAAGAAACTCTGGGGAGGAAACTGCACACTATTGGTTGCGTACTGCATCAGAATGAACTCCAATTAAAAGCTCTTTTCAAAAAAATGGATGGAATGACAACTGGACCAAGAAGTTTTAGCGGGCCCCTTGGGAAAAGATGCGCAGAAGATATCCAGGATGAACCTCAGGTACAGTTTGAAGCTGTGGAAACTCCAATCATTGAACGGTACATTCCAGAGGAAGTACTGAAAGACCTCAGTCATGATCAAAGGCTTCTGTATGAGTATTGCAGAGGGATCGGATCAGGAAGAGTAGATGACAGATGGGCTGCTTGGAAGATTGGTCCATTTAACCATGCAAGATGGTTAACTCTTGCCATACGACTTCTTTGTTTGTACACAAGAGACAACAGACCAAACCTGAATTTGAAAAAGTTGGTCCATTACATTGCTCGAGTTTATGCTCCTCCATGGTTTGAGATAAAGGCATCCTCTAAGCTGCATGATTCTCCTCGCATCCTCTTCTCTGCTATCAGCCGACTGAGGCTGATTCCATTTGATGATGTGAAACGCATTGTAAAGCAGAACATCCAGGGTAATGTTTTCTGCCTCCGACCTTAGAACATCCTCTATGCCATGGTGAAAGATGAAGAAGAGAGAATCAGGAATCTTGGGCTTCAGACTAAACTCACTCTCAGACACAGGTAAATTTTGCGTTTCTTGTAATTATTATTTTTATTTTTTTGCCAAAGCTGAGTTATTCTCCAAAAAATATGGAAAAAATATTATAATTGTCACTTTAAGTGGGTAATTTGTTTGTATTATTGAAACGGCAATATTTGAGTACTATTTTTCATTTATATTTATATTTTTATTTATATTTATATTTTCATTTATGTTTTCATTTTCATTTTTCATTTATAGAATGGAGAGCAACCAGGAAGCAGGGAAGAAAATTCCCCAGGTGAAGTGGAATGCAAATCACTGGCATGAGCTCATCGACCTCACTGACCCTGATGTCATGGAACCACCTACCACACAGCACCTATTTGATGAAGAAATCCAGTCATTCATGGACACTAACACTAAGCCAGACATTCCAGACTTGCTTTCTCACTCTCAGAGGGTTGAGAGGAGTGTGAAATTAGTGACAGAGGCTTCCCATACCGTGTACGGGTTCGAAACTCGTCACAGATGTATCCTTACTAAAGTACTGAGCAGGAAGATGCGTCCTGCATTTATGTCAAAAGAACATTATTCTCAATCTTATGATGATTTATATGAACAGTTTTTCTTTTTACATGAAAACATGTGATTTTCTTTTGGATTTATCACCTTTTGAATGTATTTTTTCAAGTTTTGTAGCCAAAGTATGAATAAATGAGCAAAAATGCATGCTTTTTTCTACGAATTTTTATAATTTCACACTTAAAACACATGATATACATTAGGCATTGTCTCCTCTTGGGATAGAAAATGATACTGAGTTGCTACATCTATAACACTGGTCAACACTCATTTTATTGCCAATCATATTAGTGATTTTGGGGTAACTTTGTGGTGCTGATTCCGAATATGACATCGGTTTTGCTAGATTGGCTCTAATTTATGAGATAATTGGTACCCCATTGAAACACGTAAAAATGCAAAAAATTAATGTTCAGGCGGAGCCTACTTACAAATCGCATTGAAATTGTCTCAAATCATACAAAAGTAAACACATGAAATACATAATGGCATTTTATTCGGTATAGTAACAGATAAACACAGTAAGCTGATTCGCATAATTACAATTAATGTATAGTAAATCTCTGTTTGTACGATTCTCTTTTATGTGGGTTATCAGGACAATCACGTTGGAGGTTCCAGCAATAGTCTGCCATCATGTGTCTGTCCCATCTGCCTTGATACCTTTCCTCCATCACCTTGATATCTTGATGAAACCTCTCCCCTTGTTCCTCGCTAAAATCACCAAGATTATCCGGAAATCTGTGTAAGTGGCTATGGAAAAAGTGTACCTTTATGCTCATATTAGTACCCAACTTTTCAAAGTTTGTGAGCATGTTTTGCACCAGTTCTTCATAATTGTCTGCTTTGTGGTTACCCAAGAAGTTCTTGACAACTGAGACATAACTGCACCAGGCAGAAGCTTCAACACCATTCATAAATTTTGTGAAATTAGAATCCTTGATAAGTGTATGGATTTGAGGGCCATCAAAGATTCCAGCTTTTAGTTTTTCCATACTTAGTCCAGGGAACGATCTACAAATGTATTTGAAGCAATCGCCATCTTTGTCCAAGGCCTTAACAAATTGTTTCATTAGTCCCAGCTTGATATGAAGTGGTGGGAGGATGATTTTTTCCCTGTCAACCAAAGGCTCGTTAATGATGTTCGCTGCACCTACAGTCATGTTTTCTCTTGAAGGCCATGTCACTTTTTTCCAATGATCTTGCCTTGCCCTACTATCCCATAAACAGATGAAACAAGGGTACTTCGTATATCCACTTTGCTGCCCAAGCAAGAAGTTTACCATCTTTAGATCAACACAAATAGGCATCTGGTGCTCATGATAGCAGAGTTTCTGCAGGACCATTTTGATATTTTCATATTCTTCTTTAAGTTTTGTTGAGTGAGCAATTGGAAGAGATGCATATCGGTTACCATTGTGCAATAAAACACATTTCAAGCTTCTACTGGAGCTGTCTATAAAAAGCCGCCAATCTCCTGGTCGATATTCCAGTCCCATTTGAAGAACAAGTCCAGGGATGTTATTGCAGTATACAAGTTCTTCATCTTGGCTGAAGTAAGGAAGAAGTCCCGCCTCTCTTGTCCGATAACCTGTTATTTTAGCTTCTGGCTGTAGACAGTTCTTTTCTTTTAGTCTGGATGCTAAAAGTTCAGATGCTTGCTTTGACAGACGCACGCATTATGGTTACGTTTCCAATTAATTGAGGGTATTCATTATCTCAAGAACTAGAGCCAAATCGGAAAAACTACTTTCATTTTGGAATTCAGCAACCCCAAAATACCCTAAATTCGTACGAATTTCCTTGGCAACGAAACAAAATTTTTTTTTTGTTGAGCTGTGTAATTAGTTAATATTATGTCTTCAAAAATGACGAGTTTACCTATAGGCCCTTATCCGTTTGCTCTAAAAAAAATTTTGGGTTCATTTCTCAACGAAACCTAACTACTGGCGCTTATTCACCTTGCGATTTCAAAACATGTGGAAAATCGACCCGCCCTAAATTACCTATGAACAATTTCTAGAGAGTAATTAACTGTGCACCTCTTGATATAAAGTGACATCAGAACAAGACCAGCGCGCATACGCAGAGAGAGCAAATCGCGAAACACTTTTCTAAGGTATTTTCATTTGCAATAAAAAGTGATAAACAGTACGCTTACGTAAAAGAGAGTCTTATACAAGGTCATGAAAATTAAAAATTACAACCTTTCAATACATTTCAAACGTCTTCATTATTTCATCTTACGCCTGGCAGTTATGTATATATCCTTAATTAATTAACAGTACTACGCCAACGCTTGTAGTTCAGTGTATAGCAGTTTCCCTATAAGTGAAGTGAAGGCGCTGAGGTCGGGAGTTAGACTCCCGATCATGCTAGTAATAATAATTTGGGAGTTAGCGCAATGGGCCGCTTTAGCTGTCCTGACCAGGGGCGTACACAACATATCTTAAAGGGGGGGGGGAACACACACTATATATATTGTGTGTGTGTGTGTGTGTGTGTGTGTGTGTCTCAGCTCAAAATTGATGATGATTGATTTGGAATCAAAATGAATTGCATCTTGGAAGGCTTCAGTTGTATTTTAGTTCCAATTTATGGGCAAAGAATTAAATTTGCCAAATTAATCGTACGTATAAAGACATATATAAACGTTCCTAAGCCAGCCAAAATTGCTTTTGAGTTTTGAGTTAATAACATGTCCTGGTAACCATGAAATAACTGAAATTCCGTATGACATAAAAAAATTTTTGTAGTGAATGTTGCAAAGTTAGCGATTTTTTAAAATTTCCTTTTCAAATATCTTTAATGAGAGTAGTAACAATTTTTACAATGGGGGTGCCTATGCCCTCTATGCCCACCCCCTTATGTACGCCACTGGTCCTGACTGATTACACTGGTATGCATATGAAATTTTTTTGTCTGCTGTGAGGGTTTTTTCAACTCATATTATATAATTCGACCGTGCTGAATTCGAAAATGACATTGGTTTTCCTCAATCAGGTCAGGTTTTTTCTCTATTGGCCATTTATTATAAGTCCAATTTTATCCCCAAATTTATTGATTTTTTTTAGCTTAAACACTGTAGATACGAGTAATATTATAAGAACACTCGTGAAAAATGAAAACCTTGTGTGAATAAATACTTTTATTCATACAATGAATATGGAAAAAAGTTTATTGAGGAAGGAATGAAGTTTTTTTGGCTTTCCGTCTGTGTTTTTCTTCGGGCACGTCTCGCTTCAAACACCAGCAATAGTCCGCCAGCATATTGATATCCCAGTTTCCCTGGTACCTCTCTTCCATTATTTTGATATCTTGGTGAAATCGTTCACCCTGTTCCTCACTATAATCCCCGCAATTTTCAGGAAAATAGTCCAAGTGGGACCACAAAAAGTGCATTTTTATGGACATGCGCGACCCATGAGCTTTGAAAGCTTACATCAAGTTTTCGACAACGGACTCGTATTCTGGACTTCTACGCTTGCCAAGAAAATCAGTGACAACTGATTTGAATGCCTGCCAGGCATTCTTCTCAGTTGGAGTCATTGCGTTTTCGAACTGAGTATCCTTGATCAAAGTTCGAATTTGAGGACCATCAAAAACCCCAGCATTTAGTTTAGCATCAGATATATGAGGAAATTTACTCTCGAGATATCGGAATGCTGAACCCTCCTTATTCATTGATTTGATGAAATTTTTCATCGAGCCCAGCTTAATATGAAGTAGTGGGAGCAAAATTTTTGTTGGTGGTACAAGGGGCACTGAAACGACATTATGCGACCCAGGTTCAAAATTCTCTCTGGATGCCCATTCACGCTGTGCATAGTGCTTCTCATCCGCTCGGCTATCCCATTTGCAGAGGAAACATGGGTATTTCGTGTATCCCCCTTGCATTCCCAATTCAAATGCCACAATCTGAAAAAAAATGAAAATATTTAAAGAATTTAGAGAATTTGTTCTATCAGATAAAAAAATCTATGCATTGGACTGTATCACTTCTGTGGGGAAATTAAGTGTCCTTATACACTCTCAAATAACCTTTGGAAAAACAACATAGTCAATAGCAATAGTTTACTTATGATATTAGTATTACCTTCAAATCTCCACAGATCCTCCAGTTATGTTGGTCGTATACGAGAGCATCCAGTAAAATTTTCATGTTATCGTAGCTCTCAGTAAGTTGTACGGAATGTGCTACAGGGACTGATGCAACCCTATTCTAGGCTGACCATACGTACCGTTTTGAACGGGACAGTACCGTTTGTTTTATATTTCCTGGCCGTCCCGTCGTTTTAATAAAAATGTCAATTTTGTCCCGGTTTATGTACTTACTTTTTCATGAATACAGAATATTACATAACCCCCGTCCCTTTTTTGCCATCCCAATGTCCCGTTTTTGTCTCAAGGAAATATGGTCAGCCTACCCTATTCCCAATGTTGAGAAGTACTGCTTTCAAACTTCGTTTAGACGAGTCTATAAATAGCCTCCATTCTGATGCGTTATATGGCAGGCCCAAGGATTCGATTAGCCCCTCAACATTGCAGCAGTACACTAAGGAAGGGTATTTTCGTGCACTGCAAAAAACTTGCGGAATTCTTCCTCTCGTTCCTATACAGGAGAATGTTGTTCCCGGAGCCAGCAAGTTGTCCTCTCGAAGTCGTGAGCCCAAGATCTCGGCAGCTAATTTGGAAAGTCCTAAATCCCTGGTAAGATCATTAAGTTTGGCCTGGTTGAGAGGCCTCGGCTCATTTGAAGCGGTATTTTGAGGTGTATATACGACTGGGACTGGTCATTGGCATTGGTCATTGATTCATCATCAGAATCATCGAAGTCCAGGGTTTGAGGTGGGTCGGGTATTGGAATTCCAGGACCATGGGGTACAGGTCTCATAGCAGAAGGAATGTCAGGGTATACAACAATGTGTTTATTCTTCTTGTTAACTCCTGAAAATAGAAACACAGAAACATGGATATAAAACTTGCATATGAAATAGAAGAAGCATTCAGACAGTGGCGGCTCGTGAGGGAAGGCTGCGGTCTGTAAGATATGAAATAGGTCGATGGAGTCTGTATCTTTTCTTTCTTTTTCATTCATATTGTCCCTTCGGGGACAATATGAATGAAAAAGAAAGAAAATACAATCATTGTATATGTAAATGTAACTTGTATAACAATATGTATGTGTAAATGTATTTTCTATAACAATATGTATATGTAAATGTATGATTACCATTATGGTGAATATTATGCTATATATGGTGAATATTACATTATGGTGAATATTATGTCAAGTTTCATACGAGGATTTCAAAATATTTAAGAAAAATAAATTTATAAGCCCACCTTGGAGGTTTGTCATGCAGAAATAGCAATCTGTCACGTGATCCTTTCCTTCTCTCCAAATCATGGGAATTCCAAAAGGCAAAGATTTCGCTCTGCCTTTGCTCCATCTTCTCAAATTTTCAATGCACGTCTTGCAGCACATATGAGGGGCGAAATTTTTGTCCTGGTCCCCTAGCTTAATTCCAAAGTATGCTCTATACATTGTCTTCACAAATTTAGTGATTTGGGACTGGTTATTTGGCATGGTAACCGTCCCACATATGTAGCAGAATCTATTGGGATCATTTTTACACGCTCTATTCATTATGAAATATTTTATCTATATGCCTGAAAAGTAAAAAAAGATATTATACAAGTGAAACAAGTGATGATAGATGTTACTGTTCCAATTCCGCTTTGACAAAATCACGAAAAATTCTATTTTACTTATGAGGCCATAGCCGGATAACCTGAGCTGATTGAGAAAAACGGATGGCAGATTCGAAATCAGCAGGAAAAACTCTATAAGAATCACTTACAAAACCCTTGACAACAAAATTGATGCATGCCAGTGTTATTTTTGGCATCGTAAAGGTAAACTGTAAATATCAAAGAAACTCATTTCCACATTATATAGGAGTGACTGTGCCTCAGCCGCCGACTAGCCAAAGAGCAGCCAAGTTCAGCCGATTATGGTTACTGTCTTGTTTTACTGACGAGGTAAAGAAGGTAATGGTTACTAATGACGAGGTAGAGTCATGGTTACTCATGATGAGGTAGAGTCATTGTTACTCTCGCCATGTACTGGCCGTCCAGCCCCGTCTAGCCGCCCAGCTCAGACGAACAGCCGACAAGCAGCCGTCGACTAGCCGATCAGCCGACGAGCAGCCGACCAGCCGCCGACTAGCCGCCAAACTCAGCCGATCAGCCGCCAAATAGCCGATCAGCCGTCGAGCAGCCGACTAGCTGCCAAGCTCAGCCGATAAGCCGACGAGCAGCAGCCGACTAGCCGATCAGCTGACGAGCAGCAGCCGACTAGCCGATCAGCTGACGAGCAGCAGCCGACTAGCCGATCAGCTGACGAGCAGCAGCCGACTAGCCGATCAGCTGACGAGCAGCAGCCGACTAGCCGATCAGCTGACGAGCAGCAGCCGACTAGTCGATCAGCTGACGAGCAGCAGCCGACTAGCCGATCAGCCGACTAGCTGCCAAGTTCAGCCGATCAGACGCCGACTACCCGATCAGCCGATGAGGAGCAGAGTAGCGGATGAGCCGTCGACTAGTCGATCAACCGATGAGCAGCCGCCGAGCAGCCGCCTAGTCGATCAACCAACAAGCTCAACCGAGGAGCTGCCGACTAACCGCCAAGCTCAGCCGATCATGGTTACTCTCGTCTTTTATTTATGATAATTTATACTCATTTCAAATATATATATATATATATATATACAGTATATATATATAAATTATATTCTCAAAAAAGGCAAGGGTTAATAAGCTAAATTGTCCAAAAATTTACATTTGCTAATCTCTAAATATTATAAACTATCGTAATCTTCTATTCTATATTAATAATAAATCTATGTTGACTTTATTTTAAGTATTTTAATAATTTTATAAACCCAAATTGTATATACACATTTTTTTCATTCAGTTTGGTCACTTGGGACTTGAAATTTTAATGAAAAATTTTGTTTCCGATGATGAAAACAGAAAATACCTTCAACATAAGGAAAACCAATTACTTTAAATATGGTATTCAGCTTATGAAAGTAAAATAAAATTATTTCATTTTACTGAGTAACAAAACTACTTAATATCATTTTCACTACCGTATATGAGTAACAAATTCTGGCACCATATATTGTGGAGTGAGTTAAGAAAAGCATTTAAACAAATTTTAAATTTAAAAATATGAAAATTGAAAGTTTTTGCATTAAATTAGTAGAATTTATGAAAAGAAATTTTTTTTTTTTAAATCTAGGCAAAGAATCGGCATCAGCATCGGCTAGACTTTGGAATTGGTACATCACTAATTAAAAATGTAGATTTTAGGCTGCAGTCAACCTGCATACCTATTAGGGGTGGTTGAAGTTGGTACCAGAAAGCGAATAAACATCCAGTAGTTGTCGTTTCATCTATGAAATGTGAAAATCACAAAGATTTTGATAAAAGATCAGAATGAGAATTTAGCTTTCAAGTTTTTAACTTTTTCTGTTGTCGCTTCATGCGTAAAACCCCGTATGCGGCATACGCGCAACCAAAACAAAGCAAACCCAAAATTATTAACTTGTTTCGATAAGCATAAATATCAACGTTTTGCTTGTATTTTTATATAATTATTAATTATGCATCTTTATTAAAAAATAATGGTAAAATATTATATTTCTTGTGACCGTTCACGCTTATTTCTTACATATTGCTATTCGCATTAACACTTTTCATTATGTTTCAGATTTTCCGGTGTAAATAATGCCGAAAGCGAAAACAAGACACCTGACCCGAAAGAAAAGTGAAGAAAAGTATGGAGGTGGTCCTTGTGAATTATTAATGACAGAACCAAGCTCTTACAGGCAGCTGATTCAATACTATTATGACCTTAATCATGCTAACCCTGGCGCAGATTTTTGGGCCTTAGTGCAGCAAGTTAGCAAGGATTTAAAATCCATTTGGTCTTCAGTGAATCCAAGGCTGCCTTTGATTAATGACAAATCCATTGACAGAAAGATTAAAGACCTACTCACTCTTGTGAAAGACATTAATCGCAAGCATGCTAAGGCAAGTGTCAAGCGAAATCTGGATGCTAACTTGGACAAACTTTTTGATATTTCTGCCTGTTCCTGTTCTTTGGATATTTTGCCTTGCAGTGATTCAAGAGTATACTGTAAGAAGGACAAGTGTACACAAGAACACATCATCTGTGTTTGCCATCGAAATGCAAAGGTGCCACTTGAAGAAAGAGCATACCTTCGTGATCAGCGATCCAAAACAGGTCCTAAGGGTGCATACCAGCTGTCTTCAGTGGACACAGCTGCTGCCAAAAGAGACAGGAAGGCCAAACAAGGACAGCAACATGTACTACCTCAGGAGGAAGTTGAGCTAGTAGGATCTTTCATACAGCCTACAGAGTTGCCTGGACTTACAAGCAGTTCATCTGGTGGCGAGGTTAGTTTCCTTTTATTTATATTAATCATATATAATTATAAATAAATAAATAAAATAAATAAATAAATAAATAAAAATAAATAAAATAAATAAATAAATAAACAAAACGCATTAATATTTTCCAATTATTTTCAGGAAGAAGATGAATGGCAGCCTAGGAAGAGGCCTTCAGGAGACTACAGCCTTTTAAAGTTTCCCAGATATGCTATGGAACTTGTCAGAGGTGAACGTTCATCAAATCTGGGCGCAGCTCTTGGGAATGCCTTGCTCCATGACATCAAACACCTACTGAGACCTGAAGTTGACATCAATCACATCATGATTGACAAGTGCAAATTAGACAGGGCCAAAGCCCAAATTAGGGTAGTTAGTGAGGGTGTGGAATCAGAGAAAAAGACACAGCTCATTTGTGTTGGTGTGGATGGGAAGGTTGACGAGAATACCATGACTTACAAAGAAATAGAGACACCTGAAGGGGAAACTGTTCTCAGAAAATGTGTTGACGCAGAACATCACCTCACCTTCACCTATGAAGATGGAAAATCTTCTGGCGCCTACTTGACCCACAGAACAATTCCTGTTATAGGCGCCACTGGTGAGGTCCTTGCTCAGGAGACATTCAATGTTCTTGAAGAATATAATAGCCTTGAAAGTATCCGAGCCATTCTTCTTGATAATACCGCAACCAACACTGGCTGGAAGAGTGGTTTAGTGGTAAAACTTGAAGAAACTCTGGGGAGGAAACTGCACACTATTGGTTGCGCACTGCATCAGAATGAACTCCCACTAAAAGCTCTTTTCAAAAAAATGGATGGAGTGACAACTGGACCAAGAAGTTTCAGCGGGCCCCTTGGGAAAAGGTGCGCAGAAGATATCCAGGATGAACCTCAGGTACAGTTTGAAGCTGTGGAAACTCCAATCATTGAACGGTACATTCCAGAGGAAGTACTGAAAGACCTCAGTCATGATCAAAGGCTTCCGTATGAGTATTGCAGAGGGATCGGATCAGGAAGAGTAGATGACAGATGGCTGCTTGGAAGATTGGTCCACTTAACCATGCAAGATGGTTAACTCTTGCCATACGACTTCTTTGTTTGTACACAAGAGACAACAGACCAAACCTGAATTTGAAAAAGTTGGTCCATTACATTGATTGTTCGAGTTTATGCTCGTCCATGGTTTGAGATAAAGGCATCCTCTAAGCCGCATGATTCTCCTCGCATCCTCTTCTCTGCTATCAGCCGACTGAGGCTGATTCCATTTGATGATGTGAAACGCATTGTAAAGCAGAACATCCAGGGTAATGTTTTCTACCTCCGACCTGAGAACATCCTGTATGCCATGGTGAAAGATGAAGAAGAGAGAATCAGGAATCTTGGGCTTCAGACTATACTCACTCTCAGACAGGTAAATTTTGCGTTTCTTGTAATTTTTTTTTTTTTTTACCAAAGCTGAGTTATTCTCCAAAAAATATGGAAAAAATATTATAATTGTCACTTTAAGTGGGTAATTTCACTAATTTGTTTGTATTATTGAAACGGCAATATTTGAGTACTATTTTTCATTTATATTTATATTTTTATTTATATTTATATTTTCATTTATATTTTCATTTTCATTTTTCGTTTATAGAATGGAGAGCAACCAGGAAGCAGGGAAGAAAATTCCCCAGGTGAAGTGGAATGCAAATCACTGGCATGAGCTCATCGACCTCACTGACCCTGATGTCATGGAACCACCTACCACACAGCACCTATTTGATGAAGAAATCCAGTCATTCATGGACACTAACACTAAGCCAGACATTCCAGACTTGCTTTCTCACTCAGAGTGTTGAGAGGAGTGTGAAATTAGTGACAGAGGCTTCCCATACCGTGTACGGGTTCGAAACTCGTCACAGATGTATCCTTACTAAAGTACTGAGCAGGAAGATGCGTCCTGCATTTATGTCAAAAGAACATTATTCTCAATCTTATGATGATTTATATGAATAGTTTTTCTTTTTACATGAGAACATGTGATTTTTTGGATTTATCACCTTTTGAAAGTATTTTTTCAAGTTTTGTAGCCAAAATATGTGAATAAATTAGCAAAAATGCATGTTTTTTTCAACGAAATTTTATAATTTTACACTTAAAACACATGATATACATTAGGCATTGTCTCCTCTTGGGATAGAAAATGATATTGAGTTGCTACATCTATAATTAGTTAATATTATGTCTTCAAAAATGACGAGTTTACCTCTCAGGCCCATATCCGTTTGCTCTAAAAAAATTTTTGGGTTCATTTCTCAACCAAACCTAACTACTGGCGCTTATTCACCTTGCGATTTCAAAACATGTGGAAAATCGACCCGCCCTAAATTACCTATGAACAATTTCTAGAGAGTAATTAACTGTGCACCTCTTGATATAAAGTGACATCAGAACAAGACCAGCGCGCATACGCAGAGAGAGCAAATTGCGAAACACTTTTCTAAGGTATTTTCATCTGCAATAAAAGTGATAACAGTACGCTTACGTAAAAGAGAGTCTTATACAAGGTCATGAAAATTAAAAAATTACAACCTTTCAATACATTTCAAACGTCTTCATTATTTCATCTTACGCCTGGCAGTTATGTATATATCCTTAATTAATTAACAGTACTACGCCAACGCCTGTAGTTCAGTGTATAGCAGTTTCCCTGTAAGTGAAGTGAAGGCGCTGAGGTCGGGGATTCGACTCCCGATGATGCTAGTAATAATAATTTGGGAGTTAGCGCAATGAGCCGCTTTAGCTGTCCTGACCAGGGTGGTACACAGCATTTCTTAAAGGGGGGGCACACACACTATATATATATTGTGTGTGTGTGTGTGTGTGTGTGTGTTCAGCTCAAAATTGATGATGACTGATTTGGAATCAAAATGACTTGCATCTTGGAAGGCTTCAGTTGTATTTTAGTTCCAATTTATGGGCAAAGAATTAAATTTGCACAAATTAATCGTACGTATAAAAACATATATAAACGTTCCTAAGCCAGCCAAAATTGCTTTTGAGTTTTGAGTTAATAACATGTCCTGATAATCATGAAATAACTGAAATTCCATATGACATCAAAATTTGTTTGTAGTGAATGTTGCAAAGTTAGCGATTTTTTAAAATTTCCTTTTCAAATATCTTTAATGAGAGTAGTAATAATTTTTACAATGGGGGGGGGCCTATGCCCTCTATGCCCACCCCCTTATGTACGCTACTGGTCCTGACTGATTATTTTTGGCATCGTAAAGGTAAACTGTAAATATCTAAGAAACTCATTTCCACATTATATAGGAGTGACTGTGCCTCAGCCACCGACTAGCCGATGAGCCGCCAAGTTCAGCCGATTATGGTTACTGTCTTGTTTTACTGACGAGGTAAAGAGAGTCGCTGTTACTCAGGACGAGGCAAACAGAGTCACGGTTACTCATGACGAGGTAAAGAGAGTCATGGTTACTCTTTTCTTTTACTGGCGAGGTAAAGAGTCACGGTTACTCATCACGAGCAAAGAGAGTCACGGTTACTCATGACGCGGTAAATAGAGTCATGGTTATTCTCGTCTTTTACTGAGGAGGTAGAGTCATGGCTACTCATGAAGAGGTAAATAGAGTCATGGTTACTTTAGTCTTTTACTGACGAGTAAGAGTCACGGTTACTCATGACGCGGTAAATAGAGTCATGGTTACTCTCGTCTTTCACTGACGAGATAGAGTCATGGTTACTCATGATGAGGTAGAGTCATTGTTACTTCCGCCATGTACTGGCCGTACAGCCCCGTCTAGCCGCCCAGCTCAGACGAACAGCCGACAAGCAGCCGTCGACTAGCCGATCAGCCGACGAGCAGCCGACCAGCCGCCGACTAGCCGCCAAGCTCAGCCGATCAGCTGACGAGCAGCAGCCGACTAGCCGATCAGCTGACGAGCAGCAGCCGACTAGCTGATCAGCTGACGAGCAGCAGCCGACTAGCCGATCAGCTGACGAGCAGCAGCCGACTAGCCGATCAGCTGACGAGCAGCAGCCGACTAGCCGATCAGCTGACGAGCAGCAGCCCACTAGCTGCCAAGTTCAGCCGATCAGACGCCGACTACCCGATCAGCCGATGAGCAGCTGAGTAGCCGATCAGCCGTCGACTAGTCGATCAGCCGATGAGCAGCCGCCGAGCAGCCGAGTAGTCGATCAACCGACGAGCTGCCGACTAGCCGCCAAGCTCAGCCGATCATGGTTACTCTCGTCTTTTATTTATGATAATTTATACTCATTTCAAATAAATAAATAAATATATATATATATATATATATATATATATATATATATATATATATATATATATATATATATATCTCAAAAAAGGCAAGGGTTAATAAGCTAAATTGTCCAAAAATTTACATTTGCTAATCTCTAAATATTATAAACTATCGTAATCTTCTATTCTATATTAATAATAAATCTATGTTGAATTGTACTTCATAATTTATATATTAAACCATCTTATTATGTTGACTTTACTTTAAGTATTTTAATAATTTTATAAACCCAAATTGTATATAATTTACATTTTTTTCATTCAGTTTGGTCACTTGGGACTTGAAATTTTAATGAAAAATTTTGTTTCCGATGTTGAAAACAGAAAATACCTTCAACATAAGGAAAACCAATTACTTTAAATATTGGTATTCAGCTTATGAAACTAAAATAAAATTATTTCATTTTACTGAGTAACAAAACTACTTAATATCATTTTAACTACCGTATATGAGTAACAAATTCTGGCACCATATATTGTGGAGTGAGTTAAGAAAAGCATTTAAACAAATTTGAAATTTAAAAATATGAAAATTGAAAGTTTTTGCATTAAATTAGTAGAATTTATGAAAAGAATTTTTTTTTTAAATCTAGGCAAAGAATCAGCATCGGCTAGACTTTGGAATTGGTACATCACTAATTAAAAATGTAGATTTTAGGCTGCAGTCAACCTGCATACCTATTAGGGGTGGTCGAAGTTGGTACCAGAAAGCAAATAAACATCCAGTAGTTGTCGTTTCATCTATGAAATGTGAAAATCACAAAGATTTTGATAAAAGATCAGAATGCGAATTTAGCTTTCAAGTTTTTAATTTTTTCTGTTGTCGCTTCATGCGTAAAACCCCGTATGCGGCATACGCGCAACCAAAACAAAGCAAACCCAAAATTATTAACTTGTTTCGATAAGCATAAATATCAACGTTTTGCTTGTATTTTTATATAATTATTAATTATGCATCTTTATTAAAAAATAATGGTAAAATATTATATTTCCTGTGACCGTTCACGCTTATTTCTTACATATTGCTATTCGCATTAACACTTTTCATTATGTTTCACATTTTCCGGTGTAAATAATGCCGAAAGCGAAAACAAGACACCTGACCCGAAAGAAAAGTGAAGAAAAGTATGGAGGTGGTCCTTGTGAGTTATTAATGACCGAACCAAGCACTTACAGGCAGCTGATTCAGTACTATTATGACCTTAATCATGCTAACCCTGGCGCAGATTTTTGGGTCTTAGTGCAGCAAGTTAGCAAGGATTTAAAATCCATTTGGGCTTCAGTGAATCCAAGGCTGCCTTTGATTAATGACAAATCCATTGACAGAAACGTTAAAGACCTACTCACTCTTGTGAAAGACATTAATCGCAAGCATGCTAAGGCAAGTGTCAAGCGAAATCTGGATGCTAACTTGGACAAACTTTTTGATATTTCTGCCTGTTCCTGTTCTTTGGATATTTGCCTTGCAGTCAGTGGTGTAGTGCTAAATAAAGAAGTGAGGGAACGCATTTTGAAAGTGTTACTCAGATGCGGGGGGGACAATGGCGAGCGCGGCGAGCCCATACAGCTGGGGATCCGGGGGCACTGTAAGCCCCCCGGGAAATCTTTTGAAATCTGACCAATTTCAGGGATATTTTGAGGTCATATGCACTGGATATTAGGATATATTCCAAGGTTGAAGATGCAGTATTTCCAGTGTCATTAGATATACGACATCCAGTACGATCAATAAAAATAGCTAACAACTGGAATGATTAACTAAAAAAAAGTTAACAACTGGTACGCCGTGGTGACTGTTTCACCAGATCTTTATAGGCTAGCATTGCCTCAGTCGAAGCTAAAAGAAATGAAGCAGTTAATGATTCTTTCTCATATTTCTTCTAGGGGTGGGAATTAAAATTTCATGACGTTAGAGATTTGTAAGTTCGGATTTATTTGAAATAGTGAGGGAACGCCGTTCCGTCTACCAAAAAAAGTAAGGGAACGCCGTTGCCACGCGTTCCCACAGCACTACACCACTGCTTGCAGTGATTCAAGAGTATACTGTAAGAAGGACAAGTGTACACAAGAACACCATCTGTGTTTGCCCTCGAAATGCAAAGGTGCCACTTGAAGAAAGAGCATACCTTCGTGATCAGCAATCCAAAACAGGTCCTAAGGGTGCATACCAGCTGTCTTCAGTGGACACAGCTGCTGCCAAAAGAGACAGGAAGGCCAAACAAGGACAGCAACATCTACTACCTCAGCAGGAAGTTGAGCTAGTAGGATCTTTCATACAGCCTACAGAGTTGCCTGAACTTACAAGCAGTTCATCTGGTGGCGAGGTTAGTTTCCTTTTATTTATATTAATTATATATAATTATAAATAAATAAATAAAATAAATAAATAAATAAAAATAAATAAAATAAATAAATAAACAAAACGCATTAATATTTTCCATTTATTTTCAGGAAGGAGAAGATGAATGGCAACCTAGGAAGAGGCCTTCAGGAGACTACACCCTTTTAAAGTTTCCCAGATATGCTATGGAACTTGTCAGAGGTGAATGTTCATCAAATCTGGGCGCAGCTCCTGGGAATGCCTTGCTCCATGACATCAAACACCTACTTAGACCTGAAGTTGACATCAATCACATCATGATTGACAAGTGCAAATTAGACAGGGCCAAAGCCCAAATTAGGGTAGTTAGTGAGGGTTTGGAATCAGAGAAAAAGACACAGCTCATTTGTGTTGATGTGGATGGGAAGGTTGACGAGAATACCATGACTTACAAAGAAATAGAGACACCTGAAGGGGAAACTGTTCTCAGAAAGTGTGTTGACGCAGAACATCACCTCACCTTCACCTATGAAGATGGAAAATCTCCTGGCGCCTACTTGACCCACAGAACAATTCCTGTTATAGGCGCCACTGGTGAGGTCCTTGCTTAGGAGACATTCAGTGTTCTTGAAGAATATAATAGCCTTGAAAGTATCCGAGCCATTCTTCTTGATAATACCGCAACCAACACTGGCTGGAAGAGTGGTTTAGTGGTAAAACTTGAAGAAACTCTGGGGAGGAAACTGCACACTATTGGTTGCGCACTGCATCAGAATGAACTCCCACTAAAAGCTCTTTTCAAAAAAATGGATGGAGTGACAACTGGCCCAAGAAGTTTCAGCGGGCCCCTTGGGCAAAGGTGCGCAGAAGATATCCAGAATGAACCTCAGGTACAGTTTGAAGCTGTGGAAACTCCAATCATTGAACGGTACATTCCAGAGGAAGTACTGAAAGACCTCAGTCATGATCAAACGCTTCTGTATGAGTATTGCAGAGGGATCGGATCAGGAAGAGTAGATGACAGATGGGCTGCTTGGAAGATTGGTCCACTTAACCATGCAAGATGGTTAACTCTTGCCATAGGACTTCTTTGTTTGTACACAAGAGACAACAGACCAAACCTGAATTTGAAAAAGTTGGTCCATTACATTGTTCGAGTTTATGCTCTTGCATGGTTTGAGATAAAGGCATCCTCTAAGCCGCATGATTCTCCTCGCATCCTCTCTCTGCTATCAGCCGACTGAGGCTGATTCCATTTGATGATGTGAAACGCATTGTAAAGCAGAACATCCAGGTTAATGTTTTCTACCTCCGACATGAGAACATCCTCTATGCCATGGTGAAAGACGAAGAAGACAGAATCAGGAATCTTGGGCTTCAGACTATACTCACTCTCAGACACAGGTAAATTTTGCGCTTCTTGTAATTATTTATTTATTTTTTTTGCCAAAGCTGAGTTATTCTCCAAAAAATATGGAAAAAATATTATAATTGTCACTTTAAGTGGGTAATTTGTTTGTATTATTGAAACGGCAATATTTGAGTACTATTTTTCATTTATATTTATATTTATATTTTTATTTTTATTTATATTTATATTTTCATTTATATTTTCATTTTCATTTTTCATTTATAGAATGGAGAGCAACCAGGAAGCAGGGAAGAAAATTCCCTAGGTGAAGTGGAATGCAAATCACTGGCATGAGCTCATCGACCTCACTGACCCTGATGTCATGGAACCACCTACCACACAGCACCTATTTGATGAAGAAATCCAGTCATTCATGGACACTAACACTAAGCCAGACATTCCAGACTTGCTTTCTCACTCTCAGAGTGTTGAGAGGAGTGTGAAATTAGTGACAGAGGCTTCCCATACCGTGTACGGGTTCGAAACTCGTCACAGATGTATCCTTACTAAAGTACTGAACAGGAAGATGCGTCCTGCATTTATGTCAAAAGAACATTATTCTCAATCTTATGATGATTTATATGAATAGTTTTTCTTTTTATATGAGAACATGTGATTTTTTTTGGATTTATCACTTTCGAAAGTATTTTTTCAAGTTTTGTAGCCAAAATATGTGAATAAATTAGCAAAAATGCATGTTTTTTCAACGAAATTTTATAATTCTACACTTAAAACACATGATATACATATTGAGTTGCTACATCTATAATTAGTTAATATTATGTCTTCAAAAATGACGAGTTTACCTATCAGGCCCTTATCCGTTTGCTCTAAAAAAAATTTTGGCTTCATTTCTCAACCAAACCTCATTACCCTAAATTACCTATGAACAATTTCTAGAGAGTAATTAACTGTGCACCTCTTGATATAAAGTGACATCAGAACAAGACCAGCGCGCATACGCAGAGAGAGCAAATTGCGAAACACTTTTCTAAGGTATTTTCATTTGCAATAAAAAGTGATAAACAGTACGCTTACGTAAAAGAGAGTCTTATACAAGGTCATGAAAATTAAAAAATTACAACCTTTCAATACATTTCAAACGTCTTCATTATTTCATCTTACGCCTGGCAGTTATGTATATATCCTTAATTAATTAACAGTACTACGCCAACGCCTGTAGTTCAGTGTATAGCAGTTTCCCTGTAAGTGAAGTGAAGGCGCTGAGGTCGGGGATTCGACTCCCGATGATGCTAGTAATAATAATTTGGGAGTTAGCGCAATGGGCCGCTTTAGCTGTCCTGACCAGGGGCGTACACAACATTTCTTAAAGGGGGGGGGGACACACACTATATATATTGTGTGTGTGTGTGTGTGTGTGTGTGTGTGTGTCAGCTCAAAATTGATGATGATAGATTTGGAATCAAAATGACTTGCATCTTGGAAGGCTTCAGTTGTATTTTAGTTCCAATTTATGGGCAAAGAATTAAATTTGCACAAATTAATCGTACGTATAAAAACATATATAAACGTTCCTAAGCCAGCCAAAATTGCTTTTGAGTTTTGAGTAAATAACATGTCCTGGTAACCATGAAATAACCGAAATTCCATATGACATCAAAATTTTTTTTTAGTAAATGTTGCAAAGTTAACGATTTTTTAAAATTTCCTTTTCAAATGTCTTTAATGAGAGTAGTAATAATTTTTACAATGGGGGGGGCCTATACCCTCTATGCCGCCCCCTTATGTACGCCACTGGTCCTGACTGATTATTTTTGGCATCGTAAAGGTAAACTGTAAATATCTAAGAAACTCATTTCCACATTATATAGGGGTGACTGTGCCTCAGCCGCCGACTAGCCGATGAGCCGCCAAGTTCAACCGATCATGGTTACTGTCTTGTTTCACTGACGAGGTAAAGAAGGTAATGGTTGCTAATGACGAGGTAGAGTCATGGTTACTCATGACGAGGTAAAGAGTCATTGTTACTCATGACGAGGTAAAGAGAGTCATGGTTACTATCGTCTTTTTCTGACGAGGCAAAGAGAGCCACGGTTACGCATGACGCGGTAAATGGTCATGGTTATTCTCGTCTTTTACTGACGAGGTAGAGTCACGGTTACTCATGAAGAGGTAAATAGAGTCATGGTTACTTTAGTCTTTTACTGACGAGGCAAAGAGAGTCACAGTTACTCATGACGTGGTAAATAGAGTCATGGTTATTCTCGTCTTTTACTGACGAGGTAAAGAGAGTCATGGTTACTCGTGACGAGGTAAATATAGTCATGGTCACTCTAGTCTTTTTTCTGACGAGGCAAAGAGAGTCACGGTTACTCATGACGATGTAGAGTCATGGTTACTCTCGTCTTTTACTGACGAGATATTCATGGTTACTCATGATGAGGTTGAGTCATTATTACTTTCGCCATGTACTGGCCGTCCAGCCCCGACTAGCAGCCCAGCCCAGACGAACAGCCGACGAGCAGCCGACCAGCAGCCGTCGACTAGCCGATCAGCAGCCGTCGACTAGCCGATCAGCCGACCAGCAGGCGAGCAGCCGCCGACTAGTTTCCAAGCTCAGCCGATCAGCCGACGAGCAGCAGCCGACTAGCGGATCACCTGACGATCAGCCGATCATCCGCCGACTAGCTGATCAGCTCAGCCGATCATCCGCCGACTAGCCGACGAGCCGCCAAGCTCAGCCGATCAGCCGACGAGCTGCCAAGTTCAGCCGATTAGCCGACGAGCTGCCAAGCTCAGCCGATCAGCAGCAGCCGACTTCCAGATCAGCCGACTAGCCGCCAAGCACAGCCGATCAGCCGTCGACTAGCCGATCAGCGGACGAGCTCAGCCGATCATCCGCCGACTAGACGACGAGTCACCAAGTTCAGCCGATCATCCGCAAAGCTCAGCCGATCAGCCGACGAGCTGCCAAGCTCAGCCGATTAGCCGACGAGCTGCCAAGCTCAGCCGATCAGCAGCAGCCGACTTCCCGCTCGGCCGACGAGCAGCCGACTAGCCGCCAAGCTAAGCCGCCGACTAGCCGATCAGCGGACGAGCTCAGCCGATCATCGGTGCTCTTCCAATATGTGCTCTACCGCGAAACTGTGATCTACCATATTCCAACTAATATTCCATATTCCAGGCTAACTAAGAAAATATCACGACTTAACCTAACCAATCGTCAAGGGCGTACAGTTGACCTAACGATTGGTTAGGTTAAGTCATGATATTTTTCGTTAGTTAGCCTTATAAGGCTAGTTTCACGGTAGAGCACGTATTGGAATATGGTAGATCACAGTTTCGCGGTAGAGCACATATTGGAAGAGCACCCGATCATCCGCCGACTAGACGACGAGTCGCCAAGTTCAGCCGATCATCCGCAAAGCTCAGCCGATCAGCCGACGAGCTGCCAAGCTCAGCCAATCAGCCGACGAGCAGCAACCGACTAGCCGATCAGTCGACGAGCCGCCAAGCTCAGCCGATCAGCCGCCGACTAGCCGCCAAGCTCAGCCGACCAGCCGCCGACTAGCTGCCAAGCTCAGCCGATCAGCCGACGAGCAGCCGAGTAGCCGATCAGCCGTCGACTAGCCGATCAGCAGCCGCCGACTAGTCGATCAACCGACGAGCTCAACCGAGGAGCTGCCGACTAGCCGCAAAACGCAGCCGATCATGATTACTCTCGTCTTTTATTGATGATAATTTATACTCATTTCAAATAAATAAATAAATAAATAAATAAAAAAAAAAATATATATATATATATATATATATATATATATATATATATATATATTATTATTATATTCACAAAAAAGGCAAGGATTAATAAGCTAAATTGTCCAAAAATTTATATTTTCTCTAACGAGCTAATCTCTAAATATTATAAACAATAATCTTCTACTCTATATTAATAATAAATCTATGTTGAGTTGTACTTCATAATTTATATTAAACCATCTTATTATGTTGACTTTATTTTAAGTATTTTAATAATTTTATAAACCCAAATTGTATATACATTTTTTTTTATTCAATTTGGTCACTTGGGACTTTAAATTTTAATGAAAAATTTTGTTGTTTCCGTTGTTGAAAAAAGAAAATACCTTCAACATAAGGAAAACCAATTACTTTAAACATTGGTATTCAACTTATGAAACTAAAAAAAAATTATTTTATCATTTTACTGAGTAACAAAACTACTTAATATCATTTTAGCTACCGTATATGAGTAACAAATTCTGGCACCATGTATTGTGGAGTGAGTTAAGAAAAGCATTTAAACAAATTTGAAATTTAAAAATATGAAAATTGAAAGTTTTTGCATTAAATTAGTAGAATTTATGAAAAGAATTGTTTTTTTTTAAAATCTAGGCAAAGAATCGGCATCAGCATCGGCTAGACTTTGGAATTGGTACATCAATAATTAAAAATGTAGATTTTAGGCTGCAGTCAACCTGCATACCTAAGTTATTAGGAGTGGTCGAAGTTGGTACCAGAAAGCGAATAAACATCCAATAGTTGTCGTTTCATCTATGAAATGTGAAAATCACAAAGAAATGCATTTTGATAAAAGATCAGAATGCGAATTTAGCTTTTAAGTTTTTAATTTTTTCTGTTGTCGCTTCATGCGTAAAACCCCGTATGCGGCATACGCGCAACCAAAACAAAGCAAACCCAAAATTATTAACTTGTTTCGATAAGCATAAATATCAACGTTTTGCTTGTATTTTTATATAATTATTAATTATGCATCTTTATTAAAAAATAATGGTAAAATATATTTCCTGTGACCGTTCACGCTTATTTCTTACATATTGCTATTCGCATTAACACTTTTCATTATGTTTCACATTTTCCGGTGTAAATAATGCCGAAAGCGAAAACAAGACACCTGACCCGAAAGAAAAGTGAAGAAAAGTATGGAGGTGGTCCTTGTGAATTATTAATGACCGAACCAAGCACTTACAGGCAGCTGATTCAATACTATTATGACCTTAATCATGCTAACCCTGGCGCAGATTTTTGGGCCTTAGTGCAGCAAGTTAGCAAGGATTTAAAATCCATTTGGTCTTCAGTGAATCCAAGGCTGCCTTTGATTAATGACAAATCCATTGACATAAAGATTAAAGACCTACTCACTCTTGTGAAAGACATTAATCGCAAGCATGCTAAGGCAAGTGTCAAGCGAAATCTGGATGCTAACTTGGACAAACTTTTTGATATTTCTGCCTGTTCCTGTTCTTTGGATATTTTGCCTTGCAGTGATTCAAGAGTATACTGTAAGAAGGACAAGTGTACACAAGAACACATCATCTGTGTTTGCCCTCGAAATGCAAAGTTGCCACTTGAAGAAAGAGCATACCTTCGTGATCAGCGATCCAAAACAGGTCCTAAGGGTGCATACCAGCTGTCTTCAGTGGACACAGCTGCTGCCAAAAGAGACAGGAAGGCCAAACAAGGACAGCAACATGTACTACCTCAGGAGGAAGTTGGGCTAGTAGGATCTTTCATACAGCCTACAGAGTTGCCTGGACTTACAAGCAGTTCATCTGGTGGCGAGGTTAGTTTCCTTTTATTTATATTAATTATATATAATTATAAATAAATAAATAAATAAAAATAAATAAAATAAATAAATAAATAAACAAAACGCATTAATATTTTCCATTTATTTTCAGGAAGAAGATGAATGGCAGCCTAGGAAGAGGCCTTCAGGAGACTACAGCCTTTTAAAGTTTCCCAGATATGCTATGGAACTTGTCAGAGGTGAACGTTCATCAAATCTGGGCGCAGCTCTTGGGAATGCCTTGCTCCATGACATCAAACACCTACTGAGACCTGAAGTTGACATCAATCACATCATGATTGACAAGTGCAAATTAGACAGGGCCAAAGCCCAAATTAGGGTAGTTAGTGAGGGTGTGGAATCAGAGAAAAAGACACAGCTCATTTGTGTTGGTGTGGATGGGAAGGTTGACGAGAATACCATGACTTACAAAGAAATAGAGACACCTGAAGGGGAAACTGTTCTCAGAAAGTGTGTTGACGCAGAACATCACCTCACCTTCACCTATGAAAATGGAAAATCTTCTGGCGCCTACTTGACCCACAAAACAATTCCTGTTATAGGCGCCACTGGTGAGGTCCTTGCTCAGGAGACATTCAGTGTTCTTGAAGAATATAATAGCCTTGAAAGTATCCGAGCCATTATTCTTGATAATACCGCAACCAACACTGGCTGAAAGAGTGGTTTAGTGGTAAAACTTGAAGAAACTCTGGGGAGGAAACTGCACTATTGGTTGCGCACTGCATCAGAATGAACTCCCACTAAAAGCTCTTTTCAAAAAAATGGATGGAGTGACAACTGGACCAAGAAGTTTCAGCGGGCCCCTTGGGAAAAGGTGCGCAGAAGATATCCAGGATGAACCTCAGGTACAGTTTGAAGCTGTGGAAACTCCAATCATTGAACGGTACATTCCAGAGGAAGTACTGAAAGACCTCAGTCATGATCAAAGGCTTCCGTATGAGTATTGCAGAGGGATCGGATCAGGAAGAGTAGATGACAGATGGCTGCTTGGAAGATTGGTCCACTTAACCATGCAAGATGGTTAACTCTTGCCATACGACTTCTTTGTTTGTACACAAGAGACAACAGACCAAACCTGAATTTGAAAAAGTTGGTCCATTACATTGTTCGAGTTTATGCTCTTGCATGGTTTGAGATAAAGGCATCCTCTAAGTTGCATGATTCTCCTCGCATCCTCTTCTCTGCTATCAGCCGACTGAGGCTGATTCCCTTTGATGATGTGAAACGCATTGTAAAGCAGAACATCCAGGGTAATGTTTTCTACCTCCGACCTGAGAACATCCTCTATGCCATGGTGAAAGATGAAGAAGACAGAATCAGGAATCTTGGGCTTCAGACTATACTCACTCTCAGACAGGTAAATTTTGCGTTTCTTGTAATTATTATTTTTTTTTTGCCAAAGCTGAGTTATTCTCTAAAAAATATGGAAAAAATATTATAATTGTCACTTTAAGTGGGTAATTTGTTTGTATTATTGAAACGGCAATATTTGAGTACTATTTTTCATTTATATTTATTTTTTATTTATATTTATATTTTCATTTATATTTTCATTTTCATTTTTCATTTATAGAATGGAGAGCAACCAGGAAGCAGGGAAGAAAATTCCCCAGATGAAGTGGAATGCAAATCACTGGCATGAGCTCATCGACCTCACTGACCCTGATGCCATGGAACCACCTACCACAAAGCACCTATTTGATGAAGAAATCCTGTCATTCATGGACACTAACACTAAGGCAGACATTCCAGACTTGCTTTCTCACTCTCAGAGTGTTGAGAGGAGTGTGAAATTAGTGACAGAGGCTTCCCATACCGTGTACGGATTCAAAACTCGTCACAGATGTATCCTTACTAAAGTACTGAGCAGGAAGATGCGTCCTGCATTTATGTCACAAGAACATTATTCTCAATCTTATGATGATTTATATGAATAGTTTTTCATTTTACACGAGAACATGTGATTTTTTGGATTTATCACCTTTTGAAAGTATTTTTTCAAGTTTTGTAGCCAAAATATGTGAATAAATTAGCAAAAATGCATGTTTTTTTCAACGAAATTTTATAATTTTACACTTAAAACACATGATATACATTAGGCTTTGTCTCCTCTTGGGATAGAAAATGATATTGAGTTGCTACATCTATAATTAGTTAATATTATGTCTTCAAAAATGACGAGTTTACCTCTCAGGCCCTTATCCGTTTGCTCTAAAAAAAATTTTGGGTTCATTTCTCAACCAAACCTAACTACTGGCGCTTATTCAAGTTGCGATTTCAAAACATGTGGAAAATCGACCCGCCCTAAATTACCTATGAACAATTTCTAGAGAGTAATTAACTGTACACCTCTTGATATAAAGTGACATCCGAACAAGACCAGCACGCATACGCAGAGAGAGCAAATTGCGAAACACTTTTCTAAGGTATTTTCATTTGCAATAAAAAGTGATAAACAGTACGCTTACGTAAAAGAGAGTCTTATACAAGGTCATGAAAATTAAAAAATTACAACCTTTCAATACATTTCAAACGTCTCCATTATTCCATCTTACGCCTGGCAGTTATGTATATATCCTTAATTAATTAACAGTACTACGCCAACGCCTGTAGTTCAGTGTATAGCAGTTTCCCTGTAAGTGAAGCGAAGGCGCTGAGGTCGGGGGTTCGACTCCCGATGATGCTAGTAATAATAATTTGGGAGTTAGCGCAATGGGCCGCTTTAGCTGTCCTGACCAGGGGCGTACACAGCATTCCTTAAAGGGGGGCGACACACACACACTATATATATTGCGTGTGTGTGTGTCTGTGTGTGTGTGTGTGTGTGTGTGTGTGTCTCAGCTCAAAATTGATGATGATTGATTTGGAATCAAAATGAATTGCATCTTGGAAGGCTTCAGTTGTATTTTAGTTCCAATTTATGGGCAAAGAATTAAATTTGCACAAATTAATCGTACGTATAAAAACATATATAAAAGTTCCTAAGCCAGCCAAAATTGCTTTTGAGTTTTGAGTTAATAACATGTCCTGGTAACCATGAAATAACTGAAATTCCATATGACATCAAAAATTTTTGTAGTGAATGTTGCAAAGTTAGCGATTTTTTAAAATTTCCTTCAAATATCTTTAATGAGAGTAGTAATACTTTTTACAATGGGGAGGCCTATGCCCTCTATGCCCCCCCCCCTTATGTACGCCACTGGTCCTGACTGATTATTTTTGGCATCGTAAAGGTAAACTGTAAATATCTAAGAAACTCATTTCCACATTATATAGAAGTGACTGTGCCTCAGCTGCCGACTAGCCGACGAGCAGCCGAGTTCAGCCGATCATGGTTACTGTCATGTTTTACTGACGAGGTAAGGAAGGTCATGGTTACTTATGACGAGGTAAAGAGAGTCATGGTTACTCTAGTCTTTTACTGACGTGGCAAAGAGTCATGGTTACCCATGACGAGGTAAATAGAGTCATGGTTACTCTCGTCTTTTACTGACCACCATTCTGTTCAGTGACGAGGCTGTTTTTTATGGAAATGGTGAGGTAAATCGACAGAACACCCGCTACTGGTCTCAAAACAACCCTCACTGGTATACCTCTTCAAAGGAACAAGGTGCATCTCGGGTGATGGTATGGTGTGGCATTTGGAAGGATCGCATCATAGGCCCCCTCTTTTTCGATGAACATGTCACTGGAGACACCTACCTACGTATGCTCAAGGAAGAAGCATTTCCCAGTGTCTTGAACGAAGGAAATTTCCCAACATGGTTCCAGCAAGACGGCGCTCCTGCACATTACAGCACCCAAGTAAGGGAATACCTGTACCAACAATTCCCTGGTCATTGGATAGGACGTCGAAGGCCTGTGGAATGGCCAGCTAGAAGCCCGGATCTCACGCCACTGGATTTTTATCTCTGGGGCCACTTGAAAGCGCTGGTATACGCAGATAAAATTAGGAGTGTTGAACATTTGCGGCAGCGCATTATTGGGGCATGTAACACCATTACTCCTGACATCATTCACCGTGTGTTTGCTGACTGGGTATCACGTCTGAATTTGTGGATTGAAAACAATGGTGGACATATTGAGCACGTTCTGTAAATAAAAGCTTTTGTTTTGCCTTTTTATTATTTTTCCTATGATGCCGGACTTATAGGACACCCTGTATACTATATTATCACTAAAATAAAAAGTGCGGATACTTATTGAAGTACCCTCGTGTGTGTATATATATACACTAAAATGCCCACTGCGCCTTGCACAGAAAACCCCCAAAACACAACCTAGGGGAGGACTGGCAAGAGTGAGTGTGTTACTAAAACCTTCTCTGGATCTCCCTTAATGTGTATACTAAATTTGGTTCAAATAACCCTACCCGTTTATGGGAATGGGGGCCCTCCCAGTAGGAGAACTGGGAGGGGTGAGTATGTTATTAAAACCTTCTCTGGTTTTCCCTCAATGTGTATATTAAATTTGATGCAGGATACCTTAGCCGTTTAGGCGTGTATTTACAAACATTGAACAAACAGACAGAGACATCATTCTTTACACATGTAAATAAAGTTTTATGTGATATATTAACCCTCCGTCTATGGCCTTGGGTGGTTCGAAGTTGACGGGGGTTCTGGTTAGGTGGCAGCAACGTATTTGTTACTCTGGCGTATCTGGTACCGTATAGGGAATCGCAGAAGTTCCTCTTATTCTACTCTCCGATTTCTTATTGTAGTGGATCGGAGGATTCTGTGGAGCTTACTAAATTCTATGAAGGTTCGCCGATTCTTCTTGTAACGTATCCGGAAATTATTTTTCTCTATTTAAAACTAAGTTCTCTGAAGAGAGCAAGGCTCGAAGACAAAGATATTCTCTTACTGTAGTTTACTGCTAAAATGTTACAGGTAATGCTCAGCCTCTAAGTTAGATCAGACAGTCAGAATGAATATTTGAAAAATTGTTCAGCTTTATAGACTGAATTTTTGGTGACATCATTATTATTTAATGTTGACTCGTTTTGTTTTGTTTTATTTTCAATAGAATGCATTATTTGGCAAAATATTTAAAGATGAGGTAAATATTTTAGCTGTAGCAATGTCTAGACAGATAAACAGGATATTTGAAGATGAAGCCATATGTTTACTTTAAATCGCATATTGACAGACCTGATGTTATCATGATCTGCCGAGCTAACTAAAAATGGAAATTGAAATATACATTTTATTATGAATTACACTTAAACATGCATATGAGCAAAAATTAAATGCTTAAGATTTAAAATTTAAACGTTAAGCAAGACATGGCTTCATCTTTTACAACGAAGAGAGAATGTATACAGAAAATGAACAAGATTATATTATTAAGCTAAATCTAAAAAAATGATTAAGTAACTTAAAAAGAAATAATTCACCAATTATTCAGCAGAAATAAACTAGCGAATCAAAAATTTTATCCGAACTTCGTCAGCGTTATGCGAATTTGGACTCATATGTAAAAATGAATATATAAATACAGTATAAAAAAATATAAGGATTATATAAATATACGAATTATATGAATGAATATAGGAATTATTCATTGTTCATTTTTGCACACACACACACACACACACACATATATATATAATTTATATATATATATATATATATATATATATATATATATATATATATATATATATATATATACTAAACCGAAATGGTATTAAAAAGTTTGGTTTTTGTAAATAAAGCTGAAAATTGTCGTGGCTTTCAAAACTGAATCGAAAAGAGATATTTTCAAACTTTTGCGCCTGTGACATTCCTTTAATCTACGTTAGATTAGACTGCAGATTACAGTGCTTTCACATACGTAATTTACTTTCCATTGTCACTGGAAATGAGTAAATTGAAAACAAAAAGGTTTTTAATGAAGTCATACACGAATCAGTATTTTGATTATTTTGGGGTATTTTGAATATTTGAAGTAATTTATGTTAGTTTAATATTTTTTATTATTTTGAGTTTTTTTAATATTTTGAGTACTTTGTTTTATTGGGGGTTGTTTAACCTCCTTCGCAACATCTAAGGTCATATGACGGAGTATTTTGGGGTATTCTGAATATTCGAAGTAATTTTTATTATTTTAATAGTTTTTAGTATTTTGAGTACTTTTAAATACAGGGTGTACATAAAGTCAGGATCTATTTTTGTGAAGCACTTGGAAATTATATGGAATTCAATCATAAAATGATAAAGTGGTAACATTTATTAAATAATTAAGAGTAGGATTCGACGTGACGCCCATCAGTATCCCTACACAGCTCAAATCGTTCCGCAGCATTTCTAAACACATTCTGGAGCATTTGCGGGGTTATGTTATCTGCAGCAGTTCGTATACGTGTACGTAAGTTTTCAAGACTCGTAATCTTCGTCTGATAGCGTGTGATTTGATAAAGCCCCATGCAAAGAAATCTAAAGGGGTTAAATCTGGTGATTTCGCTGGCCAACGTCTGTTGCTTCCGCGTCCGATCCAGCGATTTGGAAAACGTCCATTTAGATAATCCTGAACAATTTTGGCATAGTGACAAGGAGCACCATCATGTTGATAGACAACGGTACTAACAATCTTATCCCCGTCGTCTATCAACATGATGGTGCTCCTTGTCACTTTGCCAAAATTGTTCAGGATTATCTAAATGGACGTTTTTCAAATCGCTGGATCGGACGCGGAAGCAACAGATCTTGGCCAGCGAGATCACCAGATTTAACCCCTTCAGATTTCTTTGCATGGGCTTTAGCAAATCGCACGTCTATCAGACGAAGATTACGAGTCTTGAAAACTTACGTACACGTATACGAACTGCTGCAGATAACATAACCCCGCAAATGCTCCAGAATGTGTTTAGAAATGCTGCGGAACGATTTGAGCTGTGCAGGGATACTGATGGGCGTCACGTCGAATCCTACTCTTAATTATTTAATAAATGTTACCACTTTATCATTTTATGATTGAATTCCATATAATTTCCAAGTGCTTCACAAAAATAGATCCTGACTTTATGTACACCCTGTATTCTCTTTATTTGGAGTATTTTGAATATTTGAAGCAATTTTTATTTTAATATTTTTTAGTATTTTTCGGTATTTTCAGTATTTTGAATGTTTTGAGTACCTTTTAATATTTTCTCTATTTTGAGTAGTTTGGGGTATTTTGAGTATTTTGCTTTTAATTTTTAAAGAAAAATCGGGTTTTACTTTGAAGGATATGCTCTATGTATATATACATATGATATGCCTATTTGGGCAAAGAACAATTAATTATCTATTAATTGAATTACTCTTTCTCTCAATTCTGCTAATATCTTTTAAACTATTAATACGGATGCAAAAAACTTCACTTTTCTACGTGAAGGTCAAAATATGATAATAAAGACCCACTCTAATAGACAGAGTTTATTTCCACAACAGTTTCGATGCCCACTGGCATCCTCTTCGGGTGGATACAGAAAAACGTTTTTCTGTATCCACCCGAAGAGAATGCCAGTGGGCATCGAAACTGTTGTGGAAATAAACTCTGTCTATTAGAGTGGGTTTATATTATCATATTAATACGGGTTGTAACGTGACCATGTTGTTACAAAGCTTTCCTTGAGATCAGCGAAATTGAGCGACGATGGGCGTGCAGTAGTTGGATGGGTGACCGTCTTCTTCGCGAAGATGATGCAGAGATCTGTGGTTCGGATCCCACACTACCTGTAGGTTGCTTCTGTCATATAACCTGATGTTAGCATAGGGGCTAAATCACGCGTCTAACAACACTTAATAGCAACATGACTATCTATCTGTGTGTGTGTGTATATATATATATATATGTTTAATTTTTTATGATCTTTTTTTGTGCGACTCAGATACGCAAAGGAACAACTCCAGGATTTGGCAGACGATGACTTGGAGTTTCTGAACAAAGACGAAGTGTACAGAGCATCTTTCGGGAATGTTCACGATGGATTGCCTGTCTGAAGGGCTCTCCTTCAGGAAAAACAAAAAGTCTCTAAGGAAAGAGTCTCTAAAAGTGTCTCGGCCGAAGAGAAATAAGCCATCAGGAAGACTATCTGGACTTAAAAGAAAGCGGAAATGTAGAATGGTCGAAAAGCCTCAAAGTCTGTAAAGAAGAATGGAGAAACGAGACTATCTACTCATTTATTTTAATTACGTGTGTATAAATAGTCCTACTATTATTATAATGGTTACTGTATCGGTGTTAAATGGAAGCCATTTTTACTAGGGGAAAAAAAAATATATATATAATTTGCATTATATTCTTTATATTTTAGTTAATTTTTATATATTTGTAATATATAATCTCTGACTTTTTCTACATAAGAAAATCAAACAAATATCTTAATCACTATATATATATATATATATATATATATATATATATATATATATAATTAAAATTAATTTTAATTAAAACTCAGAAAAGCCTACCCCCAACTGAAATTTTTTAATTTACACAAATTCACTAACCAGCTTATTTTAAATTTTTTTCTCGGGGGGGGGGGGGACCCTGGAAGAAAGGGGGAAAAAAAAGGAGATTTTCAACAAATTACTTAAATAAAAAATGTCAAAAACCTACTTCAAGTTTTTAGGATACTTTTTTTTGTTCCTTTAAAATTAAAAATAATGAAAAAAGATGTAAATTGATGGGTAATGATCCTATACAGAGAAATACCGTTAAAACACTTGAATAATTGCTACGGTGTGTATGTGTATATATATATATATATATATATATATATATACACGCAATAAAATCACAGACCACGTCATCTTTTTAATAAACAAAGAACAACAGGGAAAAGGAAACACGAAATCCGAGCGCTTTCGTGATATATTTACATCTTCAGGGACAAGTAAGAAATAGACAGACTTTACCAAGTAAATGAGTTAAATACACAAGCGAAAAAATTCATCGATAGGCAAATCAATTTAAAAAACAATAAAACAATCTAAAGATTTTTTTTTCTCCCAATAGATAACTTAATCTAAAGGCTACTAAATTATTGAATACATAAAAAGTATATAAAGGAAATTAGACAATTAACATGTACATAAAGAATTATAACAGTTATTAGAAACAGTATTTAATTAAAACAGGCAATTAAAGCGAACAAAGTGAGGTTTTATAGCTCGGAATTTTGAGTACAAATCGCGCGTTATTATTGTTCCTCTTTATAAATCATTAGTTAGACCTCATTTGTAGTACGCGATCCAATTTTGGAATCCGCATATGCAAAAAGATATAGACAAAATCGAAAGAGTTCAAAGACGAGCAACTAAGATGATTCCGTCGCTTAGGTCGAAGTCGTACGAGGATTATAGGTTTAAGGAGTTAAAATTGACTACACTCGAGACTAGGAGGCTAAGGGGTGATCTAATCCAAGTTTTCAAAATTATGAATGGGTTCGATAATGTAGATAGAGATAGCTTTTTCGAAATATCTCAATATAATAGGACTAGAAATAACGGGTGTAAGTTGACAAGTAGAAGGTTCGAGACAGCAGTTGCCAAAAACTTTTTTACGCATAGAATAGTAAATAGCTGGAATAGTTTGCCCGTAGAAGTAATTAGTAGCACGTCTATAAACATGTTTAAAAATCGATTAGACGCATATGTTGATAGATTGGGTATAGTTTACAGTTTAAGGTAGTAAAATTAAGGCTTTGTGGTTCGGAACCCACGTGAAATTGTAGGTCCCCTCCACCACCACGGAGGACATCCACAATACACAATTATGAACACAGTTAGGTAGACCAGCCATGAGTGGATCCTAGGGTCTTTCTTGGTCTGAAACATTATAACAAGTGGCAAGAATCTAAGGAAACAAAAGACATGGTGCAATCGTCGACACGTGCTCCTTCCAGAATATTCCGTTACCTATTGGGAAGCGAAGAATTCCCTAATAGACAACTCAATCTAAAAACAATCTAAAAAATTTTCCAATAGATAACCTGTTCAAAAGTATACTAAACTATCGAGTACATGAAGACTATATAAAAGAAATAATACAATTAAAATGTACAAATAAAAATGTTAACAATTATTAAAATAATATTTATTTAATTAAAGCAAACAATTAAGTGGCAAGAATGCGGTCAAAATAGTACACCACCTTTCTAACAATGTACGAGTCTAATTTATAAAGGCCAGGGCTAATATTAAGAACAAAATCAGCATTATTCTTGATCACACTCGATTCAAGTATATTTCTACTGACAATAGATTTACTGAAACTTAATTTGGAGACATTTTTCTAGTCAATGGGATGATTAGTATCTCTTACATGAATGAAAATGGCGTTAGATTCCTGGCCGGTTCTTATACTGTATTTATGCCGCTTAATACGTAACTCTAGCGTCTTGCCAGTTTGACCAATGTAAAATGTATTACATATTGTGCATGGAATTTTATATACAGAACCCTGTTCACTTAAAGGAGAGTTTTTAATCAATGAATTCTCAATTACATCTAAATTTCTGAACGCGATATTTACGTTAAAAGTCCTCAGCAGTTTCGGCAGATCAAGGAAATTTTCTTTAAATGGTAATGCTAAGACGTTTTTTGTGGTATAAGGAGTCTTGTCTTTTACCTCGTGGAAGGTTTTCTTTGCCATTTTTAAAGATTTATCTATGGCTTCTATGCAGTTCTTCGGATATTTTAAATCAAACTCAATTTTATATATTTTACTAATTTCATCATCAATGAACTCTGGGCTGCAAATTCGTAAGCATCTTAGGAACAAAGTAGAAAAAACGGTTCGTTTTATATTAATGTGGTGAGCTGAATAATCTTTAGATTGTTTTATGGTTGTTTTTTAAATTGAGTTGCCTACTGGGGAATTTTTTCGCTTGTGTATTTAACTCATTTACTTGGTAAATTCAATCTATTTCTTTCTTGTTCCTGAAGATGTGAATATATCACGAAAGCGCTCGGATTTCGTGTTTCCTTTTCCTTTTCCCTGTGGTTCTTTGCTTATATATATATATATATATATATATATATATATATATATATATTCAACAAATGTTCCTGGATATAAATATGTATAAAGTTTGTAATTTCCTTGTCATGGAAACACTACTTAAAAACGACCTTCAAAATTTGGTGTTCCTCGAGGAGACATTTTTGAAACACGCTGTTTGTGAAAGATTTCATTTTAAAGATAAAAAAATACTGTATTGGGATGAATGGAATCAGCAAAAAATTATTATTGGTATACCTGAAACCACCCCAAGTTCGATTCCCGACAACGGCAGGCGGCGGTCAGCTAGGTTGTTCATCCTTCGATACAAAAAAATTGGATGATAAATAAATGGGTACCCTGGATAGCTTTGTGGTTAAGACGCTGGGTTGTTGATCCAGAAGTCGCAAGATTAGGTCCAGACTAGGAATTTGTAATTTCTGACCATCCGTGGTGGGTTGTGGTTGAATTCCACGTTAAGCTGTAGGTCTAAGGTAGGGCAAGGTTACCAAGTTATACTGGGTGTCCCAAAAATGTCAATATATTTATTGTAAGGAATGAACAAGAAATAGATTGGAACTTTTGGGACGTCCTGGATAATATATACATATATATCATGAAAGACGCGTGGATTACAATTTCAAACATGTGGATCACAAACTTCATGGATAATCAAAATCGTGGATCAAAGATGTGTGGATAATGTCTTTGTTAATGTATTTGTTGAATGTAACAATTAGAATTATTAACAAAGAAAATGTAATTAGAATTTTATTGTATTTCAAATCTTACGTTATTTACAACGCAAACATTATATTATATATATATGCAGGAAGGCGGGGCCAAGAGCGAATGTCCGCAAAAACGCCTCCATCTATAGTGGAAGAAGAGAGCCAAAATCAAGGTCCAAGGAATATATATACATATACAGTATATATGCCTATGTGAAAAAAAAAAAATAATAATAATAATAATAATAATAATAATAATAACCCACTGAATTTAATGGGTATTTTATATAATTTAATTTAATATCATAATCCAGTTTGGTTGCTATGGTTACTGGTAAACACACTTTCTCGATAACAATATGATACTAAAGCAATATAAAACATATGTAAATTTCTGTAGACTGAAAATTATTAAAATATAATTAATTAAAATATAATTAAGAAAACAAAACACTTTTTTTCGCAAATTCATTGAGTGTGAAAATGTCAACATCTTCCGTGGTTGTTATTTTCCATAAAGAGATGAGACTTTTGTTTACGCAAAAGTTAAGAATAATTACAGAGAGAGGGAGAGAGGGAGAGAGAGAGAGAGAGAGAGAGAGAGAGAGAGAGAGAGAGAGAGAGAGAGAGAGAGAATATATGACTTTACTGATAAAAATTCTCAGTGGAACCCCTCTCTCTCTCTCTCTCATATATATATATCCGTCTATCTACCTATTTTTTTATCTCTTTTATCTATGTACATCTTTTATATTTCTATTTCTTCTATATATGTATATCTTATTTTTCTATCTCTTCAATCTACGTATACCTTTTATTTTTCTATCTATCTCTTCTATATATGCACAATATCTTAGTGTTCTATCTCTTCTATGTCTCTCTTCTATGTCTATCTTCTATGTCTATCTTCTATGTCTCTCTTCTATGTCTCTCTTCTATATTTCTATCTACCTTTAAAATACATTTCACTTTCCAAGTGTATATTTTAGAGCCTTGACATTTCATCCCATTGGCACTCCCCTGGCACTATCTCTTGGTCACGTGAGTAACTCTAAAGTTATTTCCTTCAATTCGAACTTTAATTAAAGTTTTGAAATTAGAATCATTGGTTTAATCAGGAGTCCATTCAGATGGTCGACACGCTTTCCTGACGGATAAGTCTCGAGTTCGAATCATTTTTAAGAATTAGTTTAGATTCAAAGAGATTACTTAGAAAATTGTTTTAATAAAATGAAAAATGTAAAAGTACAAATAATATAATATACAGTAATATAATATAATATATATATATATATATATATATATATATATATATATATATATATATATATATATATATATTATATTTGCATTCTATGAAAGAAAACTATGTAACAACAAGGGTAAACTATGTCAAATATATATACCATATATTTTTAACAATTTTTAGTTGGTTTTCTGTCTAAAAACTTAAAACCCTTAATACATAACCTGGGTACAATATACCCTTGATATAATTTAGCAAGGTTATGAAAGAAGGTTTAAATAAGAAATATACAAATAGTTACATGTTATGATTTTGGTTCAGTTTAGGAAAAAATTAAATATTTCTTATGTAATTTAAATGTAAATGTGTAAAAATAATTTTAGAAATGTTTGTAAATGTAAATTATACAGGATGTAAAAAAACAAAGCATATTTATGTGTATTTGGCTTCCAACCTTATTTACAATATATATATATATATATATATATATAATGCTATAGTTACCTATTTTCTTGATTTGGCTTCCAAAAATAGTGACAATATATATATATATATATATATATATATAATTTTATTTTTTTCAGGGTTGACAACAATATTATAACGTGTGTAATGTAATATATGAAATTTTGAGTTGGGTACCAATAAAGGTATTTAACCCTTAAACCCTACCCGGGGTACTGGTGTACCCCAGTATTCGGTGTATTGTTAGCGCAATTTTTATAATGGGTAGAGATTAAGGATTAAATACCTGTTCATACTCGTATAGTAAAGACGAATCTGGTACCCAACCATCTTATACCCCATTGGCATTTTCTTAATTTCTGAAAATTAAACAACCAAGAAATCAGTTTTTGAAAAAAGATTCTGTAAAAAAATTGTAAATTATTACCTCAAAATTGGAAAAAATAATATATTTGAATATAGCGTCATAAAAAGGACAGCCATATTGGCGTCATATCTCGCACGCACACACACATATACGCTGCCGTCATACTGAAATCATATATTACTTTTTATACTGATGTTAATATTGAAATCCGATGGCATCGCAACAACAGCGTTTGACGGCAGCAAAGAATGCGCCAAATCCAATAAGCCATAAGAAAGAAGTTAATTTTCATTCTAGAAACGTGATATGACGCTAAAATGTAATTTTAGAAATGGAAAAAGATATTCATTAGATTTAATTAAAGAATTTAAAAAAGAATTATTAAAATGAATTATATCAAAAAAGAATTATTATCATTATCATCATTATTTCTTAAAAAATAAAATATTATTGAAAAATTTTATTTCCTTTTAAAAGAAAGTTTAAATTTGGTTAAAAACTTGGCTTACAATTAACGTTAAATCGTTTGTGTTAATGTTACCAATTATATTGGTCTCAACCCATATATATATATATATATATATATATATATATATATATATATATATATATCAGACAATCAAATTTTGTCACTATAACATTTTTTATATGTATATAAATTTAAGAGATTACATAAAACAGCTCTGTAAATACCATTCAAAATATTACAGTATATATATATATATATATATATATATATATGGCCAAAACGATCCTCAGAATCATTAATGTGAAAAAAGTTTTGAAAAAGTGCCCCATCATTAATATTAACACAAATTGAAAACTTTTAAATTTGAAAATATTTTTAATTGGTTAATACTAAGTTTCGCGAAGATCGGATTAGAGTAGGATAGGTAATCGTTTGACATTGATTAGTTATTTCCCACGTCACCAATTTCGGCCAGTCTGCAAGAAATTTCGACTTTGTCAAAAATCCGGTGTCCGCGAAACTTAATATTTACCATTTAATTACATAAATTAAACAAGATAAAACACGATTAAACATTTAAACACTGAACACTTAACACTAAACTAAGGAATACTAATGAAAGTGTACCCTTAAATAAACTGTAAAAATATTTTACGTTCCGTTAATAGTACTAAGAGGGTCAGCGGCTTTGCTTGTTATTAACCCCCTTATTTCATAATGATGGTAAACTATACCAAGGATAAGGATATATTTTACCCAGGTTATGAATTACGGGTTAAGGTTGGTTTAAGAAGGAGTGTGAATATAAATACATTGCTTGTTATGGAAGTGTGAGGGGTTACCACTTACTGTATATAGCTACAATTTTGAAATTCTCTCTTGAATGTCTTGATCAACGCTTATCGACTTCATCCCGGATAAGGAAAGGGTCTGGCTTGCACAGTAACTGATTGGTTCTAGAAGATCTTTCGACATGAAGATCGCAACCAGAATGCGGGATTCGCTTAGATGAACCTACAGAGGGTTCGCTATAAATTTCAAAATGGCGCATCATCTTATGTAGTTTCAACCAAGTGAATCCTGCAGTCGATCCTGGTTGCGATCAACACGTCGGAAGATCTTCAATAACTGATTGGTTCTATAGAACCAGTCGCTTATTGTGCCAACCACACCCTATACTCTTATTCGTGATCATGTTCATAATTGTGGTTCAACACTTTCGAAAGAGAATTTCAAAATTGGAGCTACTGTAGGGTATTCCCCAGAATCGCGTCGCGGACGATGCAGTGTGCGAAGCTCCCATTCTTTCAATGTAAAAATCACACGCGACTTGAATCGTCACAACGCAAGCCGTCAGTCGTCAGTCGCAAGACGATCTTGCGTGCGGCCGGCCTTAACCTTTCTTCTTAAACACAAAGCCTAGTAGGAACCAGCCAGTCTGTCGCTGTTTCGTGTCTTTTGTATTAATTTGTATTCCTTTGTGTTTTATTTAAAGTAGTTTAGAGCTTTGTCTCAATCTTTGCTTTAAAGCTTAGTTTAATTTCTGTTATTAAATTTATTTTAAATTTTAAATTCATACTGATGATGGGGTAATGGGGTGTAAGGGAGAAGAGGGAGGGGTCTTCTCCCGAGACGTTTATCATTAAATCAGGATTCTAAGAATCGATTTTGGTCATTACTTTTATATTTCGACTTTGATTCCCAAGAAATACGTCCCTTCCCCATACACACACACCACACACACACACAACATATATATAATATATAAATATATATATATATATATATATAATATATATAATATATATATTATATATATATATACGATCAATAGTGGAAGGTGTAAGAAATTCAATCAAAACATCACTTTAAAAATCATAACCAATTTTCTTTTCCTCAAATTCAGAAAATACAAGAACCCCATATATATATATATATATATATATATATATATATATATATATATAGTTATTTAAAATCACATATTAAAAAAGCACAAGTTAAATTTTAAGATTATATATATATATACAAAGTGTTTGTAAATGTTAATTATTATACTAATAATAACGTGTAAAAAAAATGGATTGAAAAATGTTAAAAAAAAATAAATATGTAGTAAAAGTATTACATTTATTTATTACAGATTGTAAATATGTAAAAGAAAGTCTTTTAAAATTAATAAAAAAAAGTATTTTGATATAACTTAATCAAAATTGTTTCATTTTTGTCTCCCGAATTTTATTATATATATATATATATATATAGCAACAAAGTAAGTAATACTGTATGTCTATACTCATATATATATATATATATATATATATATCTGCAATGACCGCGCAGTATATAAATGAATAGAAACGACATAAGTGTTAAGGAACGTCTCTGCACACGAGGAGGAGAGATAACGAATAAATGAAAAATGAGGCGAACCGCCCGGGAATCGAACCCAGGGCCTTCCAATTGCAGGTTGGACGCGCTACCATTATGCTACGGACCTCACTTAATCACCGGCAATTGGAAGGCCCTGGGTTCGATTCCCGGGCGGTTCGCCTCATTTTTCATTTATTCGTTATCTCTCCTCCTCGTGTGCAGAGACGTTCCTTAACACTTATGTCGTTTCTATATATATATTATATATATATAAGCAAATAACCACAGGAAAAAGGAAAAAAGAAACACGAATTCCGAGCGCTTTCCTGATATATTCACATTTTCAAGGACAAGAAAATGTGAATATATCACGAAAGCGCTCGGAATTCGTGTTTCTTTTTTCCTTTTTCCCTGTGGTTGTTTGCTTATTAATAAGATGATCACATGTTATTTTGTGATTTTACTCCATATATATATATTATTATATATATATAGACAGTTTTAATTAGCAAAAATTATTTCATTGTTTCTGCAGAAGGGAAATCTTTCAATGCGTTACCTCATTTTTTGGGGGGGTGGGGTGGGGGGGGGAGTCCTTTTTAATCCTACAAACAATGGATTTTATGCTTTTGTTGATGAAAACGTACAAACATATAAAAAGCGGGTTTTCTTTTAATAAATGGAATGATGTACTTTATATATAATTATTTTATATATATATATATACTGTACAGTGTACATACGAGAGTTGGTGGAACTGAACGTTTCCTGAGAGACATATCAATGTCATTTATATTGAATCCTTCATAAAGGAATTACTTAGATAAGAAATCACTAACCCAGAAGTACCTTCAACTGGCCAGCACCCCCTAATTTAAGAACTTCCCCAATAGTATACACGTGTGTAATTTTGTACGTTTTGTTACACACTATTTAAAAATGAAGTTACTGTAGCAAAGTAACTTTCCTAAAGTTGAATAATTCTGTTCGGACGATTTGACTCCCGAGTATTCTCATCGAGTTCATCATCCGTGAACTCCCAGTGCTCTGAAACCAGACCAGACCAGCGCCTCCTGCTACATTTATTACAAAAAGGAACACTGAAACTGGAATTTTCATCAAAATGTTGAAAATTCTTTCATCGAGCAAGTGCCCTCAGTTGACGACGATATTTTCATCAAATTTCGATGCTTGATGAAATACTTTGTGAAGAACTGATTCCTTTAAAATAATTTAATCGAAATGGGTGGCGCTATCTATTGGAGGAAATGTCAATTAATTTCCACTTCAGTTCATTTTCGTAATTTACTTACATATTATCTTTACGTTAATCAAGAACAACACATTAATAGCAACTTAAGTTTTAGGATTAAATACATTCGTAATATATTAGAAACCCCTTACGTCAGTGGGATTCGAATCGATGTCACTAAAGATTCGAATTTTGCGAGCCGCCACATTACTCACTCGGTCATGAGACGGTAAGGTCTAATGCAGGAAGGAGAAGCCAAGGTCGCACGCCGCAACAATGTCCAAGTTATAACTGGATTACATAACAAAGGACCTAAGATGGATTTTTTTTTCACAATCAGAGAGAGGCATTTCGATTAATATATATATAAAACACTTCGAGCACCGGGAGGGACTCTAAAATTACGTTAATCTACATTTTTAAGTTAGATTATCCGACAAAAGATTAATTTGTAACTGGAGAATGATACAAAAATGATATTAAAAAAGAAGGTAATGGTGCCATATTCGGGTGAAAGGAATGCCAATCTTACTACTTTTGAAGTTGGTGTCTTAGCTAAAGATCAGAAAGAGACGAGACACTTACGAGGAATATTTATTTTATTGGCGTTGTTTAACCTCCTTCGCAACATCTAAGGTCATATGACGGAGGGGACCTACAGCTTTACGTGGGATCCGAACCACGGGTCGCTACATAATCTGAGCGCGGAGGACGGTCTCCCATCCAACTACTACCCAGACCCAGTGTCGCTTAACTTCGCTAATCTCCAGGAAGCGGTGTTACGACATTGGCTACGACTACGACATTGGCTACGACATAGCCCTTACGAGAAGTAAAATCAAGCAAATTGTTTATTAAACAATCGAAACGTTTCTACGTAAACACAATATCTCTTCCAAGCAGTTAGTAAGTTATTAAAAACAGGTTGTTTTTACCCAGTATAGTAATGGTAATATTAATAATAATAGTATTAATGATAACTTACAATTTATTGTTTAGAATTAGAGCATCCACGAAGAAGACATATTTATTAGCTATAAGAAATAATAAATGCATAGTAGGGTGACAACTTCTTATAGGGATAAAATTTGAAATTCAAAACAATTTGCCGGCCATTTGTCCAATGCTGCCACCCTATGAGGAAACACCGTAGACGAAATCTCATGGAATTCAGAAAGCATTTAGGGGTGCCTCGAGTCACATGAATGAAACTGTCGCGCGGAAGAAATTTCAAGAATGAACGAGTTTCGACAACGCTTCAAAAACAAAAATGTTTCGAGAATGCAAGTGTATTATATAATTTAATAGAATTTTCTTTATTTCATACTATAGATCATGCAAATCGATTAATTTATTTCATTAAATTAAAATTTTCATAAATAAATCGTTAAATAATATGATGTGTATCAATCTTTGGATGATCAGCTTTTGGTGCTTCAAGTTCATTTTGCATACGATTGCCTGACTGAAAACAACGCTTAGAAGTTCTCTCCCGATTCCTTTAAGATATCTAAGTTAATATTTTTTATTTTGATTCATTGATTATATTATTATTGGAAATTGTTCTAGAAAAGTTTCATTAATTGTTGGCATAGTTTGATGTTTAAATTATATAAATTTGGAACTGAATTTGATTTCCTATGATAATATATATACGAGTATATAAATATATATACAGGGCCGTCGAGAGGGGGGTCAGGGGGGGCCAGTGCCCCGGGGCCCGGGTGTCTGGGGGCCCGCAGGAGAATAAAAAAATCATAAAAAATTAAATAAGGATCGTTTTTTTCATTCAGAGCTCTTTACATGTAATTTCTTACATGTAATATCTGAGTATCCTAAAAGTCAACACTAAAATTCATCAATCTGACACATTTTTTCAAATGTAGCTTCCGTTCTCACGCTTTGTGGTATGATCGAAAGTAGCCAAGGTCAATAAACTTGAGAAATATTTAACCAAATCTCTCACTCGTGTTTTGGGTGTTGCACGAAGAGGTTTGAAACACTTGAACTATTGAATTACTTAATTTTTATAAAGTTAAATATTATATTATTAAAGTTATACATATATATATATATATATATATATATATTAATAGATTTATTGCATATATATAATGCCTTGACACTTGGTGTGGGGGCCCGTAATGTTTGCTAGCCCTGGGGCCCGTTAATGGCTCTCGACGGCCCTGTGTATATATATATATATATATATATATATATATATAATATATATTACAATATAAATGAGATCTTTAAAAATGGAATCATAATACGAAAAAAATTAATGCTTTGATTCTTACTTTAATTTAATATACGTTTCTTTTCTTTTCTTAGGCCCAATGGCGACTACCCGCACAGCGAGTCAAATTTGGCTCATTGGCCATCCCATACCCGAGATCAAGGGCGCACGGCTTCCTTCAATTGGAGACGTTTTACGCCTGTTTTTTCACTTTCACATAGAGCACAAGAAGACAGTGAACGACTCAGCGAAGGAGGTGGCATCATCAGTCATTGGTTACTGGGAGAAATCCCGGATACCTACCATCACAGAGAAGAGCATTGGTCGAAAAGTGGTAGATCTTTTTCTTACTTGGAAGCTTCTCCAGAAAAATCGTGCTCGCGCTACGGAAACCCAGCGGAAAAAAGAAGATGAGTTCCGTGATAATTTGGAAAATCTTTTCGATGTCGCCCACCCTAAAGCGATGGAACTTTTGACAATCGAAGAAGATCGAGCCTTCCTTATTGCTCAGCGAGAAAAGGGAGGAGGGGAGTAATGGGAGGAGTTGACAAGAAAATGGCTCATTCTGTCATGCGTCGGGAACAAACTGAAAGACGCCTAGCTCAGCACCAACCTCAAGCCAATATTACTTTTGAAAATATTGAGCTGGAATCTTCTTCTACGTCTGAAGCACCAAGTTCTGCGCCATCATCTGAAGACTCACCGCCCGCCTCTCCTGAAAAACGCAAGTGTTATGCTCGTGGCACTATCCAAGTCATCACTCCCGAATTGGCAAGTACATTGGATCGCACAGGAATCAGTCATCGTTCAGCACACCGGATTATCGACGCTACGGCTAGAAGCCTCGGCCATAACTCACAAAAACTCGCGCTCAACTATGAAACCATTAGAAAATCACGAGAAAGGCTCCGTTCGGCGACGGCAGAAAAGATTAAACAAAGGTTCACACCCAACGAAGTGCTCACTGTTCACTGGGACGGGAAAATTCTACCAGACGATGAAGGTGGTCGGTGTGACCGACTAGCCATTTTCGTAACCGGAGTTGATACCGAGAAGCTCTTGGGTGTACCTAAGCTGACATCAGGAACGGGCGAGGTCATCGCCTCGGTGGTACATGCTGCGCTCAAAGAATGGAATGTGTCAGAAAAGGTATCAGCTATGAGCTTCGACACTACAGCTTCAAATACTGGTTACTTGTCTGGGGCATGCGTAATTTTGGAGCAGAAACTCGGCCGCCGACTCTTATACCTTGCATGTCGCCATCACATCCTAGAACTTGTCGTTGAGAAGGCGTACATGGAATGCATGGGACCATCATCTGGTCCAGATATCCTCCTATTCTCCCGCTTCAAAGAGACGTGGAATACAATTTGCCAAGATAAGTACAAGACCCTGTCAGACCTTCCATCGAGTCTGAATGAGAATCGAGAAGAACTGATCGCTTGCTGGAATCTATATCTGACAAAACATCAGCCGAGGGATGATTACCGTGAATTCTTGGAGTTGTCGATTACAATCCTTGGAGGTAATTTACCTAACTTTAGGTTTCGGCGACCTGGAGCACTTCACCGAGCACGTTGGATGGCAAAAGTAATTTATTCATTAAAAATCCTGCTGCTTTCCCATCAGTTCAGACTTACAACTCGTGAAATGTCTGGCTTAAAACGATTTGTATTTTTTGCCCTGGAGTTATATGTCAGCGCGTGGTTCACGGCCAGCAGTCCTTCATCTGCTCCCGCGAACGATTTGAAGCTTCTTCAAGACCTAGCAAAGTACCACGATGAAAAGATCTCAGCATCCTGCCTTAGTGTCCTCAGTCGTCACTTATGGTACCTCAGCGAGTACTTGATTGGTCTCGCACTCTTTGATAAAGGTATCAATGCAACGACGAAAAAGAATATCGCTCGATCAATCCTCGAAAAAGAAGCTGCTGAAGATCCTCCAAAGCGAGCCCCAATACCTGCTGTTTCTTCCATTTCAACAAAGCAGCTCTCGAACTTTGCCTCGAAAGGATCAAAGCTTCTCTTTGAACTTCTAAAAATTAATGATGGTTTCTTGTCCAAGGAACCAGAGACCTGGCCGGACGACGAAGATTTCAAGACTGGTTTGACTATAGTTGAAGGACTAAGTCGTCAATGACAAGGCAGAGAGGGGAATTGCCTTGATCCAGGCCTTCAATACAAAGATTACGAAGAATGAAGAACAGCGCCAACATCTCTTGCAGGTTGTTGAGGATCATAGGAAGTCTCAGCCTGGTACATTGAAAAAGGGGTATGGCTTGAGGAAAAGCAAGAATTAATGGGTGGTCTACAATTGAATGAAAGACACCCTGGAATATATTTAGTAAATATATTATTTACTTATTACAATTGGAGTACGCCTGCACTTAAACCTTATGAACTAAAACTAACGTTTATTTACATTAATTAAAAAAATATTAATTTATTTTTACTAGGTAATGAATAATTAATTTTTGGTATAAGGAGAATTATTTACCTCACTTGAGACACCCTTAAATATTATCTGAATGACCTAATATTTACAGTACATTGTTTTCTCATGTAGTAGCAGCATTGAACAAATGGCCAATAAAAAACTCCAACTTTCGATTTTTATTGTCACCCTAATGCATAGACATACAGTGTGATTGTTAATGTCTTCCTAAACATACATAGCATAGCTACTACTCCTATTATTATTATTATTATTATTATTAATGATAATAGTATTAATGATAACTTACAATTTATTGTTTAGAATTAGAGCATCCACGAAGAAGACATATTATTAGCTATAAGAAATAATAAATGCATAGACATACAGTGTGATTGTTAATGTCTTCCTAAACATACATAGCATAGCTACTACTCCTATTATTATTATTATTATTATTATTAATGATAATAATATCATTAATATTATTATGAACATTTTGAACTTGGAATTTCCAAATTTTGGGAACATTGACTACGAGAAGACTATACATTTGGTAACCTTTTGGTTAGCTTCCGCCCGAATTGTTCATTCTGACGAAGGTCGAGCTTGTCACTCCACCTTAGAGGAAAGTATACAGGACAAGTATACAGGAATTAAAAAGTTTAACATCCAAGAAGCTCATTTTTCCACGAGGTAGGGGTGAGTGTGCCCCAAGGGTCACTTGAACTGGAGCAAAACTGAGTAACCGGTCAGCTCAACTCCACCCTCTGCCAGCAACGGCCAGAAACGAACCAACGTCAGACCACTCGGAGTCCACTACCGTAACCATTGAGCTACCTAGCGACCATACAGCAATCAAAAAGAGTCAGTTATATTGGGTACTTTCTCCACGTACCTAAAATGAGTTAAACCCTTTATACGGGTTACGTTAGCTAATGTTTAAATTTTAAAAGGTTTTGACAGAATTATTGTAAGTACCCTTATATATATATATATATATATATATATATGAAAATTATTTCACGAAAGTAACACGTAAAAAATATTTATGATGAATAAAACCACGAAGGAAAGGAAACACAGAATGTTGCTCAAACGCTTTCGTCTAATGACATCCTCAGGAACACTGAGGATCCTGTGGATGTCATTAGACGAAAGCGCTTGAGCACCATTCTGTGTTTCCTTTCCTTAGTGGTTTTATTCATCATATATATATATTTATATACATATATATATGAAAGAGAGAGAGAGAGAGAGAGAGAGAGAGAGAGAGAGAGATTCGATTTTGCCCCGAAAACCTACAGATAATTTGTTTTGGGGGGGGCACAGCCACATACTCTATAAACGATATAAAGATATATTCTCTATATGACTGCTCTTAAATATATTGCCTATTATATCGATGTTAAGAGAAAGATTAAACGCGAAAGAAGAACCTCGTGAAAACTGTCACAAACAGAAGAACTTTTTACTCGCGCGTCATCATTTCTCCTGAAAGTAAAGTTCGTACATGGACGGATAACATTGAGTGTACGTACATGTACAACCCTATTTTTCATTTCTATCATATATACCGGGATTACGATATCTGATCGACGTGAGGATTGTGTTGGGTTAGGTTAGGTAAGATAGTTGTTGTTTTTTTTTTTTAAATGTCGATGTTATGTCTCGTTGTGGAATATACAGGGTAGCGCAAAAAGTCGCGCAACATTAACATTTTCAGTGTTGACTATATTATTTTTTTTTAAGTAGGGGATGGCCGCGAAATTAACAATAGATGAGAGGGTGAGCTTGGTTTTAATGTATCGAATACCAGGTACTACAAATTGATGAATTGGGACAGAATTTACACTGAAAATTTCTATGGTGTAGACTTTTGCGCCACCCTGTAGATAAGACGTATTGGGACATTTTGTTGTATATAAGACGTATCGGGACATTTTGTTGTTTTTACAAAATGTTATTAAATTGTTATTTGTTCCAGGTGAACTTCAAGAATTTCAAGAGTAATTGAAAAGATGGGTGACTACTCACAAGGCAATTTAGAGTTGCTGTACACTGTCAGCAGTAACTTACGTGAGAAGATATCTGTAAATAAGCTTCTAGCGTCTCGTGGTCTGATTGGTTAGGGCACTGCCCATCAGTGCTGAGATTCCCCTGAGTCGAGGGTTCGAACCCAAGTGCTGCCTAGAACTGGGCGGTTGTCTTTTCTGTATCTTACGTTACGACGAAGCTGTCCGGGACGGCTACTACTCTTTAATTGACTCTGGTTAAGGTAGACCAGGCACGGACGGAAAGTGCAATATTACAAGCACCGTGCCTGTACTCTTTTTATTTGGATAAATTATTATTATACGTACTTTAAATTACAAACGTTTCGTATAAACGTAATAATAAAAAGTTAATCGTTTTATTCGGAAAAACTTGTGAGGTAAGTCATTTACCTCACAAGAATCTTTCTGTTAAACAACCCCATCATTATACAGGGTGTCCGGGTTTAAATGGCAATAAAATAAAACATTATAAATATATTTTATTGCCATTTAAGCCCGGACACCCTGTATTTACCGTAACTGTAATGATGGGGTTTGTTTAACCCCCTTCGCAACATCCTAAAAAGGTCATATGACGAAGGGGACCTACAGTTTTACGTGGGATCCGAACCACGGATCACTACATCGGCTAGACGCGGAGGACGGTCTCCCATCCAACTACTATCCGACCCGATGTCACTTAACTTCGCTGATCAACGGGAAGAGGTGGTACGACATTGGCTACGACGTAGACGCTCTTCTCAGGTAAGTTTAGATAAGAAGCATAATGACAGCCTGCAGAGCTGGGCACTTGCGTTTTTTTTTGCGGTACTGCGGTACTGCGGTACTACCGCACTACCAAACCGGTACCGCATAACGCAGTACCGCAAAGGATCGCTGAAAGTACAGGCTGTACTTTCAGCGATCCTTTGCGGTACTGCGTTATGCGGTACCGGTTTGGTAGTGCGGTAGTACCGCAGTACCGCAGTACCGAAAAAAAAACCGCAAGTGCCCAGCTTTGCATGATGATAATAAATGATAATGTAAATTTAAGAGACGCCGGTTCAGATATGTATATATTCACGTCCTCTCGGCTGCTGGCGTTACAGATTACTCTAATGCCCACTCAGGCATGAATTAAAGCAGACAGAATCTTTGATTTAAGGGCGCTCCAGATTAACTTTACAAACAAAGGCTGCAAAATAGGAACGCGTTTAGTATATAATTCTCTCTCTCTCTCTCTCTCTCTCTCTCTCTCTCTGAGATATTTTGAGACAAAGTAAAAAAAATGAATAAATAAATGGGTGAAATGACATACATTACATATATTATAAAAAAACCACCTCATTTCCCAAGGATTTGGGGTGAGAAGGCAGAAAAGCAGAAACAACAAAAGTTAGTAAAAAGGAGCAAAAAGGCGGAAAGTAAAGCGTACCCATTCATTCACACAGGCATCCTGGTGGTTAACGGAACCCCACCCCATGGCAAAATTCCACACCCGCGGTGGCGCTTCATACACCATACGTGGTCGCCCTCGAAACTCCCAATTTGAAACAAATTTTAAATAAAAACAAAACAAAAACGTAAAAAATATTTAAAAAAAATGAATAAAATAAAAATAAAATAAAGACTATTTTATACCCTTTTTCCCGAAACCTCTTTTTTTTCTTTTTCTTTTTTTAGCTTTTAAAGAAATGAAAAAAATATCAATTTTAATTTGGAAAAAAGGAGCTTTTGTTTGCAATCTCAAAATATTTCATTTGGTTTTTTTTTACATTGAAAAATGTTATGTATGATATACATACAGGGTGTCCCAGAGGCCTTTTTCCTCACGAGTGTAACTCGCTTCCATATTAACCATTGCGTGTTATTCTACCTGCAACAAAAGTAAGGTCCCAAAACAAGACATCAATTTGAACATTGTTTTAGTTCTAATGTTTATTTTTGTAAATTTAATTTAAAATAAATTTTCCTATAAGACCGGACTTATGGAAACCCTGTGTATATATATAATATATATATAATATATATATATTATATATATATATATATATGTATATATAAACTGCAAACACGCAGTATAATTAACGTAAAGAACGACGCTTGTATAGGAGAATATTCCGCGCAAGATGAGAGCGAGAGAACGAAACAAATGAAAAAATGAGGTAACCACCCGGGAATCGAACCGGGATCTACCGATTGCCGGTCAGATATGATAACCATTACACCACGGGCCTCACTCAATCAAATGTCGTAATTCCTCTACATACGCGCAGAAACCAATGCCCCAAGGGGGCACCTCCCGCATGCCGTACATTATGTACATTTAAACTGCAAACACGCAGTATAATTAACGTAAAGAACGACGCTTGTATAGGAGAATATTCCGCGCAAGATGAGAGCGAGAGAACGAAACAAATATATATGTGTGTGTGTGTGTGTGTGTGTGTGTGTGTGTGTGTGTGTGTGTACGTTTTGTTTCTTGTAGTTGAAACTAAAGCCTCCCACTCTCCAAATGAATAATGATGATCAGCGAGGAAGGCCACAAACTGGCACAGCGCTCATGTCAAAAGAATGCGACCCATGGCACTAACTCCTAGATTATTAAACAGCACCATCGGGATTCGAACCCCCGACTTCAGTATCTTCACTTCGCTTTTAGAGAAACGGTGTTACCCACTGAGCACCCTGGGCGCTGACCTGTCGTACTGAGACACGAAATTCAAATTACTATAGACCTACTATTATTACCCAGTATAATAATATTAATAATATTAATAATAATAATATTTAATATTCATTCATTAGATGGTTAAAAGCTAAAATACAGGGTGGCCATAAATTATCTTTAAAATTCAATTCAAACTGAATTTAATTTAAGATAATTTATGGTCACCCTATATTAAAATTATTAATGTTATTCCGTCGGTGATCTTTTACTACAATAATCCGTTCGTAACGCGTTCAGTGAGCGAGTGGTTACGCCACAGTAACGCGTTACTTTGACCCATATACAGTCTCGGAAGAAAGTTCGCCTATAGAAATAAAAAATTTCTGGCTTAGTGGTAGATCGCCGGACCCTTATTTTGAAGCTTCTGAGTTTGAGTCTAGGCTGCGGATTTCAGACTCGGTTTGGAGATTCAGGTGTTTCCCCGGGAGGGGGGAGGGGCTGTCTCCTTTTGGGGAGGTAGGGGGGTTCGAATCCCACTTAAATCTGTTCGTCCCCTCTGTCATACGACTTTCGCCGTTACTAAGGAAGTTAAACGACCCAAAATATTATTCCTTATCTGAAATCTCGTATCAAGTCGTCGGATATCGTCACAGAAACCATGCGTACAACATACGTTTCGAGGACACTAGGTTTCGATTATCCGCCCATTTCATAGAACGACCAATCAGAGTAAGTTTTACATCCAGGTTAGGTTAACACTTGGTTAAGTAGTCGTTCTGAGCTGTTAGTTATTTCCTACGTTACCAACTTCCGGCCAATCAGGTATCTAAAAAATTGGTGACCCCGAAACTTAATATTTACTAAATCTTTGTACGGTCAGGTTGGACGAAACCTCCCTTTTTCTAACTTCGCTACATTTTTACCTTTTTTTATTGATGTGATGATGGACAAAGGTTGGTAATTGGCGGAAACATTGTCGTTATTCTTTTTTTATTTTCTTTTAAGTGACTTTTAACTATATATATATATATATATATATATATATATATATATATATATATATATATATATATACATATATATATATATATATATATATATATTGTACAGTATAGTGAAATTCCAAAATCCAGACGCATTTCAGAGATTAATTCTATAATTACTAACCCAACCTTACCAAATCTAATCATCCTAACCTAACCTAACATTGCTAAGCTATTATGAACTCTTGTCGTCTCATAACTGCGTCTAGATTCTGGAATTTTATATATATATATATATATTATATATATATATATGAGAGAGAGAGAGTTCAAAAAGTCTGAAACCATAGGAGAAATTGGTTATAATTTTTTTTTTGTTTCAGGGTATCCGCGAATGATGGTGTTAAGTTTACAAGAGCGTATAGAGATTATTCTTGTGTGTGGATGTGATGGCTGGTCCCATAGAGGTGTGGCAGATGAATTTAACGGTCGTCATCCTGAAAAAAATCCAGTAACACATAGAGCGGTTGGAAAATTATTGAAAAAGTTTAAAGAAAGTGGCTCCGTAGCAGACAAATGACGTTCAGGTGGTCCCAGAACCTCGGAAGAAGTCCGTGAGAACGTAATGGCGAAAACTTACACTAGTCCTAAAAGGTCATTGACGAGTACAAGCTTGGAAATTGGAGTACCGAAAAGTACCATCCATGATGTTTTGAAGCGCGTGTAAATAAAGTGTTTCTCCTATGGTTCCAGACTTTTCGGACACCATGTATATATATATATATAGAATGTATGCAATAAAGGATACTTGAAGAAGCTGTTACAAATTGCACACGAAGTATAGATTTTGCCATTTTCCCTGAAACAGTGTGGCACACCGTCACTGGCACAGTGCCTTAACAAGGACAAAGCTGGAACGCATTTGCACCATTCGAAGCGAAAATAATTGCTTTAATATCCACGTATGAGAGGAAAATCCTTCAAATGTGGAAATAAATCAATCTCAACCCATCTTCATAAATTTCTGAGCTGTCGTGGGAGGGAGTTTGCTGCATGGGGACATCATAAAAGAAGTAAAACTAAAGAAAAGTCGATTCCAGGAGGACCATCCTGCAACAGTGATCGACAACTTTCGAAAACATTCAATGTAAACAAACCATATATATATATACATATACACACACACACAAGCATTTAAAATTAAGACATTTATAAATGTGTTAAGAGTCAATGTGTGAAACCCCCCAATTTCACATAAATTCTAAGTATTTCAAGGATTTCAGGATTTTACGTAATGCCTGTGATCCTAAATCACGAGCATTACTAACCAAACGAAACTAACCTAACTTTTACGAAGTAATTAAGGCTAACAGGCATTACGCGAAATACCTGAAACTTTTAGGAACTACTCGAAATATCTGGTTTCACACACAAATACACACCTACTGTAATATACGCAAATTATCTATGAAATGTATACGAATTCCTGTCAGCGAAGCAATGAATAAAGTATAAATTTTTCGCTGCCGACCAAACACACGCTGTAATCCAATCCAATCACAGACTCGTGCAAAAAGACTGATTTCGAGACAAAGCAAGAACGTACCAGATTAACGGCTCAATGAACGTAACAGTAACGCTTAAATCAAATTACAACTTGAAGGACTTAGCAATTTGGAGTAATCTGAATGATAAAATTGAAGAGGAACTGTTTCAGACTGAATATTTTATAATGTTGGTCCACACGAATTCACAAGAAATTTCTCTCTCTCCATCTCTCATATATATATACAGGGTGGGTCATAAGTCGCTTTACCGAAGAGCGTTTAACGAAAGTCACTTCGGTAAAGCGATTTATGACCCATCCTGTATGTAGATATACATACTGTATATATATATATATATAGAGAGAGAGAGAGAGAGAGAGAGAGAGAGAGAGGAGAGGGGGGGTATGTAACAAGGGGGTGAGGGTTAGCCCCAAGTTGCATAAAGGGGGGTGAGGGGGCTTTGAGGGGAAAGGGAGAATGACCTCTCCCAAAGGGGTAACCCTAACGTGCCCTCACCGTAGGCGAGTTTGCGAAGCACAAACCCCGCCCGTAGGGCAGGGAGCCGAAGGCTCTGCTTGTTATCATTATCATTATTTTTATTATTATTATTATTTATTATTATTATTAATTATTATTATTATTTTATTATTATTATTAAAAATTGCGAGAATAAAAAACTTTTGTTTTCACCTCGATTTGGACGAAAAAAGAAACTACATATCCAATCAGCTCTTTCTGATCAAATATGACTCATCAAGTCTAACTCTGGACGTAGTTGTGGGCGTGATTTTAATGGTAACAAATGATGCCATCAAGTACGAATAGGCAGTGGTGGGCACCGTTAACCAAAAAGTTAACTTCGATAACGATAATCCGTTAACCCCAATTTTTAACTCCGATAACGATAATCCGATAATTTTACTACAAAGTTAACGGAAGTTAACGATATCCATTAACGATAACTATTTCTTTACTAACATTTTAAAAAAATCAAGGAAAAAAGCTTAAAACCCATAGAAAATTTTTATTTATGCAAAATCCAACAATAAATAGGTATTTAACTGTATTTTTATCAAGTTTTGCAACTTTTTGCTTAATAACTTTTTTTTTATTTTTAATAAAAAATGTACTGATTACATGTTTTGAAACCCTTGTAACCACTAACCATTAACTAAATTTTAATTTACCAGAGAATTATTATGGCGGGAACTGAAAGGTAAAATTAAATTTTAGGTACATTTATTAAAGACTGACACAATGTGCTGGTTGCCCTTCAGAAAGACCAACTTCTCAAAGTTAGGCCCAACTGCTAGTCTTGACCTCTTGGGCCTCAGGATGTCCTTGCCGAGAGAGAGGAGCCGTTCCACTGCGGCAGAGGACGGAATTGGCAGACTGAAGTTATGGCGGTTTGAATTCATTCGCGGAGCGGTGATCTTCCGTGAATGACTCCTCGCAGTTAACGTGTTAACGGACTTTAACAGACTAAATATCGAGTTATCGGAAGTTAACTGGTCCGATAACGATAAATGGAAATTAACTTCCGTTAATAGTCCGTTAAAAAAAGTTAACTTCGTTAATTAACTGTTATCGGATTAACGCTTTAGTGCCCAACACTGCGAATAGGATATTCAATTTTACAATAAATTTATTTGTAAATCTCTCTATCCGTGAACCTTTCTCAAACCACGTCTATTCCACTCGTTATAAACACTATTTATCATACGGAATAGGTGCTACATAACTATATATGATACAGAAATCCCCTAAATACAGAAATAAGCATATGGTAAGTACATTCACAAATCCAGCTCGTATTTGCATTTATAAAATCCAGATAAAGGAGAAAATGGAAGGAATGCAGAGAGAACTTTTGTAGAAAAAAAAAAACCGTCTGATCAAATTAGGATAAAATCGAAGAGAAGGGAGATGGATATCAGATTTGCGTAGTCTGAAATCTTGTATAAAAAAAACTATGTGCGTAGAATACTTACATAAGAAACCCAATGTATGTGTGAGTGTATGTGCGTGTTAAGAAAACCAGTGAAACACACGCATGAATAATATACGTACACGGCTGTGTGTGTGTATGTCTCTCTTTTATCGCGAGTAACCCCATATAAAAGGCATTAAATGTTCTCAAATATCGGTGAACTCAGCTTCGAATATGAAAATGGTGACAAAAATAACGACACAATTAAAAATGTGGCGTTCACTGGAAACGTTTTTTCCATGAGAAGAAGCAAAACAGGAGACGATTCCTTGAGGACATAAATGCAAATACGATGTTGCCTTTGTGAAGTTTTCGACTTCAGTTTAAAACTCGACGTGTGCGAAAAGTTTTCCGTATATTATCGTTATTTGGAGTCTCTCTCTCTCTCTCTCTCTCTTGTTTTATTTCTAAAATGAAAGATTGGAACGGAATTTGAGAGTCATCGAGTGATTTCTGATTGTCATCAAAGCGATTCTTCACCACGATAGAAATCAAAAAGAAAAATTGCAAATTTGATGAATTCAAATAAAACTCAAATTAATAAAATTCCACTCGTATATATATATATATATATATATATATATATATATATATATATATATTATGTAGGAAGAAGGGGCCAAATGCGAATGCCCCCCAAACCATCCCCCCTCGCTCCATTTTGAAAGAGAAGAAAAGGGACGGAAACCATGAATGTTACTTTTAATCAATTTTTAAAATTTGAAAAGATTGTGTTGCGTGCAAGATGCATGTATGTGTAGAGTGAAGAATAGAGGGAGAATGGTGTGCTTGAGAGCATATATATATATTATATATATATGAAAAATTATTTCACGAAAGTGACACGTGAAAAGTATTTATGATGAATAAAACCACGAAGGAAAAAAGAAACACAAAGGGGTGCTCAAGCGCTTTCGTCTAATGACATCCTCAGGAACACTGGAGTGAAAGGACAGATCAAGGCAATATATAGGTTACAAAAATAAACATACATACATACATATTTGGGAGAATTTCGATTTGTGATTGAGTGAGGTCCGTAGCATAATGGTAGAGCGTCCGACCGGCAATTGGAAGGCCCTGGGTTCGATTCCCAGGCGGTTCGCCTCATTTTTCATTATTTCGTTATCTCTCCTCCTCGTGTGCAGAAACGTTCCTTAATACTTATGTCGTTTCTATTCATATATATATATATACATATTACATATAATAGTAAGCATAGAAAAAATTGTGGGAGGAGCCAACATTTATATGGTCACAGAAAAATAAAGAAATAAAAATAAATATAAATATAAATTGAGAAAAAATTAATTACAAAATAGTGCCTTAGTGATATATATGTCACAGCCTAAATAATCATAAAGAAATAAACAGGCAAATAAAAAAAAACCCATAAATATACATACATATATATATATATATATATACATATATATATATATATAAAGACACTTTTAGCACTTTGGCCGACCTTCAATATAAATTCAAATGGCTTTTTATGGAACAGGTCACAAAAGAATAAAGAAATAAAAATAAATATAAATATTGTAAGTGGAGTCTACCAATTCAAGCTCAAAGGGAAGTTTTACAATCGATTTAATAGATGCTGCCAAATTGATATATATGTCACTAAAAAATAAAAAAAAAAAAAAAAAAAAAAAATTAATTATTAAAAAAATAAAAAATAATAATAATAAATTGAAAGATAAATTTTAAGAGAGGCACACCAATTTATAAGGGAAAAATTACCACATATGCATATTATAGTCACAAACGAATAAAAAAGTACAAGTAAATATAAATTGGAAAACAAAATGATGCCTAGATGATATATAAAGAACAATAAAATATATATACAACATATATACGGTATATATACGAAATATAAACGCAATATATACAGAATATATATATATATATATATATATGCATAAGGGAAAAAAAATTACCAAATTTGTTTTTATAATTATTGTCTGAGAAAACGGTAGGTCGCAAAAGAATAAAGAAATAAAAATAAATATAAATTGAAAAAATTACAAATAATACACGTACACATGTATACCCACATAACCAAATATATATATACATATACACACATATATACAAACACACACACACACACACATATATATATATATATATATATACAAGCTTGACCTTCACGAAATGAGAAATCATCCGCAGAACCTTTGTGAGGTTGTAAGGTAAGGTAAGGTACATACACATATACATATATATATATATATATATATATATATATATATATATATATATTTAACTGCATACATACATACATACATACATATACACACATACATACATACATATACACACATATACATACAAACACATTTAACTGCAATGACCACACACATACTCACATACACATACATACATACACATACACGCATACAGCAAAAAATTGAAAAATAAAATTGTAAGGGAAACAACAGACAAAAACAAAATTTTTACCAAGATTTAACAACCTGCCCTTTTTGTTTAAATCCATTCTGAAGGAATTCAGAGCAACGGGATCAAGTTGAAACAGACCTTTACTCATGTTAAGGTTATTTGTAAGTTGAATTATAGCCGACTCAAGAATATTTCTATTAACAATGTTGCTAGAGTGAAACAAAACTGAAACATTATTCCAATCAATACAATGGGATAACTCTGACAAATGGACAAAAAGGGCACTGGACAACTGTCCCGTTCTAACGGAATATTGATGCTGTTTTACACGCGTTTGCAAATCCTTTCCCGTCTGACCTATGTAAAAGGAATCACATTGCTTACACCCAATTTTATAGATAATGCCTAAATTATTGGTAGGGCTATTTTTTACTATGATGTTTTTCACAATATTGTTATATGAAAAAACTACACTGATATCCAAAAGTTTAAGTACATTAGCAATGCCTAAGAAGCCCGGGAAAAATGGAAGTACTAAAATATTCTTTGACAAGGTGCGAGTGTTATTATTCACACGATAGAAGGTTCGTTTAGCCTTATTAAGACAAGATTCCATGAACGCAGATGGGTAACACAACTCACTTCCAATACCGTTGATATTTTCCAATTCGGCATCGATGTATTCCGGACTGGCGATCCTAAGAGCGCGGAGAAACATTGAGGAAAATATGGCCTTTTTAATAGGGGTGTCATGTCCAGAGTAAAAGTGTACGTAGGACAAATTGTTTGTTTTTTTCCGATGGATAAACTCTCCAAATGGCTTGTTAATGTTTTGTCCCCCATTCTTGGAACTGTCTCTGATTCACACGTAAAAAATTCCATGGATCTCACTGAAAAATTGAATAATGTTCGCATTAATACCAACGATAGATTGATCAGTTTCGACGTTTGTTCATTGTTCACAAAAGTGCCGATTGATGATATGCTTGACTTTCTCGCCAGAGAATTACATAATTATGATTTACCATTACCTGCACACACTGTTTTGGAGCTTATTAAGCTTTGTATCAAGGATTGTAAATTCACTTTCAATGGCGAGCATTATCAACAAGTTTTTGGGATGGCCATGGGCAACCCTTTGTCGCCCCTTCTCTCCAATATTTATATGGAGTTTTTTGAAATTACTTACATTCCGAGAATCCTGGGGGTTGGCATCCCTTGGTTGCGGTACGTCGACGATATTTTGTGTATCTGGCCCATGAATCGTGACCTGGATGACTTCCTCCTTCAGTTAAATGACCAAGTCCCCTCCATTAAATTTACTTTAGAAGTGGAACAAGACAACTCAATCCCGTTTTTGGATGTGCGTGTTCATAGGGATAGCCCGGGTTTTAAGTTTAGTATCTATCGGAAAAAAACAAACAATTTGTCCTACGTACACTTTTACTCTGGACATGACACCCCTATTAAAAAGGCCATATTTTCCTCAATGTTTCTCCGCGCTCTTAGGATCGCCAGTCCGGAATACATCGATGCCGAATTGGAAAATATCAACGGTATTGGAAGTGAGTTGTGTTACCCATCTGCGTTCATGGAATCTTGTCTTAATAAGGCTAAACGAACCTTCTATCGTGTGAATAATAACACTCGCACCTTGTCAAAGAATATTTTAGTACTTCCATTTTTCCCGGGCTTCTTAGGCATTGCTAATGTACTTAAACTTTTGGATATCAGTGTAGTTTTTTCATATAACAATATTGTGAAAAAACATCATAGTAAAAAATAGCCCTACCAATAATTTAGGCATTATCTATAAAATTGGGTGTAAGCAATGTGATTCCTTTTACATAGGTCAGACGGGAAAGGATTTGCAAACGCGTGTAAAACAGCATCAATATTCCGTTAGAACGGGACAGTTGTCCAGTGCCCTTTTTGTCCATTTGTCAGAGTTATCCCATTGTATTGATTGGAATAATGTTTCAGTTTTGTTTCACTCTAGCAACATTGTTAATAGAAATATTCTTGAGTCGGCTATAATTCAACTTACAAATAACCTTAACATGAGTAAAGGTCTGTTTCAACTTGATCCCGTTGCTCTGAATTCCTTCAGAATGGATTTAAACAAAAAGGGCAGGTTGTAAATCTTGGGTAAAAAATTTGTTTTTGTCTGTTGTTTCCCTTACAATTTTATTTTTCAATTTTTTGCTGTATGCGTGTATGTGTATGTATGTATGTGTATGTGAGTATGTGTGTGGTCATTGCAGTTAAATGTGTTTGTATGTATATGTGTGTTATGTATGTATGTATGTGTGTATATGTATGTATGTATGTATGTATGCAGTTAAATATATTATATATATATATATATATATATATATATATATATATATGTATATGTGTATGTACCTTACCTTACCTTACAACCTCACAAAGGTTCTGCGGGATGATTTCTCATTTCGTGAAGGTCAAGCTTGTATATATATATAATATATATGTGTGTGTGTGTGTGTGTGTGTGTTTGTATATATGTGTGTATATGTATATATATATTTGGTTATGTGGGTATACATGTGTACGTGTATTATTTGTAATTTTTTCAATTTATATTTATTTTTATTTCTTTATTCTTTTGCGACCTACCGTTTTCTCAGACAATAATTATAAAAACAAATTTGGTAATTTTTTTTCCCTTATGCATATATATATATATATATATATATTCTGTATATATTGCGTTTATATTTCGTATATATACCGTATATATGTTGTATATATATTTTATTGTTCTTTATATATCATCTAGGCATCATTTTGTTTCCAATTTATATTTACTTGTACTTTTTTATTCGTTTGTGACTATAATATGCATATGTGGTAATTTTTCCCTTATAAATTGGTGTGCCTCTCTTAAAATTTATCTTTCAATTTATTATTATTATTTTTTATTTTTTTAATAATTAATTTTTTTTTTTTTTGGTTTATTTCTTTATTTTTTAGTGACATATATATCAATTTGGCAGCATCTATTAAATCGATTGTAAAACTTCCCTCTTGAGCTTGAATTGGTAGACTCCACTTACAATATTTATATTTATTTTATTTCTTTATTCTTTTGTGACCTGTTCCATAAAAAAGCCATTTGAATTTATATTGAAGGTCGGCCAAAGTGCTAAAAGTGTCTTTATATATATATATAATATATATATATATTATATATGTATATATATATATATATATGTATGTATGTATATTTATGGGTTTTTTTTTTATTTGCCTGTTTATTTCTTTATGATTATTTAGGCTGTGACATATATATCACTAAGGCACTATTTTGTAATTAATTTTTTCTCAATTTATATTTATATTTATTTTTATTTCTTTATTTTTCTGTGACCATATAAATGTTGGCTCCTCCCACAATTTTTTTCTATGCTTACTATATATATGTATATATGTATATATATATATATATAATATATATATATGTATATATATGTGAATATGTATGTATGTATGTTTATTTTTGTAACCTATATATTGCCTTGATCTGTCCTTTCACTCCAGTGTTCCTGAGGATGTCATTAGACGAAAGCGCTTGAGCACCCCTTTGTGTTTCTTTTTTCCTTCGTGGTTTTATTCATCATATATTATATATATATACCTTACCTTATGTTTCGTGCGTTGGTCTCTCTTCACACGGAGGTCAAGCTGGTGGCCCCGCCTCTAGGTCTGGCCTGGTGGAGGAGCGAGTTGCTTTCTTGCGCTCTCCACCGTACATAGCCAGGCACGCCCGGCTCATCTGGTACTGTCCTGAGCCAGGCATCCAGTCTTTTCTTGAAGACTTCAACTTTGACCCCCGTTACGTTTCTGAGGTCCTTAGGAAGCTGGTTGAAAAGTCTTGGCCCCCTGACAACCAAGCTATTTTCCTTCAGGGTTGAGGAGGTCCCTTGTCGTGCCTTTAATTTGGGAACACTACACATTCTGCCTTTCCTATTTTCCAGTGTTGTTTGAATGGTAATTGGGTTTAGTTTGAGGTTTGGTACCAGTTTTTCGATCATTTTCCATATGTAGATTATGATGTACCTCTCTCTTCTTCTTTCCAGTGAGTACAGATTTAGTTTACGTAGTCTTTCCCAGTAGTTGAGTTCTTTGCAGCCATCAATCTTGGCTGTGAAATGCCTTTGCGTTTCTTCTAGTTTATTAGTTTATTAGTTTATTAGTTTTGAATCAATATATAACCAAAGTCTATCAATATCTAGTCGGTTCACGCTCGTATTATAAAATCCAAATAATTTTTTACAAAAGATTTTGAATACAATTTTTAAGTCAATGAGAGCATACATTTACTTTACGCTCACGAGCCACTTAGCTTTGGAGGGCAGCTTCACAAATCTGAACTCGCTGGTTCTGTATGTAAATCTCAAAATTTTGATGGCTGTGGTATTTTTTGCATGCATAATCTCACTGGCTTTTCCTCAAATTCACAAAAGAATATGAAATTTTGTGAAAGCGTGGCCTAAACAAAGTCTACCTACATTTAGTCAGATCGCTCTTCTACAAAATTTCATACGCTTTTGTGATATCACGAAAAAGCCAGTTCACCATACGAATACATTTAGAAAACATCACAGCCATAAAAATTTTGGGGCTTGTATCCAAAGCCAGAGACCAAACTTGTGAAGCTGCACCCTAAATCAAAGTGACTCCCGAGTTTTTAAGGTTTCACTGAATAAAAATTTGAGTGTACAAAATTTTTTGTTGTTGTTCAGCCAATCAGCCCACCCTGATCGAGCAAGCCGGCGGCACGCAGGTAACCGATCGCCCTCTCCGGAGTGGACCAGAGGTTCAGCGCACTAGTGATGTGTGTTGTGTTCGTTGTTGTGCTAGAGCGGTACAGTCTGTCATAATGTGTTCAATTGTTTGTGGTGTGTCCTGGCACAGGTGGCAGGTGTCGTCTATGGAGTTGTCTAGTCTGTGTTTATATGTCCGTAAGTTGGGGTGATGTCCACATCGGAATCGTGCTAAGTTAACTCGATCCGATCTGCTCAGGCTGATCTCTGACCTGTTAATGGGTGGCGGCTTCGCACCTAGGACCGCATTCGGACCGAGTCGTGTCAGTGCTTTGTGGGTTAGGTGTGTGTGTGTATGTGTTTTCTGTACTGTGTGATGTCTGTGGGGCGTGGTATGGAATGGAGTATTTGGTTATAATGTCTCTCTGGTGTTACCTTAATGGTGCGAGGTGTTCGTGCATGATTGTACATGTAGTGGCAAGGGTGTTGTGGGTTAGCTGTCGCTGCTGCCATGAATTGTGTTCCCCTCATGTCTAAATGTTCCCTAACTTTCAGTATTTTTGCTTCTGTGTGCAGGTGTTCTATGGTGTTGTTTGGGTGCATCCTGTAATGATACGAAGTGCGTTGTTTTGTATTGTCTGTAAGGTGTTTATGTGTGTTTGAGATAATGGGTGCCCAACATGGGCTAGCATAGTCCATAACTGAGCGAATCTATTGTTTGTATATGAGTGATGTTGTTCCTGCTGGTGTCCAAAGTTTGTGCCTGTTAGTACCCTAAGCGGTTAAGTCTTGACGTACATTTGTTTTTAATGTCCTGAATGTGGTTTGCAAAAGATAATGATGTGTTGTATGTGACCCCAAGTATTTTGGTCCTGTGAGTGTGTGGAATGTTGATGTTGTTTAGTGTAAGCTGTGGAATTACCTGATGTTCTTTTGTGTTGCTTGTAAGCAAGGTGATGGTTGATTTTGTGGGCGCTACTTTGAGTCTACTGTGTGTGAACCAATCTTGTATACTGTTTATGTATGTTTGTATGTTATTTGTAGCGGTGTCGATGTTGTTGTGGGTGGATGTTAGAGTGATGTCATCTGCATATGATGATAAGGTAAGCTTGTTATCTATGGGTGTTGGAATGTCATGCATGTATAAGTTGAACAGTGTTGGTGAGAGAACAGAGCCTTGAGGGACCACGTTTGGAAAAGGCTTGTTTTTGGATGACTTGCCATTAAATGTGACATGTGAGTATCTTCCTGAAAGATAGTTGCTCAGCCACCTTTTGGTGTTATTGTGCATGTTTGTGTTGAGTATTTTGTTTATGAGAGGGAAGCGTGGGATAGCATCAAATGCTTTACTAATGTCTATTGTTGCTAATAGTGTACGTTGAGCTGGTCGTCTGGAGTTGATGCCATCCATGATGTGCTGCGTGAGGTTAGTGAGTAATGTCGTGGTTGAGTGGTGAGGTCTGAATCCATGTTGAATAGGCGATAGTGGTATATGTGGGTTGGTGATTTGTAAGATTAGTCTTTCTGTTACTTTGGAAGGTGTGCATAGTAAAGTAATGGGTCTATAGGAAGCTGGTTCTGTTGGATTTTTGTTTGGTTTGAGTAGTGTAATAATTTTACCTTGTTTCCATATGTTAGGAATAATACAGTGTCGGTATGAATATGTGCTGATATTTGTGAGCTAGTATTCCTTGTGGGCCCAAGTGTTTAAGGTGTATGTTAGATATGTTGTCTGGTCCAGTAGCCTTCGAATTCTTAATGTTTTTGATGATCTTGGTGGTCTGGTTTGTATTGAAGGGTGTAATGGTCGTGTCGAGTCTGTAGGTTTTCTTGTGTCTGGCTGTTTGTCTGTCTGCGTGTTTCTGGTTGTTGTCTGTGTTTAAGTGACTTATCTTTGCGTAGTGATTAACTAGAATGTTAGCTTGTTGTGTGTATGTTGGGATATTATCTTGGCTGCGACAGATAGCCGCGTGTGAGGTGTGAATGCCGCTGTTAGAGTGGGTAATGCTGTTTATAGTCTTGTATAGCCTGGATGTATCTGTGGAGTGGTTTAGTGTTGTTATGAATTCCCTGAATGTTTCTGTTTGTTTTTCTTTGAGTTTGTTGTTTATTTCTGTGTTGAGCTGTTGTATCTGCTGTTTTATGGCTTCTGTGTGTGGTGTTTGTGTGTTATATGTGAGATTGTTACGTTGCCTTATGAGGTGGGCTATTTCTCTAGTGTAATTTGGGTTGTATTTCCTAATGTTGCCCTTGGGTATGTATTTGTTTGCATTAGTGATGATCTGATTAAATGTCTTGAGTGTTGTATTGATGTTTATGATGGGTGTGCTGTTTAATGTCGTGAATTGTTCCTCAGTCTGTATTTTGAACTGTTCCCAATCAGCTTTCTTGTAATTTCTGTAAGTGTGCCTAAGGCTGTTGGGGCAGAGTGTAGAATGTGTTGTAATGATGATGTGCAGGTGGTCTGATGACAGTTGTTTTTCTGTTCTCCATTGTGTATGTGTTGTTAGTGAGGGGAACAGAACGTTATGTCTGGGAGGAGTTTGAGTATCCTGCTGAGGTGGTATGTGGTATGTTCTTCTGTATTGTTAAGAATGAAGAGGCTGTTTAGTTGTGTGGCTATGTTGGCGCCTCTGGTGTTGTTTTGGTTGTGCAGGTACCAACTAGTGTCTTTGGCGTGAAGTCTCTCCTAAGATGACATTAGTGAGAGAGGCCAGATTGTGTAACCGGATTGTAATTGGCTAGCACCTGAGGTGAACTATCTGGTGGGATGTAAATGTTGATTAGTGTGGTGTGTGTTTTGCGCGTGTTTTAATGTTAACTGCCTGTATTTCTATCGTGTTATCTGCTTGGATTGTGTTTGTAATGTTTGGGTAGCATCAGTGTAGCTAATGCTTTTACGTATGTAAGTGATGAGTCCACCCCCGTTAACCCCAGTACGATCTTGACGGATCGCCGTGAAGTCAGGGATGGTGGGTGTTTTGTGTGTGCGTTTTAGTTTTGTTTCTTGTATAAGTGCTATGTGAATGTTTTGTTTGTGTACGAATTCCCTAAGCTGCATGATTTGTTTGTGAGGCCATCTACGTTGCACTGTAATATGTTAATATTATACTTCTGTATGTGTCTCATGGTGCTATTGTGTCTATGTCTTTGTGTATGGTGACATGTGTAAGTTGTAGTGGGGCCTGGATTAGTCTTAATGTCGCCAGAGAGTAAGAGTAGTTCGGGGAGCACGCAATTGCTCCCTATAATTGAAAAAATAGCACGCTGAGATTAGGTCCGGCCCCGGGAGCCGATCGGCACTCTGACCGTGCCACGCAACAGGCCGTCGACTGCCAGTCTGGCCAACCGTAGACAGCCCGCTGCACGGAGATTTGAGGAAGTTTGGCCACCAGCGCGTTGATGTTTTGGTTTGACGTCGCCTCTTCTTCGCGTTGACGTGTCCCGCGCTGGAGGATGCAGCCACTGTTAGAAGCTTCCTCGTCAGCTGCTAACACTTTTTTCACGTTGTTCTAGCTACCTGTTCAGAGGTTTTTTATAAACAAATCTCAGTTTTATGCTCAAAACGGCTCTTTCTAATTTTAAAATTGATTAGTCAAGGAAGGAAGATGTTGACTTCTATTTTGCAGCAACAGTTGATGATATTTTGTTACTTTACTGATTAATGAAAATGATTAGGCTCTTCAAGTTATAAAAGATTTCTTTCGTAATAATTGATAAATACGAAACACAAAACGTATATGCAAACAGGATAATGATGCTTAATACTACTCAAGTTGATGAAGTTTTCTCTTTCTCATATATTGTATCGACGTAATACTGTAAATAAATTTGTTGTATGAAATTACTTACATTTTATAATGCGAGCAGGGACTGACTAGATAGATATAAGTAGGCTTTGATATATATAATATATATATATATATATATATATATATATATATATAGCGTAACACGCATGAGCACGCTTGTTTTGTTTTTCGGTATAAAACGAAAATGCCCCAAACAGTGTTCGAACCCTTTTCATCGCAGGTAATTTAGTTCCTCTTCCAAACACTAGATGGCAGAAGACAATAAAACGCAAACGAAAAAAAGAGGGCGGAGTTTTGGATCTTGTCATAAATAATAATCTTTGATAGAAGACTGACTTGTAGAAACGAACGCCATTTGTGCGCGCCTCGAGGAGAGATTTCTGTGTCTTCCAAAATATAAATAATGTCATTTTAATTACATTTCGAGCAATTACGAAAATTCTCATCAAGTTTTACGTCAAAAGATTGTTTTTATGTCTTTTAATGTCTATCAGCAACGCTCCAAATACGATTTATTTCATTATTTTATTTTTTCATTATCTATTTTCCTTTAATTTTCAATTTAGGAAGAAAATGGAGTTTATAATTAAATAGAAAACTAATGTACTTTTTACATATATATATATATATATATATATATATATATATATATATATATACAGGGTGATTCAAAAGTCAGGTTACATAGGGCTTTTCTGTTTCTTTGCAGGTAAATGAGTTATGAGCTGTTATCGAAGGAGGAGCGCATTGATATGATATTCCTAGCTGGCTGCACAAGTGCATCGCCGTTAACGGTGGCCATATCGAACATGTGATGTGACTATTCCCCTGTATCATTACATAATGCATTTTCCTATGTAACCTGACTTTTGAATCACCCTGTATATATATATTGTATCATATATATCGCTTGCATGCAGGAAGCCTCAAATGTAATGTTGAAACTATCTACAATATGTCGTTGTACCCCAAACATAATAATAGTTGCTTCCCCCGAGAGTTTACGAGAGTAGAAAAGGGAAGCAAACCGTCAATAAAAAGAATCTTATTTAACAAATTAAGAGAGAGAGAGAGAGAGAGAGAGAGGAGAGAGAGAGCTCTCCCTCCTCCGCCAGTAACTGCTGACAGAAAATAGTTGTGAAAGAAAATTTATAGGAAAGTAGGAAAAAGTATAATGAAACTAGCTTCAGAGTTCATTCACACCATGCGTACACTTATCTCGTGTACTCAGTTACGCACTAGAAGACAGCGGAAAATAAAATATAGCATGAATACTAAACTACTAATCTAATCTAAAAACAAACAGAAACCTTTAGGGAATTCATAACAACACTAAACCACTCCACAGATACATCCAGGCTATACAAGACTATAAACAGCATTACCCACTCTAAAAGTGGCATTCACACCTCACACGCGGCTATCTGTCGCAGCCAAAATAATATCCCAACATATACACAACAAGCTAACATTCTAGTTAATCACTACGCAAAGATAAGTCACTTAAACAGAGACAACAACCAGAAACACGCAGACAGACAAACGGCCAGACACAAGAAAACCTACAGACTCGACACGACCATTACACCCTTCAATACAGACCAGACCACCAAGATCATCAAAAACATTAAGAATTCGAAGGCTACTGGACCAGACAACATATTTAACATACACCTTAAACACTTGGGCCCACAGGGAATACTAGCTTTCACAAATATCAGCACATATTCATACCAACACTGTATTATTCCTGACATATGGAAACAAGGTAAAATTATTATACTACTCAAACCAAACAAAAATCCAACAGAACCAGCTTCCTATAGACCCATTACTTTACTATGCACACCTTCCAAAGTAACAGAAAGACTAATCTTACAAATCACCAACCCACACATACCACTATCGCCTACTCAACATGGTTTCAGACCTCACCACTCAACCACGACATTACTCACTAACCTCACGCAGCACATCATGGGTGGCATTAACTCCAGACGACCAGCTCAACGTACACTATTAGCAACAATAGACATTGGTAAAGCATTTGATGCTATCCCACGCTTCCCTCTCATAAACAAAATACTCAACACAAACATGCACAATAACACCAAAAGGTGCTGAACAACTATCTTTCAGGAAGATACTCCATGTCACATTTAATGGCAAGTCATCCAAAAACAAGCTTTTTCCGAACGTGGTCCCTCAAGGCTCTGTTCTCTCACCAACACTCTTCAACTTATACATGCATGACATTCCAACACCCATAGATAACAAGCTTACCGTACCTTATCATCATATGCAGATGACATCACTCTAACATCCACCCACAACATCGACACCGCTACAAATAACATACAAACATACATAAACAGTATATAAGACTGGCTCACACACAATAGACTCAAAGTAGCGCCCACAAAATCAACCATCACCTTGCTTACCAGATAACTCCACAGCTTACACTAAACAACACAAACATTCCACACACTCACAGGACCAAAATACTTGGGGTCACATACAACACATCCTTATCTTTTGCAAACCACATTCAGGACATTAAAAACAAATGTACATCAAGACTTAACACGCTTAGGGTACTAAGAGGCACAAACTTTGGACACCGGCTTGCTCGATCAGGGTGGGCTGATCGGCTAACCAACAACAACAACTAATCTAATCTACGCCATGCATTTTTTTTTATTTATTTATTATGTACAAGATGTCATCATTTCATCGTTGCATCACGAATTTTTCCGTGGTCTGCAAAACCATCGTACTGAAGAGTTATCATATATTGCATCAATCGCATAAGAATTACTAACTAAAGCGTAGGAATTACCCAGATTATATTATGCATTTCTATAAAACACTTATCTAGTCTATTAACAAGGTAGACGAGTGATTTATCATATTTCCTAATTGGATGTCTGTCGTGTGTGTGTCTGACAATTCTTTGAATGTCGCGAGAGAGAGAGAGAGAGAGAGAGAGAGAGAGAGTCCAAAACTTGTGTAAAATATATAAAAGTGTGTGTGTGTGTGTGTGTGTGTGTGTGTGTGTGTGTAGAAACTGAAGAAAAGCAATACCTTTTCCTATTACACAAGCAATGTCACGCCAAGAATATCTGTTTCTCATTTTCTTATGAAAGGGAGACGAAATTGAACTTGTCATTATCATATATATGTATATATATATATATATATATACTGTGTGTATATATAAATAGAGAATCTTCATAAACTCTCAATTAATCTATTCCATTAAGAAATGTATTTTTCGTATCAATTATATTACAAACTTAATAGGGGTATCATTTGTTTATTTCGATGATGATTCTCCTTATACCCTCCAAATACCCGACAAAAGGGTGATGACACATGACATTTCATACTGCGTAATTATTCTCATGAGGTGAGTGTAGGATATGATTGTGGTGTATACGCGTTCAGGGCTGCAGAGAGGCGGGGTGGGAACTCCACCTGCCCTGGTTTCCCTCCAAAAAGTATTATTATTATTATTATTATTATTAGGGGGCCCCCATACCATCTTATGCTCTGGGCCCCAAAATCCTCCCAGGGGCACTGGACACGTTTCCTGAAAAGAAATCGCGGGATCTTTTGTAGTGTGGATGGAGGCATATTCAATTGAAATGATGCGCGTCCTACAGCCTGTTTAGGCTGTATTCAAAAGCTTCATTGCCTGTGTGGATTTGTTTCTCGGATACATCTGGCCATCCGGAACATCCCTCCTCTGCTGCAGGCGGTGTTCTCCGGAATATGTTTACCAGCAAACGGATGCTGGCATCTGTTAGACCAGGTTTTCTGAATGTCCGTGCAAACCTCTCCATCACCCCTTCGTACAGCAATTCACGGAAACGAACGCTAAGTCTTCACTCGTCTCAGAACGTGACAATATTTTAACTCTTGTTATGTATTGGTTGCGGGTATACTGGTACGAAACGGAGATGTAGCATCGGCAATACTCTAAATCAGGGGTTCCCAAATTGGTGTTCCGCGGAACACTTGTATACCGTGAGAAGTGTTCAGCAGAACACAATTTGGGAACCCCTGCTCTAAATATACAGGGTGATCCAAAAAAAAGGCATCCCCCTTTAAAAAACAATAATGTTCAGTAAATTAGTTTTTGGATCACCTTGTATATCAGGTCTATGATAAGTTTGTTGAGTAAACAAAACACTTCTATGAAATAAATGAAGACTATATAAAATCCCTGTTGAAAATTATAACGAGTTACAGTAAAGTAGTGTTTTATTTGAGAAGCCCTGATCAGTGTTCATTATAGCCTGTGTTTATAAGCGTTTCTGAAATTTAATTTCCAAATCAGAACCTTGACTTTATTACCAATTTTTGTGATTACAAAATTTAAATTGCCGTTACACCTAAGTAGGGTTGCTATATCTCCCGATCTTGTTGGGAGTATCGCGCCTTCACACCTCAATTACCCACTGCCGACTGAGGTTCGTCAGGAAGCATAATTCACGAGTGAGGAGAAGTATACTGTGTACGACAGAAGACATTAATTTTCATGAAAATGATGCATATTAATAGTGTCGCGGTGGTATTTCGTAGGAATTGCAACGACATCTGACGGCGACGGATTCTGACTTAACATGGTTTGCTTTCGTTCTTTAGCTGACCTTTGCTATCTCAGTGTAGTTAATTTAGCTTCTTTCCGGCTAAATCCAGCTTTAATTTTCAGCAGCTGGTAGGTAAAATGTATGTCTAGTTGACAGGCAATATGACTTTCATTAGTATTTAGAAATTCAAACTGCCGTCTTGAACATACTGTAGGTTACTTTACTCAGGCGGAGCACTAAAATTATTAATATGTATGTATTTATTTATATCCATGCAAGATACGCTATTGTTTTTTTTTTTTATGTAGCGGAATTTTTGTAAGGATTTAGCAGGAATTTTCGCAAGGAGTCTGTAACACTGCTTCTTCAATTGCATGTCACGAAGACTAATATATATATATATATATATAATATATACGAAGGGAGTTGCAGTGGAAATCTTCAAAAGAAGACTAGACGCCTGGCTCAGAACAATCCCCGATGAGCCGGGCGTACCTGGCTATGTGAGGTGGAGAGCGCAAGAATCAAACTCACTACTTCACCAGGCCAACTCGAGAGGAGGGGTGGACAAGCTTGACCTTCGCGAAATGAGAAATCATCGCGCGTTTGTAAGGTAAGGTAAGGTATATATATATATATATATGATGAATAAAACCACGAAGGAAAGGAAACACAAAATGGTGCTCAAGCGCTTTCGTCTAATGACATCCTCAGGAACACTGAAGTACATAAAAAGGTTAAGCTTATTATATAGGTTACAGAAAGAAAAAAAGAAAAAATAAATAACATACATACACACACACACACATATATATATATATATATACATTTAGGATAAAAACGAAGACGTAGAGCAAGAAAGTCATTATATTTGGCTGCAGCCGACGTTTCGGGCAACTCTACCCATTTTCAAGGCCTAATAAATAAAAAGCTGAAATTAATGCATGACAAAAAAAATATACGAATGTCAAAAACAAACTAATTCATAGCACAGAATAAAACCACTTAAAGAATAAAAATTAAAAAGCGTAAAACAAGCATAAGCCAAAAACAAAATTAAAAATTATATACATGACAAATAACACATGATAAAAGTAAAACTTTAAAACTAAAAACATTCAAACAAATTAGTTAAAAACTTCACTAATAAAAAGTTAAATGAAAAAACGCAAAGTGCACGAAACATACCATGCTCACTTGACATCCTCAAACAACTGAGGCGAAAAGGAGACAGGGTCAAGGGGAAAAACAGAAAAATTTAGTTGGTAGGCATTCTAATTAATATAAAGGGGGTAACAGCTAGAATCAATATTTAAGCTGGAGTTCAGAAATTTAATGCACAAAGATTCATAAATACGGAGAGAGGACGGACATTTTAATGATTTAAGAATTTAAAGTTATTAACGGAAATATCAACTTTACACTTAACAGAATGATTTCTAATGGCAGACTGTTCCTTTTTAGATAAAACTTTCCCTGTCCTATGGCTAATCCCCATATGGGACAGGGAAAGTTTTATCTAAAAAGGAACAGTCTGCCATTAGAAATCATTCTGTTAAGTGTAAAGTTGATATTTCCGTTAATAACTTTAAAATTCTTAAATCATTAAAATGTCCGTCCTCTCTCCGTATTTATGAATCTTTGTGCATTAAATTTCTGAACTCCAGCTTAAATATTGATTCTAGCTGTTACCCCCTTTATATTAATTAGAATGCCTACCAACTAAATTTTTCTGTTTTTCCCCTTGACCCTGTCTCCTTTTCGCCTCAGTTGTTTGAGGATGTCAAGTGAGCATGGTATGTTTCGTGCACGTTTTGCGTTTTTTCATTTAACTTTTTATTAGTGAAGTTTTTAACTAATTTGTTTGAATGTTTTTAGTTTTAAAGTTTTACTTTTATCATGTGTTATTTGTCATGTATATAATTTTTAATTTTTGTTTTTGGCTTATGCTTGTTTTACGCTTTTTAATTTTTATTCTTTAAGTGGTTTTATTCTGTGCTATGAATTAGTTTGTTTTTGACATTCGTATATTTTTTTTTGTCATGCATTAATTTCAGCTTTTTATTTATTAGGCCTTGAAAATGGGTAGAGTTGCCCGAAACGTCGGCTGCAGCCAAATATAATGACTTTCTTGCTCTACGTCTTCGTTTTTATCCTAAATGTAAAATTACGTCTCCTTAGGAGGGATCCTATTTCATATGTATATATAATATATACATACATATCTATATATACAAATACATACATACATACATACATACATATATATACAATAAACAGAGAAGTAAAAATAATAAAAAATTAAAAATTAAAACCTTAAAGGATTACCAGTGAGGCGTACAGATTTGTAAGGAAAAATATCGATTTTTAGCACAAGATCAAATGGATTATAAAAATACAAAATTATACTGGAACTCTGCCGGGTTTTAACACAATGCTGCCTATGGTCAGGTTTCGATATATATAAAAAAAAAATAATAATAAAATGCAAATTAAAAGTTAATCGATTTTTAGCACAAGATCAAATGGATTATAAAAATACAAATTTATACTGGAACTCTGTCCGGGTTTTAACACACTGCTGCCTATGGTCAGGTTTTGATATATATAAAAAAATAAAATGCAAATTAAAAGTTAATAAAGTAGAAGACAAGTTTACCAAAGATTTAATGTTTTACCCTTCTTATTTAAATCTGTTTTAAAGGAATTCAACATAACAGGATCGAGTTGAAAAAGACCTTTGCTTATGTTGAAGTTATTTGAAAGTTGGATAATGGCAGACTCAAGAATATTTCTATTAACAATGTTGCTTGAATGGAATAAAACTGAAGCATTATTCCAATCAATACAGTGGGCTAACTCTGACAAATGGACAAAAAGGGCACTGGACAACTGTCCTGTTCTAACGGAATATTGATGCTGTTTTATACGTGTGTGCAAATCCTTTCCCGTCTGACCTATGTAAAAGGAATCACATTGTTTACAACCAATTTTATAGATAATGCCTGAATTATTGGTAGGGCTATTTTTTACTATGATATTTTTCACAATATTGTTATATGAAAAATACTACATTAATATCCAAAAGTTTAAGTACATTAGCAATGCCTAAAAAGCCCGGGAAAAATGGAAGTACTAAAATATTTTTTGACAAAGTACGATTGTTAATATTGACACGATAGAAAGTTCGTTTTGCCTTGTTGAGACAAGATTCCATAAACGCAGATGGATAACACAAATCACTTCCAATACCGTTGATTTTTTCCAATTCGGCATCGATGTATTCCGGACTGGCGATCCTAAGGGCGCGGAGAAACATTGATGAAAATATGGCCTTCTTAGTGGGGGTATCATGTCCCGAGTAAAAGTGTACGTAGGACAAATTGTTTGTCGTTTTCCGATAGATACTAAACTTAAAACCTGGGCTTTCCCTATGTACACGCACATCAATATTCGTTAGAACAGGACAGTTGTCCAGTGCCCTTTTTGTCCATTTGTCAGAGTTAGCCCACTATATTGATTGGAATAATGCTTCAGTTTTATTCCATTCAAGCAACATTGTTAAAGAAATATTCTTGAGTCTGCCATTATCCAACTTTCAAATAACTTCAACATAAGCAAAGGTCTTTTTCAACTCGATCCTGTTATGTTGAATTCCTTTAAAACAGATTTAAATAAGAAGGGTAAAACATTAAATCTTTGGTAAACTTGTCTTCTACTTTATTAACTTTTAATTTGCATTTTATTTTTTTATATATATCAAAACCTGACCATAGGCAGCAGTGTGTTAAAACCCGGACAGAGTTCCAGTATAAATTTGTATTTTTATAATCCATTTGATCTTGTGCTAAAAATCGATTAACTTTTAATTTGCATTTTATTTATTTTTTTTTTTTTATATATATCGAAACCTGACCATAGGCAGCATTGTGTTAAAACCCGGCAGAGTTCCAGTATAATTTTGTATTTTTATAATCCATTTGATCTTGTGCTAAAAATCGATATTTTTCCTTACAAATCTGTACGCCTCACTGGTAATCCTTTAAGGTTTTAATTTTTAATTTTTTATTATTTTTACTTCTCTGTTTATTGTATATATATGTATGTATGTATGTATGTATGTATTTGTATATATAGATATGTATGTATATATATATATATATATATATATATATATATATATATATATATATGTGTGTGTGTGTGTATGTATGTTATTTATTTTTTCTTTTTTTCTTTCTGTAACCTATATATAGGCTTAACCTTTTTATGTACTTCAGTGTTCCTGAGGATGTCATTAGACGAAAGCGCTTGAGCACCATTTTGTGTTTCCTTTCCTTCGTGGTTTTATTCATCATAAATATTTTTCACGTGTTACCTTCGTGAAATAATTTTCATATATATATATATATATATATATATATATATATATATATATATATATATATATATACGATGAATAAAACCACGAGAAAGGAAAACAGAATGGTGCTCAAGCGCTTTCGTCTAATGACATCCTCAGGAACACTGAAGTACATAAAGAGTTACAGCCTATATATAGGTTACAGAAAAAAAAATATATATATATATATATATATATATACAATAATACGGAGAAACAAAATTAAAGGATTGTGGGAGGGGCACACAAATTTATAAGGAAAAACTATCGATTTTTAGCACAAGATTAAATGAATTGTTTCCAACCAATGTTATAGATAAAAAAAAAATATATACAAATTTATACTGGAAATCTGCCCGGGTTTTAGCACTCTGCTCTTTTTGTATATAAAAATTGAAAAATTATCGATTTTTAGCACAAGATTAAATGAATTGTTTCCAACCAAGGTTATACATAAAAAAAAATACACAAATTTATACTGGAAATCTGCCCGGGTTTTAGCACTCTGCCCTTTTTGTATATAAAAATTGAAAAATAAAAGTTATTAGGGTGGCATACAAGTTTACCAAAGATTTAGCGTTCTACCTTTCTTATCTAAATCTGTTCTGAAGGAATTCAAAACAACAGGATCGAGTTGAAAAAGACCTTTGCTTATGTTGAAGTTATTTGTAAGTTGGATAATGGCAGACTCAAGAATATTTCTATTAATAGAATATTTCTATTAATAGAAATATTCTTGAGTCTGCCATTATCCAACTTACAAATAACTTCAACATAAGCAAAGGTCTTTTTCAACTCGATTCTGTTGTTTTGAATTCCTTCAGAACAGATTTAGATAAGAAAGGTAGAACGCTAAATCTTTGGTAAACTTGTATGCCACCCTAATAACTTTTATTTTTCAATTTTTATATACAAAAGGGGCAGAGTGCTAAAACCCGGGCAGATTTCCAGTATAAATGTGTATTTTTTTTTTTTATCTATAACATTGGTTGGAAACAATTCATTTAATCTTGTGCTAAAAATCGATAGTTTTTCCTTATAAATTTGTGTGCCCCTCCCACAATCCTTTAATTTTGTTTCTCCGTTTATTGTATATATATATATATATATATATATATATATATATATTATTTTTTTCTGTAACCTATATATAGGCTGTAACTCTTTATGTACTTCAGTGTTCCTGAGGATGTCATTAGACGAAAGCGCTTGAGCACCATTCTGTGTTTCCTTTCCTTCGTGGTTTTATTCATCATAAATATTTTTCACGTGTTACTTTCGTGAAATAATTTTCATATATATATATATATATATATCGGCTATTGATTGATGGCGCGGAAAACGCAGTTTAATAATAAACAGGAACACCAGAGAAAATACAAACATCCTTCAAGGTTTAATAGTACCAACGTTTCGGAATGCACTAATTCCATCTTCAGGGCTAAAACAATAAAATTCCAAATCACATACAAAATACAAATTGCTTAATAACAATTTAAAATAAACTTAAAAAATTATAAAAAGTAGCTAAGAAAATGTAAAACATTAAAACTAAAGGTAAATAAATGTGAAGTTAAAAAGTTAAAATTATAAAAAAGTAAAAGCATTAAAACTGAAATGTAAATAAAATAAACTAGTACCTTAACCAAAACATAGCAGATCTATCGATGATTCGTCAGAATTTAGGTCTGGTTTTAGTTTATAAATAAACAGACTCCATAATTTTAAGCTTAAGGTCAGAGCTTCCGGCAGCAAGTACGGTGAAATTAGACTGTGAAATTGGGTGGTTATTGTTGTGCGAGTGATTACGTATGAGAGAATTAGGTGGTTTGCCAAGGGGTAAATTTGTACGGACCGATTTACCGAGATGTTCGTAAATACGAGATTTTAAATGTCTTTTAGTTTTACCTATATATGACCCCATACAGTGGTCACACTTGTATTGATAAACTATAGATGACTTAAGAAGTGTAGGAATAACATCCTTGTATTTAAATAAATGGTAAATCGATTTAGACGGGGTGAATATAATTTTTATACACAGTTGTGGGTAGAATTCCTTGAGCAATTTTAAAAGTTTGTTTCTAATGTTAAAACTTGAGGTTCCCATACAGGGCAAAGTGAAATACAGGATATCTTTGGGGACTGTAATTAAGTCTCTAGTTGTAGGGCTTATTAGTCTATTTAAGGTTCTGCCTATTGTAGTCTCCACCAGTCTAGAAGGGAAATTATTCTTGGCAAGGAGTTTTCGGATGAAATCTAGTTCATCGTGTAGTTTGAAGTAATCTGAACAGATATTGAAAGCTCTATTGGTCAGAGTCGAGATTAAATTTCGTTTGAAACCTAAAGGGATAAAGGAAGAAAAAGTTCGTAGTAAGATTGGTGAATGTCGGCTTTCGGTAAACGGAAGTTTCAAAAGAGGAATTAGTTTTTATTATCTTAATGTCCAAAAAGGACAGAGAGCTATTAGATTCAACTTCTGAAGTAAATTGAATGTTAGGGTGCTTAGAATTAAGGTAATTACGAAACAAAGGGATATGGTCTGGTGATTTAAACAGGAGAAAAGTGTCATCAATATATCTTCTATAAAAAACGGTTTAAAGTTGGAAGGACACTCATTCAACCATTTGACTTCATGATGACACAGAAACGCGTTAGCTAAGGTGGGACCAAGAGGCAGACCCATTTGAACACCTTCAGTCTGTTTAAAATATTCACCGTTGAATATAAATATAAGGTCTTCCACGGAAAATTTTAGTAGTTCTTTCATTTGGCCTCTATTAAAACCCTGCACAGTATCAGTATTATTAAAAAGATTGTCAATACATATATCAATAGTTTCTGCAACAGGCACATTGGTAAATAAAGATTTTACATCGAAGCTAGCCATTGTGTAAGAATTATTATTTAATGAGGTAATTTCTCTAACGAAAGAAAAAGAATCCCGTGCTGTATACAAATTATAAGTTATAGGTGATAGTATGGGAACCAAGAATTTTGAAAGGTTATAACTAAAAGTTCCTAGAGCCGATAAAATTGGCCTAAGCGGACAATTAGGTTTGTGTATTTTAGGAAGTCCATACATAATGCCTGGGCTGGATCCAGAAACAAATAATTTAGCAAAAACCGTGTCTGAGATTATATTATTAGATTTAAGTTTTCTAAGATACCTATTAATTTTATCTTCCTGTTTTAAAATTAAGCAAAAATGTCACCAGTTACTTTAGTAAATCTAGTTGCATCATTTAAAATATCTAACATTTTATCGACATAAACATTCCTGTCCAAAAGAACAACGCCATTGCCTTTGTCTGGTCTTGTAACCACCAATGACTTGTCCAAAGACAGATTTCTTAGACTTTGAAACTCTTCCACCTCCATATTAGATCTATTGCCATAAGGGTTAAAAGCATAAAATGAAGTAAAAGCTAAATTACGTAAATTATTAGATAAAAAGTTAAAACTTAATTACAGTCCCCAAAGATATCCTGTATTTCACTTTGCCCTATATGGGAACCTCAAGTTTTAACATTAGAAACAAACTTTTAAAATTGCTCAAGGAATTCTACCCACAACTGTGTATAAAAATTATATTCACCCCGTCTAATCGATTTACCATTTATTTAAATACAAGGATGTTATTCCTACACTTCTTAAGTCATCTATAGTTTATCAATACAAGTGTGACCACTGTATGGGGTCATATATAGGTAAAACTAAAAGACATTTAAAATCTCGTATTTACGAACATCTCGGTAAATCGGTCCGTACAAATTTACCCCTTGGCAAACCACCTAATTCTCTCATACGTAATCACTCGCACAACAATAACCACCCAATTTCACAGTCTAATTTCACCGTACTTGCTGCCGGAAGCTCTGACCTTAAGCTTAAAATTATGGAGTCTGTTTATTTATAAACTAAAACCAGACCTAAATTCTGACGAATCATCGATAGATCTGCTATGTTTTGGTTAAGGTACTAGTTTATTTTATTTACATTTCAGTTTTAATGCTTTTACTTTTTTATAATTTTAACTTTTTAACTTCACATTTATTTACCTTTTAGTTTTAATGTTTTACATTTTCTTAGCTACTTTTTATAATTTTTTAAGTTTATTTTAAATTGTTATTAAGCAATTTGTATTTTGTATGTGATTTGGAATTTTATTGTTTTAGCCCTGAAGATGGAATTAGTGCATTCCGAAACGTTGGTACTATTAAACCTTGAAGGATGTTTGTATTTTCTCTGGTGTTCCTGTTTATTATATATATATATATATATGGTGTTCATAAAAGATCTGAACAACTTGATTCATTAATATTTTTCATACTAAATAAGCTATGAAGCATGTGTAAGCGATAGAGCAACTAATAACGTTTTTTTGCCAGATAACAGGCCTAAACGGAAGTCGTTTGCGGAGGACATGCTGGACCGAATGAACACTGACAATGGGTTCCTCAAACAAGTCATGTTCTCAGATGAAGCTACATTTCATGTTTCAGGAATGGTAAACTGGCATAATGTTAGAATTTGTGGTTCAGAAAATCCCGTGAGATGCTGGAAGTGGAACGCGACAGCCCTAAAATTAATGTCTGGTGCGGTCTCATGCATGACTGACTGATTGGCCATTCTTTTTCGCTGAGGTTACCGTGACATCAATCTCCTCGTCTTGACATGCTGGAGCAATTTGTGTTTCCACAGCTACAGCCGGACATTATCTATCAGCAAGATGGAGCACCTCACATTGGGGTCTGGATGTGCGTGAGGCCCTCAATGAAAATTTTCCGGGTCGCTGGATTGGCCGTGATGGACCTATCCCTTGGCCTCCACGATCACTGGACATTACGCCATTGGACTTCTTCCTCTGGCGATTTGTTAAGATGTTGTGTACAAGACCAGGTTGTCAACATCCATGAACTACGAATCAGGATCAGGGATGCAATAGCGAGATGATCGATGCTGGCATGCTTGAACGCACATGACGAGAAATTGAATATCGATTGGATGTTGTGCGGGCGACCAATGGCGCACATGTTGAAGTTTTATTAACATGTATGTAAAATTTTTAGCTGTGCGGAGTCACATGGATAAAGTTGTTTCTTTGTATGTTATTGGGTTATCACATCAATAAAGATTGAAATCGTTCAGATCTTTCATGAACATCCTGTGTGTATATATATATATATATTATTATATATATATATAATATATATATATATATATTAATATAACTATATACCTCGTAGCAGCAGTATCATGCGTTGGTCTCTCTTCATACGAAGGTCAAGCTGGTGGCCCCGCCTCTAGGCCTAGCTTGGTGGAGGAGCGAGTTGCTCTCGCGTTCTCCACCGCACATAGCCAGGTACATCCTGCTCATCTGGTACCGTCCTGAGCCAGGCATCTAGTCTTCTTTTGAAGAATTCAACTTTGACCCCTGTAACGTTTCTGAGGTCCTTTGGAAGCTGGTTAAAAAAAGTCTTGGCCCCTGACAACCAAGCTATATTTCTTCAGTGCTGAAGAGGTTCTTTGTCAGGCCTTTGATTTGGGAACACTAGACATTCTGCGTTTCCTATTTTCCAGTGTTGTTTGGATGGTATTGGGTCTAGTTTGAGGTCTGGTACCAGTTTTTCGATAATTTTCCATATGTACATAGATTATGGTGTACCTCTCTTCTTCTTCTTTCCAGGAAGTACAGATTTAGTTTACGTAGTCTTTCCAAGTAGTTGAGTTCTTTGCACCCATCAACCTTCTAGTTTATTAATTTCTTCCTTTTTATATGGGGACGTCAAGATTAAGCAGTATTCAAGTTTTGGTATGATCAGCGTTTTCAACAGGAGAATCATTAATGTCTTGTCCCTTCTTTTAAAAGTTATTTGTACCTGTCTCGCGACTCTTTTTGCTTCGTTTATCGCCATCTGATATTGTCTCAAATTTCGCATCATCGGTCATTATAACCGCCACATCTATCGTTCTCGTGGTTCTCTGAATTCCATTCGGCTGTGCTTTCGGAGCATATTTTTCTAAAATTCCCAGCGTCTCTTCTTCCAAGGTTTTAGCATTTCTTCGGTTGTTTTATTCTCTAAACTGTTCTCCACTCTATTTGGGCCATGTGTGATCTAATTGCTTCCCAATTTATAATCTTGGAGTTTAATTAAACGTCCCAAATTTGCTTCTTTCTTCAGTGAGTATTGTCTTTTAATGTTGTCACCATATTTGTTGATATCTCGATTATGTTTTCGTCTGAGATAATAGTTGGGGTTATTTTTACATCATTAATGCGACTGTAATCATATGTATAACTCGTCTGAACGCCGTACAGCTGTAACCAGTTGTGTTTCGGGGTTGTTTAAACCTCCTTCACAACATCTATAAAAGTCATATGACGGAAGGGACCTACTACACTTTTACGTAGAATCCGAACCACGGGTCCTACATCATCTGGACGCAAAGGATGGTCCCCCATCCAACTACTACCTAGATCCAATGTCGTTTAACTTTGCTAATCAACGGGAAGCGGTGTGGAACAATGACCACAACTAGAGTATGGCTAATTAATCATTCTTGGGGAAAAAGTGATGAATGGTGAAATTTTCTAATTAATCAGGATTAACTGATTAAAAAATTATTCAAAATTAAATACTTTTGAAAAGGGTGAAAAAAAGAACTTTGAATGAGATAAGACCGAAGCGAACCTATTTCGCTCATTCATTTATTTTGTTTTAGTTCAAGAAACCAGACATGAACAAATCAGTCAGTTTATAAATGCCAAAAGGTGCCAATTTCAAATGCCACATTATAAAATTTTTGGTAAAATGATGCTGAAATTAATGGTGAAAATTAATCTTTTTCATAATTTTCTAAAACTATTTCTTGCTTAATTAATGATTAAATTTGAAACAATGATTAACTGAATATTTACCTGATTAATCATAGCCATACCTTAACTACAACGTAAGTTCCTATATAGCTAGTTCCAACAATAAACTAATACGCAAAGGAGTCTAAAAGACTGTAGTTAACGATATTAACATATTGTTAATTAAGTGAATAATGGCCGAGTACTAACATGACTGATGATGATAAATTCTTCTTCAACCTCATCAATGTGTTGTTGAGAACCAGAGGATTCCTGCAATTCTGAGTCCAAATCACATCACATTTTGGTTCATTAAAAAATCGACCATTAAAGAGAGAGAGCGAGAGAGAGAGAGAGAGAGAGAGAAGAGAGAGAGAGAGAGAGAGAGAGAGAGAGTTCTATTGACCTTTTGCAACAGATATATGTATTCCTATGACAACGTAAATATATAAACAGTATCTCCCCCCCACCCTCACCCCGAAAATCCTGACATAGTTTGTAACACCACCACCACCCCAAAAAATCCTGACATAGTTTGTAACACCCCACTCCTCCTCTCCCGCCGCCCCTCTCCTCCAAAAAAACAATAAAACTCAACGCAAATGAAATGAAACCAATAAAAAAAATACCGTCAACAATTAAACAACTTTTGTAAAAAGAATTCACAACTCAACTTTTGCCCTTGGCCTCAAACCTTAATGAAAAAAAAAATCACGGAAACCGATTAATCATTTTGAGGGGGGGGGCTTTTTCGACTCTTTCTCTCTCTCCCCCCCCCACTCTAAAATAAACAAACCTTTCGAAAATTAAAAGCTAAACTTCAAAATAGAAGGAGACTGTCCTGCAAAAGTCAAATACAAAATGAAATCATTAAAAAGTACAAAGGCAAGTTGGATGAAAAACCAGTATGTATATATATATATATATATATATGAGGCGCTCCGGACCACAAGCTGCCAAGCGCCAAAATTTAAAAAATGGAGAAAATTGAAAAATGCAGTTAAATTTTGTCAACTTGCAAAATGCCATAACTTTTGAACCAATAACCATATTTGGTTGATTTCGACCATACGTACAGGTCCACAATCTACTCCCTGACTCACCCACGGGATAGAGGAAGGGTGGGGAATATGGTGGTATAAATAACTCAATTCTGGCTCCACTGGTGCTTGGCAGGTTGTGGTCCGGAGCGCCTCATATAATATATACAAGTGTACATATAAAGTCCTTGTGTAGGTTTAAACTTCAGTAACTGTTGATGTACACGTGATAAAAACAAACTGTAAACGGTTTATGAAAATCTAATCAGTAATGGCATATTCAGATAAAAATACTGTAATTAAACTACAAAAATTAAACGTTAATGCCAACATCGTGTAAACCAGTATGGATGTAATGTATATCTTACGCAATGTATTCTTTCTCAATAAAGATTATTATTTTTATTAAAGTTTTTAACACTAAATTACAAATTTGTACGCCTCAACATAACCGCCATCTTTCTTTCAATCTGATTTTTCAAAGACCTGAAAACATTCTCTAGTTGCTGCACGACGATTTTATGAATTGTATTTGTGATCCTGTTCTTAAATACATCGGAATAATGTAACTTTGAGGAGTAAACAACACTTTTAACATAGCCCCATAAAAAGTAGTCCAGTGGGGACGGGTCAGGTGAACAAGTGGCCAAGTAATTAGTCCACTTTTACCGATCTAAATGGCTGTGAAGACTTCATTCAAGGACTGTCGCACATCCAAAACATAGTAGTAGGGAGCACCGTCTTGCTGAAAAAATGTGTTATTTGAAAGATTTAATCGTCTTAGTTCAGGGACAAAGAAATGCTACAACATTGCGAGGTAACGTTCACCATTGACTGTTGGTTCTACAAAAAGGAAAGGACCAATGATGCGTGACTTTCTGAGAGCGCAGCAGACAGATTTTTGGGGAGTCTCTTTCACGTTGTCAGACTTCGAGCAGTTTCTCTATCTCCAAATGCGGCAATTACGGCGGATGAACTTATGGCCAAGTTCACAAATGCAGTTCAAGAAATCCAGAAAATGGATGTTTTCGGGTCTTTGGAAAATCGGACTGAACGATGTATCGAGAACAATGGCGGTTATGTTGAAACCCAGAAATTTGTAATATAGTGCGTTAAAAACTTCAATAATTAGGCTTCCATACATATACATTAAAATATATTAAAGTTTAAAGTGGCAGAAGACACTTTGCAATCACCCTGTGTGTTGTGTGTGTGTGTATATATATATATATATATATATATATATATATATATATAGAGAGAGAGAGAGAGAGAGAGAGAGAGAGAGAGAGAGAGTGCCAGGGAAAAATACCTCCACCCTCAAATAGTGTGCAAGATTCGGTCTAACCTTTTCTTGAGCTGATCCACAGAACTGTTCACAACTTCTGAAGGTAGCATGTTCCACGTGTCATAGATCTTATAGTTAAAGTAATTCCCACACACACTAGTGCTAAACCGTTTCAAATCCAACTTCCAAACATTGTTGCAAGTTGAATTATCATTTAAACTAAACATGCTTCTAAAATCGACATCATTGAATCCGCGTAAGAGCTTGAAAACTTCGATGAGTTGACCGCGCAGCCTCCGAGTTTCCAGCGAAAACAAATTCAGGGCGCGTAAGCGTCGATTGTAGCCCATATGCTTAACGGAAGGGATTGACTTTGTGGCCCTCACCTGCACTCGCTCCAGCCTCTCAATATCTTTCCTGAGGGTGGGCGACCAGAACTGCACAGCATACTCCAGGCGCGGCCGAACCAAGGAATTGTACAGAGAGAGCACAATCTCCTTGTTCGGAAATCGAAATTGCTTCCTCATATAACCCAACAGCTTCTGGGCTTTCTTTTCCACCTCTACACACTGTTTGGTAAACTTAAGGTCGCTGCTAATTAGCACACCCAAGTCCTTTTCCAAATCAGTGGCCTCGATATTACTCCCCATCATGAAGTAGTCCGACTTGGGATTGGCGTAGCCAATGTGTTTGACCTTGCATTTACCCAAGTTAAACGGCATTTGCCATTTTTCCGACCACTCTCCTATCCTACGTAGGTCCGCACGCAGTTTCTCGATCGCTTCGGGCATCCCAACATTGGCCCCAAGCTTCGTGTCATCAGCGAATTTGGCGATCCTACTGACGATGCCACCGTCGATATCATTTATGTAAATGATAAACAACAGTGGCCCCAAAACGGAACCCTGAGGGACCCGGCTAGTGACCGAGGCCCAACCCGAGCTAGCCCCTTTAATTACAACCCTCTGCCGCCTATTCTTTAGCAAGTTTTCAATCCAGCTATCTACTTCCCCACCGATACCCAGCGCGCGGACTTTCGCCATTAGCCGACGGTGAGGTACCTTATCAAAGGCTTTCTGAAAGTCGAGATAAAGTATATCAATCGCCCTACTCTTATCATACTCACTCCACATGACGTGGAAAAGCTCGAGCAGGTTGGTGAGACACGACCTATGCCGTCTAAACCCATGTTGGGAGTCCCCAAGCAGCTTGTAGGAATCCAAATGGTCAATGATCCTATCCGCTATTATCCCCTCTAATAATTTACCTACAACCGAAGTGAGACTAATGGGACGATAGTTCCCTGGACTTTGGTGATCCCCTTTCTTAAAGATAGGGGTTACATTGGCTTCCTTCCAGTCATCAGGCACCTGGCCCGTCTCCAACGATTTGTTGAAGACTGTAGCCAGGTGGGGAGCCACCTGGTCGCGCACCTCCCGCAACACTCTGGGGAGGAACTGGTCTGGCCCAGGAGCCTTAAACGCACTCAGTTTGTCTATTCTATCGGCAACGACTGTCGTGGTACACCGAACACTATCCAGGCCAGCACCTTCGTGCCTGAAGCCTGGCTCGGGGATGACGCGAGTGTCCTCCCTGGTGAACACTCCCGCAAAGTACTCATTCAGTATATTAGCGATGTCCGTGTCGGAGGTCCGCAGCACGCCGCTGGAGTCCTTTAACGGGCCTTTAAAGGAAACACACACACACACACACACACACACACACACACACACACACACCGTGTACGTGTTTTAATTTAGTTTGTCTTCCTGAGAGAGAAATTATTATTCATTGAAAATTTAGAACTAATAGTGGGAATGGGGCCTTTAATAGAGTGTGATAGACACATATTATGAAAGAATTCTTAGAATATTTGAATTAATTTTTATTATTATTATTAAAGTTTTGCCCATTATTATTTAATAACATTCCTGGTTTCAGTGTATGATTTTTGAAAATCATTATATCTATCTATCTGTCTATCTCCCTCACTTTGTGTGTGTGTGTGTATATATATATATAATGAGAGAGAGAGGAAGCGATGGTTTTACTGTTTAGAATACACTTATTCGATGCACGAGTAGCTCGCAACATCATTGCCAAGTATGCAGAGAGTCAACTTATTAACGAAGCTTCTGTATGTGCAATTGTGCATGGTTCATCACCAGTGAGTGGTCAAATTCATAAACATTTCCTTGTTTGTATCATTAAACTGCATTGTAGACAGTCCTTCTTCAGGAGCAATATTTACTCCAAGTTCGTGTTTCGTCCCCAAGGCAACAAAATTACTCGTTTAGTCACAGACACATTCATATAACTTCGGGCCTTCTCTACACAAACTGGACCAAGAACTCGGGAAAACCTGCAGTTTGAAACCTGTTTATACAAGTCTATAATATAGTTTGAATGCTTGAATTAATAAAGATTATTGACATACGAGTACCTTTCAACCTTTCGGGTGTTTCGTGCGATGATTCTTCACTTCAGGGAGGTCAGGTTTGTTGTTGCCAGGGCTGTGGAGTCGGAGTCGGAGTCGTGGAGTCGGAAACAATTTTGGTGCTGCTGGAGTCGGAGTCGGAGTCAGTAAAAATGTACCGACTCCGACCTCAATATAAATTTTAATAAAATATGTTTTTGTGCGCGATATCACTGGCAGCTATGGTGGTTAAACCACTTAAATAATAAACACTGTTTTCCATTTCAGACACTAATGCCATTAATTCATTTTTTCTTTTCAGATATTTTTTATTTTTAATGCTTATTTAATTTCGAGTTCTTTCTAAATTTCATAAGTTTTTAACTTTCAAGTCTAAAACCCCTTTCACAATGGCAAAGACACTTCCAACAAAGTCTGCAGTTTTTGAATATTTTACAATAACCACAGATGGGAAACATTTCGTGTGTCAGTGTATGATAGAAGATGATGATGATGGTGAAAAATTATGTGAAGCAAAAATCAGTGGTTTTACTGGCTCTGATAAAATGCACCAACCAGAGCATCAAATTTGAAAAGACATTTGCAGCGTTTCCATCCCAAAATTTTAGAAGTTGTCATTGAGAAAGATAGTAATAAAAACCTTCCACCTACTTCAAAGTTAACAAAAGATCAGAAATCTACTGAACGACAAGCACCACTTACAAGATTCTTTACTACAGACAAAGTTACCGTAACAATGACGGAGTCGGAGTCGGATAGACAAAAAATTGAGAAGTCGGAGTCGGTTTTTTATGTGCCGACTCCACAGCCCTGGTTGTTGCCCCTCCTAAAATAAGAATCGACTTATGTTTAGTATAAAATTTGCTCCCTTATCTGTAGTTTCTTCGTGAAGACAAACATGTTCTACGCGTAATGTGATTGCAGAGTATATACCATCGGTACATACGTTTGTCCACTTTTGATTAGCTTTTTCGAGTTTCATCTATCCTGTGAGCAGCCCAGCATTCTCTCAAACACACTTCTTCTATTCTTCACTACACATATATGCATTTTACACACTACACAATCTTTGGAAATTTAAAAATAAAAAAATGGCATCGTGAGCCTCAGAGACCTTGATTTCAGCCCTTTCTTATATAGGGGGGCATTTTTTCGGGGGCTCGCCCTTGGCAGGGGAAGGGCTGAGGGTGCTAAAGCTCCCCCCGAAATGTTGAAGTCAGGAAAATAGTTAAGGTTTCCAGAACACCTAAAAAAAATCACGACATTTAGAGGAGAACCGAGTGAGGTGTGCCTAACTAACCAACTCTTTGAACAAATTGACCTTCAATATATTGTATATATCAGGTGGCCCAAAAAAAACGCATTGAGATTTGAATATCAATAACTTCAAAAATATGCAGTTCACACTTCAAAAATTTACAAAACTTTTACCTCAATCTATTGGTAAGCCATCATAAAAATTTCAGACCTCTACATAAAATACTTTTTCCACAGCTGAGGGAACAATGAGATATGGCGAAAAAAACGAATATCAAACTGAAAAAAAATTATTTTTCACATCTTATCAACAAATATGATCAATATGTCCGCAGTCCTGCTTACAAACTAATCTTAACCTTTTCTTCCACGACATGATACAGTTTCTGATTTCTATTAATGTTATTTTGTCCCAACATTCGAGTATTTGTTTCTTTAATTGCATTTCTGTAAACTTTTCTGTTTGGCCTTCTTAAATCTTCTCTCCTAGAGTGTTCCATATGCAATAATCTATGGGATTGCAGTCAGGTGATTGCGGGGGCCAGTCGTTTTTTCCAATGACGTTGACCACATTCTGTTGTAGATAATCCTGTGTGAACTTGCTAGTATGAGCGGTAGCACCATCTTGTTGGAGTATGAAATCGTTTCCATAATACAGACGCCGACAATCGGCAAAAGATTCTCCTCTAAGAGATTTACGTAGGTTTCTGAATTAATTTTTTATTTTCTGAACTGAAATGAATTTTCGTCTTTCCATTCCACGATACACGTGCTAATACCATGATTTTTTTGGAAAACCGACTTGTCTGGTGGTAAAGTCTCGATGGAGGAATGTCTTTCTTATGCCGACCATAAACAACAACATTCCAGGAGTTTCGAGCAATCTCGAGGGTGAAATCTTTTTCATCTGTAAAAATTATTTTTTTAACATCTTTGGACAAAAATCTATCAAGCAATTTTCTACAACGAATTTTTCTTTTAGCTCTTACATTGCTGTCACGTCTTGAAACACGGATCCTTTTAAATGCTTTAAGTCCTACCGTTCTCTGCATTCTTTGTATGGAACTTCGACTGATACCTAAATTTCTTGCAATTTTCCTCTGAGAGCAGTGTGACCCAGGGTCGATCCTCTTGAGATAGGCTCATCATTTCGATCATTGCTATATTGTCTTGAGTGTAAACTGTTTTAGGTCGACCACTTCCACGCTACCGTGCCGTCGAACCGGTTGCTAGGGATGTACCGGTATCGCTGTTTAGCCGATAACTGATACCGATAATTATAAACAGTATCGGCCGATAACCGATACCGATATCCAGCTAGGGTTTATTAGTTTATCATATTTTTGTAACATACTCATAATTTATTTTGTGTTGAAAATTTGGCAACAAAGCAATAATCCTTTTCATTAAAGATCGCAGCACTGCATTAGATGTCATAGTTTTGTTTGTTACACAATTGGACTGCGGGCCAATGTTGGGCTTAGTAAATGTGTTTTTAACCAGCTAGCTGGGTTAATATTGTGATCTATGACTAAAAGATAGTTTTTTTGGTTTTCTAGGCTTTATACCTATTTCTCAAAGGATTTACACTTGTCCATATCCTGACCTATTTAAAGATGTGTGTATTAATAGCATAATTTTTATATATAATAATATATATAATATATATATATTATAGATGTTATATATGTGAAGTGATAAAACAATAAAATATTGGAAATTTCACCCTCTAAATAGTTTTTATTCATAATTTTGGAAAAATCGTATTTTGAAATATCGGCCGATACCGATATAAATCTACCGATATATCGGTACATCCCTACCGATTGCTTTAAGTTTTTCAATTATTCTATTCACAGACGTAACATTACAAGTTATTCCTAGAAATTCCCTCAAAATTCTTGCCCCAGTCCATCTTTTTTCCAAGAAACACTTTTCAATCACCGCTTTTCACCGTTAGTTAGAACCATAATTTGAAGGGTAAGTTTAAAAAACAGTATTTAAGATGGGTGTAGCCTATATCATCTGACGTTTTTCAGAGACTAACAGATTATCCACAGGGTAAGGAAACTACTACAAGTCTTAGAATAGTTGCCAGGTACAACTATACATATTTAGGATTTAGGATATTCGGTTTTTCCACCATACCTCATTGTTCCCTCAGCTGTGGAAAAAGTATTTTATGTAGAGGTCTGGAATTTTCATGATGGCAAGATTGAGGTAAAAGTTATGTAAATTTTGGAAGTGTGAACTGCATATTTTTGAAGTTATTGATGTTTAAATCTCAAGGCGTTTTTTGGGGGCCACCCGATATATATGCCAAACATAACAAAAATTTTTCTTGTTTTAGAGCCAGTTCATCAATAACGTTCTCGGGATCAAACTCAACAGTTCGATGGATATTCAGAAGGGCCAAAGCCGGAACCGGTTGTGCTGCGGAGATGGGTCTTGAGATTCGTAAGGGTAGAAAATGATCTTTCGGCTACGGCAGCTGTGACTAGAGGTGGAAAGAGTACCTCTAGTTGTGACAGGAATTGGAGAGGTCTCCTAACACAGGGGAAAAGTCTGCAGAACATTGCAATAGGGAGTCGACAACATTTGGAGGTTGTTAAATGCCATTTACTGCTCCAAACTGCAATTCGATTTTGGCAACATCCAATTCGGGGATAGGAAACAAGGAACCATAAAAATCGATCGAAGCACCAACAGACTGATCGTTCAGGTTGTTGCAGAATTTTAGTTTAAGATACTGCAGCTTAAACGCATTATCTCTATGTCGCAAAAATCTTTCAGCGAGTCCATCACTCACATCAGTCAGATATTCTTTTAAAAAAAATTATCGGTCATTATGAGAAAAAAAGTTCATATGAACATGTGTTTAATTCTGAATGGTTACGGAGATAGGGCTATTTGAATCTACAAATACAAAAGCATTGTTAATGGTAATCAAGAAGGAGAAACCAATTACTGTTTCTAACATTTAATGTTTAAACATTGGCATTTTGAATGGTATCAGATACAGAAATGACAAATTTGTTAGTTTACAATACGCTTTCGAAAATCCCACCGTCAACCTCAATGCACTTTGCAACTCGTGTGCGAAGATCGTGTGTTGTTCGTCTGAGTTGATCTTGACGTTCCTTTATGCGGGCAACAGCATCCAAAATGCGCGCGAGCAATTCGTCTCGTGTATCCACCTTTCTTTTGTAAACTTGACTTTTCATCCACCCCCACAAACAATAATCTAACGGAGAGAGGTCTGGAGACCTTGGTGGCCATTGAATGGGACCACCGCGGGGGGAGGAAGAGCTGCGCACGCATCAGATTCAAACAGCTCTATCTCCGTAACCATTCAGAATTAGACACATGTTCATATGTACTTTTTTCTCACAATGACGATACTATCACCTCCCGAAGTATTGACCTTTCCTCCTTTAACACCCTGTGTGTGTGTGTGTGTGTGTGTGTGTGGTGTGATATATATATATATATATATATATATATATATTATATACCGGGTGGACGAAAAAAACTGGACACTTTTGTTTTTCCTACAAATTTCAAACTAGTCAAGCTAATACACCTAAATTAGTACAAGATGTAGCCAATAGTATGGTTATCATGTACTGAAAACCTCAGTTAATTATCTTTGGCCGTTTCTTAATTATAAAAAATTTAACTTGACGAAACAAACAGCGAGATTTTGTGAAGCTGACTACGCCTTTGAATGTGTCAGATGTTCGCTACAAAACAAGCAGTTTGCGCATGCGCACCTAAGATAATGATAAGTGGCCACATGACGAATTGGTAGGCTAGCACTGTCAGATTTCTTTAAGTGTCGACTGATGGAATGTTTTTTCTTCTTTTTTTTCTTGTGGTGTTAATTAAAATTCTATCGTAATGGTTTTAAGTAAAGACGACTTAGCTGTTATAAAGGCGTGTTTTGCCGAGAAGGGATGGCGTGCTAGAAAAATAATTAGGGAATTCTTGGGAAAAAATTGGAAAAGAAGTACAGTACAATACGTAATAAATAAAATTATACAATCAGGGTCAACTGACAGAAAACGTGGCAGCGGTCGTCCGCGTACTGCTCGGACTCGAGAAAACGAAAGGTACGTTGAAGAGCATGCGTTGTCGCAGGAAAATAATCCTGGTACTCATCTTTCGCAGATAAAAATGGCGAATAATTTAAATACTTCGCGCAACAGTGTCCAAAACATAATGAAAAGGAATCAGATCTTTTAAAAGATTGAGTGCCCCTAGAATAACAAAAGAAGCCATGGAAAAACGGTTAGAAAGGTGTAATTCTTTGTACAGGAAATTTAATTTAGTAGACATTAAAAGCGTTTTTCAAGATGAACCTGACTTTACATTGACTTTATCAATAAATCGACAAAACAACCGAGTCAATGCGTTAACTTCAAAATCGGAAATCTCGCCAGACCGTCTTTATCATCCAATTTCACGATTTTCCAAGAAATTAATTGTTGGTATCTTGTGGTGTTTCTTACAATGGAAACCGAATTATTCTTTACTGATCCACAGAAAACAAAAATGAACTCGCAAAATTACATTGAACACCTCGGAGAACGTTTACCGCAATGCCAAGACTTGTACCCGAACGAAGATTTTATTTTTGTTCAAGACAATGCACCATCTCATTCAGCCAAGGCAACCCAAGAATTTTTGATGGCGAACATTCCTGAGTCAGAGCATTTTTTAGCCTAGTGAGTGGGCGACATGAATGTCACCCAGTGAAGAAAATTTGTCGCCCAGTAAATAAAATTTTAGGGTACTGGGCGACAATGAATTTTCAAAATTTGTAAAAATAGAATTGTCTTGGGAGTTGTCTTGGAAGCCATATAAATACATATAATACATGCACATATGCCACAATTAGAACTGTTTATCCTAAATGTAAATATGAAATTTTCATTGAATATTTATATATAGATAATGCTAGTGTTATTTCAGACCACACGGGGATGGTGGCCTGATTAGAGAACATCCGAATCTATAGTATCCTTAATCCAGGGTTGTGCTGGGACCGGTTCGGTCCGGTTCGCCCGAACCGGTTATTAAATTTTGATTGGATTACCGAACCGTTTGTTTGTTTTTAACAAATATTTAACAGTCAGTGGAAATTTATTTATATCTAAATTTTTTTTCATGTTTTCAGGATTTTATAGAAAAATATAGTTAGTATCACAAGCAGTGGTCGTTTCAATATTTATTTATTTTTTGATGAAAAATTAGTTTATTTTTAGATAATTATGTCATTAGTGAGTATTATAAAGATATGTGAAATAATTTCTGCCAAAATGTTACAAAATGCTGTTTGGAAAAGCTAAAATGCGTTGGCTTCCGGGGCTCCGCGCCATTGGCGCTCGCCGATTTACACCCCTATCTCTCTCAGAACCGGTTGTTAAGAAATTGGTAGCACACCCCTGCGTTAATACCCCCCCCCCCCACTTCCGATCTGCCTTTGTCGCCCAGTGGGAAAACCTTAAGAAATTCTTTGTCCTGAATTCATAAAAAGTGAAGAATGGCCACCAAATTCTCCTGACTTAAATTCTCTGGATTGTTTCGTGTGGAATGAGCTGAAGTCATTGGTGTACCATGGTCGCAGGGAATCATCTTCAAACCTGGAAGCACTTAAACAAAGAATTGAGGTTGTTTGGCCTATGGTGTCCCAAGACAAAATCAAGTCATCCATAGATCAGTGGAAAAGGAGAGTACTGGCCGTAATTCAAGAAAATGGGGGGCCAATAGAACATCTATTTCAATAGGGTAAGTTTTATACGAGTTCCATTGAAATTTTTAGCACATGATAACTATACTATTGGCCACATCTTGTACTAATTTGGGTGTATTAGCTTGACTGGTTTGAAATTTGTAGGAAAAACAAAAGTGTCCAGGTTTTTTTTCGTCCACCGGTGTATTATATATATATATATATATATATATATATATATATATATATATATATATACTGGCTTAGCCAGGAAAAAATTTCGGGGCTAACCTTTTTCTGATTGATTTATTTAAGTTATAATTGACATTCGAATTCATTATCAGTCTGGTCGTGTTCAATCACGTCAGTTCAACGTTGATAAACGTTTCGAAGGTCCTTCAGTCGGAGAGCCTGGATCTCATAAAGCTGCTGCGGCATCATCAACATATATATATATATATGGCAAGCGAATGCTTTGTAAATAAATGTTTTTTTGTGATCAAGAGTAAGACTGTTGTTGTAGGTGAAGCTTCAAGTCTTTTTAAGATTGGTTCTTATAAAAACTAAACCCCATTTTCATAAAAGGTAAGCCCTCATTTATATGGATATATATATATAATTATATATATATATATATATATTATATTATATATATATATTATATATATATATAATTAATAATAATAATAATATTTGTTATGCGTAACTGCTCCCTTACAGTTTCGTAACTTTTTGTTAGTAACTCTGACGTAACTTACGTATAACTTTACTGCATCAAAAAAATATATATATAAAAACCAAAATGAATTTTTACAAAATAGTTGAACTGAATTGAATTGAATAAACTTTATTGATAAACTAATACAATTTTACAGTTTTTGTTTTAACATAAATAATTGTGAAATTTTACTATTTAATTTGGCCCTTAAGCTTTAGGCTTTACTGGGCTCTTACTTAAAGATGAAAGTTGTTATTATTATTACTATTATTAATATGTAAATTATGAATAAGAATTATTAATTAGAGTGTATATTAATCTTAAGTGTTATTATTATAGATATAAAACAAGTACAAAGTCATTATTGAAGGTATGATACCAATACTACACAAAGAAATCAATTATTGGACACGAGAGATGACCAATAACAAGTAATGTACATATAATCCTAGATTAAAAAAGTTAAGGATTCCAGAACCCCTAAAAAAAAAAAAAAAAAAAATCACGACGCTTAGACTAGGAGGACCGAGTGAGGTGTGCCTAACTGACCAAATTTTCAAACAAATTAACTTTCAATATTTGCAAAACATCTTAACAAATATGTAAATAACAAAACAACACATTCTTCGTTAACATCAGCAAATCTACATTCACATCAACAAATCATATTTTTGTTTCAAGATAAAATAAAATCCGACAATTATTCAACAAAATATGGTTTGTTTATTTTGGAAGTTATTTTTGTCAAAATAATAAAAATATTTTCCCCAAATATTTATCTTATTTTTACTAAGATATATATATATATATATATATATATATATATATATATATATATATATATATATAATATATATAGGGTGTACATAAAGTCAGGATCTATTTTTGTGAAGCACTTGGAAATTATATGGAATTCAATCATAAAATGATAAAGTGGTAACATTTATTAAATAATTAAGAGTAGGATTCGACGTGACGCCCATCAGTATCCCTGCACAGCTCAAATCGTTCCGCAGCATTTCTAAACACATTCTGGAGTATTTGCGGGGTTATGATATCTGCAGCAGTTCGTATACGTGTACGTAAGTTTTCAAGACTCGTAATCTTCGTCTGATAGACGTGCGATTTGATAAAGCCCCATGCAAAGAAATCTAAAGGGGTTAAATCTGGTGATCTCGCTGGCCAAGGTCTGTTGCTTCCGCGTCCGATCCAGCGATTTGGAAAACGTCCATTTAGATAATCCTGAACAATTTTGGCATAGTAACAAGGAGCACTATCATGTTGATAGACGACGGTACTAACAATCCTATCCCCGTCGTCTATCAACATGATGGTGCTCCTTGTCACTATGCCAAAATTGTTCAGGATTATCTAAATGGACGTTTTCCAAATCGCTGGATCGGACGCGGAAGCAACAAAAGACCTTGGCCAGCGAGATCACCAGATTTAACCCCTTTAGATTTCTCTGCGTGGGGCTTTATCAAATCGCACGTCCATCAGACGAAGATTACGTCTTGAAAACTTACGTACACGTATACGAACTGCTGCAGATAACATAACCCCGCAAATGCTCCAGAATGTGTTTAGAAATGCTGCGGAACGATTTGAGCTGTGCAGGGATACTGATGGGTGTCACGTCGAATCCTACTCTTAATTATTTAATAAATGTTACCACTTTATCATTTTATGATTGAATTCCATATAATTTCCAAGTGCTTCACAAAAATAGATCCTGACTTTATGTACACCATGTATATTGCACTTCAGTAAATGATTAAATTATTTGTTTGTTGTACAATTTCTAACTGTAATGAGGGGTTGTTTTAACCTCATTCGCAACATCTAGTCGCGTAACCAAGAGGAGCTTTGGAGGGCAACTGCTTCTCTTCAAAATTCTAGCTTGCAACCCCCACTCCCCACTCCCCACTAAATAAATTGCTGATGTCAAACTAAAAATGAAATAAATGTCAAAAAAAGATACTTTTAAAACTAGATGTAATAATAAATTATAATAAACAGAATTATAAGTTGGTTACATTTATTACATTTACAATATTCATACTACAAGGTCAGTATTACTTCCCCTCCCCAAATTTGGAAGTGTAGCAGCGCGTCTGGCAACATCTAAAATCATATGATAGAGAGGATCTATAGCGTTACGTGTGATCTGAACCACGGGTCGCTACATAATTTGGATACGAGGGACGATCTCCCACCCAACTATTCACCAGACTCACTGTCGCTTTAACTTCGCTGATCAACGGGAAGCGGTTACGACAGTGGCCTTCACGATGACTACGACGCAGCACGTACAACTTTTAAAAGAGTGTTTGTTCAGAAGTTACTATTTAAAGTTACTGCTTAAGTAACGCAAAGTTACTATTTGAACACCAGATTGACTTTTCCTAAAAGGGCAGAGACTAAATTAAGTGAAACAAAAGAATATCGAGAGAATTTTCCTAAATAGTTTAATGTATTTTTTATCTGGATATTAAAATTTCTCTAGAAAAAGTGTTTAGTTCAAAAATAATAGTAGGGCATCACTGACCTATTTCGTGGCCGAAGAGTATGGCTGTGTACATCAGTAGCTGAAAGAAATTCTTGTTAGGCCAATATTTCAATTCAAAATTGTGTTTACAATTAATTACATCGTTTTAAAATTTAATTACAATTTTTTTGTCAGTGTAGGGCTGCAGCTGAGAGAGTAATCGTGCAGTTTAGGAATACCTTAGGTTTTAGCAGTGTTCGAAATACAGGGGGGGGGGGTCAAGTTGAGGGGGGTTTCATATAAATTAAAACTTAAAAGCTTTAGTTTACGAGGGTTTTTTACAGAACCCACCCTGGCTCCCCTTGAATAGCACATTTCCATGGGTTCCATGTAGATTTCGGGGTTAGCGAGTCAAATCTCCCCTGACTACCCCCCCCCCACCTGTATTTCAAACACTGGGTATTAGTTTGAATAAGAATTCACTATAACAAAATTCTCAGTTCATACACATTTACTCCTTATCAGAATAATTTAAACGATGACCAACTCCCTTATATTGAACTTTCTCTTCTTCAAAAGTAATTTTAATTAATAGTTCAAACAAAGAGAATGCAAATTGAATGATAATTGCATTTTCACCTTCTTCAACAATGAACTATCTATCTTTAATTAAGAACCTTTGTTTCTGTCGTAATTTTCAGCGTTATTATTCGTATTTTCCTAAATGTTCCTCAAAGATAATAAAATACAAGAAATTCAGGCAAGTTTTTGAGTGGCAGGTGGGAAACCTGGTCATCAATTACTGTTTAGTGAAAGTAACAGACGATACTGGAATATATTTTAAGTATCTTAAATGAAAAATAAGCCTCTAATATTTACTACGGCATTACTGATAATGTAAAACCCCCCAGCAATTGAAGGATAAAAAGGGAAAGTCTGCTACGTTTCAGGGACGTGGCACGTAGCAGACTTTCCATTTTTGCCCTAGTACACTTACCGCTTAATTTTATTACACTAAGTTGAAAATCTGCCTATAGTGTATAGGTAAAAATCAATGAAAATTCTACCGTCGATCAGCGAAGTTAAGCGACATCGGGTCGGGAGAGTAGTTCGATGGGAGACCGTTCTCCGCGTTCAAATTATGTAGCGACCCGTAGTTCGGATCCATATAAAGCTGAAGGTCCCTTCAATCATATGACCTTAGATATTGCGAAGGAGGTTAAACAACCTCATCTTTACACTCACAGAAAATTCAAATTATGTTCAAAACCAAATGTTCACAATTTTTTTTTTTTTTTTTTTACCATAAACTAATATAGTTTTAGCACTTAACAACCCTTAAACGTAAAAACTAAAATAGGGCAAAATATTTTTATTTTCCTTGTACAAATTACCTTTGAAAAAATCGCACTAGAAATTAACTCCGAACCATATCAAATAAAATTACCATTTTATATACATTTCCTTAATATTCAAGGCACAAAACTGAAATAAAATGAGTTTGTAAAACATGCGGTCCTAACTCTCAAAAGCCTACTTTGCAATATCGAAAGAAATGAAAACATGCATTTTGTATATCTACAGATAAAAATATGAAAATATTAAAATGGTGCGGGCGTGCCTTGACGTACTCCAAATCATAATGCAAATCAAAATCAAAATTTTATGAACCCCAAAACACCTGAAGTCATAATAAAAATGTTCAAATTTCGTTTTGCAATATTCTTTTTGTAAGTTTTGAAAACAGCTTATAAACTTTAAGTGGTGAGTCCCCAGAGAGACTAAACTGATTTAGAGTTCATTACACTCTTAAACACTATTATTTTGATGTTCGATTTATACATTCTGTGTTTATTTTAGTTGTTGTTTGATGAATTTGTTTAACCTCCTTCGCAACATCTAACGTCATATGACAGAGGGGACCTACAGCTCTACGTGGGACGGGTCGTTACATAATCTTGGACGCAGAGGGGGGGCGCCCCCTCTTTTCAACTATCACCCCAGAAGTAATGTCGCTTAACTTTGCTGATCAACTGCTGGAAGCGGTGTTAGGAGGACCCTTTGGGTAATTGTATACAATATCCCCCTCACCAGTTTCTAATAAAAATTATTGCAATGCGTAGAAAATAATAAATAAAACCTTTCCTTTAAGTAAAAAAATTTTCGGTCGATCATATTTATGAAGATATTATTTAATTAACGATATCCATTTGACGTGACGTTTTTCTGATTGGGCTATTTTTTCGCTACTCTGCGACTTAGTTGGTTGGTTTCTGTTCTGGCTATTTTTTTTTCTCTAATTGGATTCAGTTTGGGTAATACTTCAGTTTGGTCGTCTTTGTGATAGAATTATGACGTGCTGTTCGTGTGGTTTCAACTTTGAGAACTTGATTCGTCATGTGCCCTAGATGAAGACTAAAAAAGTGCATAACTTAACATGTTATTACATTATCATTTGTATAATTTAGGTCTCGGGGGTACGGGGGCGGAGCTCCCGTAAAGATTACGCATCACAAATTGATCGGTATAGGGTTCACTTTGTGATGCGTGATCTTTACGGGGGCTCCGCCCCCGTACCCCCGAGACCTAAATTATACAAATGATAATATAATAACATGTTAAGTTAAGCACTTTTTTATTCAAAAATACATTTTTCTAGGTAAGGTAAGGTTGGGTTAGATTAGGTTGGGTTAGATTAGGTTAGGTTGGTTTCCGAAAATAAATAAAGTAATTACATGCTAAAAATAAAGGTTTTACATCGATTGTGAAGTCAATTTCATAAAATTGAGGTGAGGGGGGATGTTGTATACAATTACCCACTTTTGGATTTTTTACGTTATCGATTTAAACTGCAACCTTGAATTAACCTCGGATCAACGGTGCTATTTCGTTCCCACCGATCCGACCGAAATAAACGGTTATGTTAATTTAAACGTTTGTCGAAAGTCCCTAAAAATATTATTTATGATTTACTTAAATTTACATGCCGGACCTGTCTGTAAATTTTATAGGAATAGGATGTGATGTTCTGCTTACCTTACTTTATCTCAGCACAACGCGATGTTTCTTTTCCTGATGTAGATGGGCCAGGAGACACGACGTACACTGTTCTAAGATACCGGGTTCCTCTCAGCACAATCTAGCTAAGCTAAATGTGTTAAGCCGAGTATCAATTTTAAGAAAAGCCTAGCTCATAGGTTACTTCAGCTAGTTTAAAAGCTAATAGATAGAGATTTACGAATAAAGAGGGCGTTTTGAATGGCCAAAATCAGTTCTAGGCCTATACGATTAACGATTGTAAAACATCTATGTCCCGAAACAATTCAGCTTTTATAGCTGTATAAGCTTTTCACGTTTAAAACTTTGATTATATCTTAGTACATCGAGATATTGATACAAATTAAAAGATTATTACGTTATGTAACCGAAATAGCCAGTGAAATAATTTGAACCTTGAACAACACCATTACACTACAAAAGCATTTGAAAGTTGTGACAAGTCCTTTTGCTTGCATGTGGCAGATCAACTTACCGTCGTACGCCTGGCTACAGAACGCGTCTCAATAATTTTCCAAGCGCATAATGTTTTCAACATTTTTTCATACTTTGCTGTTGTCGTACTGTTGTCTTACTGTTGTCTTACACCTCCAAAACAAATTTACTCCTAAAAACCTACTAAAAAAAATAAAGCATCCTTTCTCTTAAATGTCAATTAACCTTAAACAAAATATACAGGGTAATAATTTTTTTTCTTTATTTTTAATACTTTTTATCACTGTGTATTATTTTAGCACACCGCCTCTTAGATTTCCTTTTCTTTTTGTACATTAAATACTTTTAAAAAACTTACCCTTTAATGTTAATTCTAACGATGAATATTTCCCCCAAAATAAGAAACTTATTCACCTTTTCATATATGAGATTGAAACCAAAGTGTTCACTCGAGTAAACAATTGAACTCTTCAAAAGTGTTGAACAAGCCTTAAGCTGCTCCTTGACGAAAACTGCGTAGCCGATCGCTCGATGTAAGTCCTTCTCAAGTGACATATATAGACTTTCATTTCGCTGAAGGAAGCTTCCTGATGATGATAAATTGATAAGATGTTGAAAAGGAGGGGGTAGTGGAGGTGCAGGGAGAAGAAGAAAAAAGCTTTAACATGACTGAGAAGCTCGTTGAAAGAATTAAACTTTTCTCAATTGGTCATCCTGATGACGTTTTGACATTTACCATAATAGTCTTATATAAAATCAGGGGTTCCCAACCTTTATAGGTCGATGTACCACCATGTTTTTCTAAGTACCACAGTCTGAAAGGTTGAGTTATTCATTTACAACTAATATTACTCTTTAATACATTATCATTAAAGTAATTAGCAATTAACAAAATACATAGTAACCCTTTCAGGTGTAGTGAACGGTTTATTTATATCTTTTTCTTCATTATTTACTTACGCTTCTTCCTACTTTACTATATCTCTATTGCTCTTTATTTCATTTATCGCTTTGTTTCTCTACACTCTTTTTGCCGTATCGTATATATCATGGTAGCGACGCCGAGTTCTGACTCTAAAAGACCGTTACAAAACGAAGGGGGGGAAAGGTATAATAATACTCTTATTTAACACTTATTACGTTTTATTAATTTCGAAAGTGGTTTAGTTAATTAGGGGATATGCGAGTATGAAATCTTACTAAATATATTTCGGTCGGAGAGGGCGCAAAACAATTTAACTTTAAGATCACATGGTTCTAATCTAACGCGTATCGCGTCTGCCTCAAGACTGAAAAACCGTTATAGGGTAGTCCACTCAAAGCCTATTCAGTATTACCAACCCTACCCATTTTAAACAATTAGTTTCATAATTATTAGTAAATGATTTACATTAAACATTATCTTATTTAATTAAACAAAATTTAATGTTCTTAACTAAGCATTACTACACTCGCATCACCCCCTTGAAAATAAGTTTTTCCATTAGTAAAACTTATTAATATCGTTTAACAATGTCAATAAATTTATTCAACAAACTTATATATTTTGCAATTTTTTTTTTTTTTTTTTTTTTTTTTTTTTAACACTTATTCAAAGTTTAGAAATAGACAAGAAATAATAGAATGACAATTCCCATACATATATTGTATCATATTATAAAACCGAAAACTTTATAATTTTTCACATTTGCATAAAATAACATTTCACTCTAATAAGTAAATTACAACCTGTAACTAATCTATACATGCCAAAAAAAAATAACGGAAAATTTTCTTACAGTGGCTACACAAATCTCAAGTTCACAATCTATTCCCGCGATTTCTCATCAACGATCGCTTTACATTCGAAACAATTATTTGTATAGTTATACAGTTACTATCAGGGCAACATAGAAAAAAAATAAGAAAAAGTTTACATAAAATACTGACCAAGAGCGCACATACTATTTCACGAAAAACAACAAATATGGGCAATAATCGGACCCTTTTCACTTATAATTTCATTAGATAATAATCAGTACATTTATTTGCTGGACGTTGTTTAGATGACACTCCGCACGCTGACAACGGATTTCAATTTTCAATCGCAGCTCTCCTGCTCACTTCGCTAGAATGCAAGGGATTGCATCAATCAATATGCAACAGGGCAGCACGCTAACGAAGGGGGGGAGGTTAATTAATACTCCTTATTAACACTTGTTACGTTTTATTAATTTCGAAAATGGTTTAGTTAATTAGGGGATATGCGAGTATGAAATATTACTAAATATATTTCGGTCGGAGAGGAACACAAAACAATTTGACTTTAAGATCACATGGTTCTAAGTCTAACGCGTATCGCGTCTGCCTCAAGACTGAAAAACCGTTATAGGGTAGTCCACTCAAAGCCTATTCAGTATTACCAACCCTACCCATTTTAAACAATTTGTTTCATAATTATTAGTAAATGATTTACATTAAACATTATCTTATTTAATTAAACAAATTAATATTCTTAACTAAGCATTACTACACAGGACGACCGGTACAAATTGGTAGCGTTTCAAATACACGCATTTATACCCTACAAAAATAATTTCCGCCGTGAAGGGTTAAAACCCTCTTGCGTACTACCTACCTAAAACAGCCCCGCGTATCACAAGTTGGGAATCACTGTTATAGACAGTAATAGTTATCATGCCTCGTATGTTTTCGTAATAGCTTTTTTAACGTTTAATAAAGTCAAAGAAAACAGGAAGAAATTTTGTAAATAGTTATTTAGACAATCAAAAGAATTTGAACAAGAGACAAACATGATCTGTTCTTTTTTTTTTCATTTTCTGTGAATACAATACCATAATTGGTTTAAATTGCTTTAATTGGCTTAATTTGTTTAAATTGCACGAGCTTCATTTTCCAAATTATAAAGAATCATCAGGTCTCACTTACATTATACACCTTTATAATAGTGCTTATCATTTGAGGCCCTCCTAGGAAGAAGTGGCTAATCGACAAAAGTAAAAAAACGCCAGAAAACGCCATAACTTTTGAACTTTGTAACATATTTCATCGAAATATCTTCAAAAGTTCAAGTTATGGCACAACTTTGGTACAATTTTGCGTTTTTGGCGTTTTCTACTTTTGTCGCTTAGCCACTTCTTCCTAGGAGAGCCTCATTTATAAGAGGTGTGACAAAATTCCTTACCAATTTTCGCGTATTTTCCTGTAGTTATGACGGATGACATTAACAATATTGATAAGTAAAACTATTGTAGTAATGCTTAGTTAAGATTATAAAATTCTGTTTAATTAAATAAGATAATGTTTAATATAAATTTACTAAAAATTGTGATGTTTTAAATTGTTTAAAATGGGTACAATTGGTAGTCCTGAACAGGGACCCAAGAGAGCAGATTATAACACATAATACTCAGTCTTGAGGCAGACGCGATACGCGTTAGATTAGAACCATGTGATCTTAAAGTTAAATTGTTTTGCGCCCTCTCCGACCGAAATATATTTAGTATATTTCATACTCGCATACCCCTAATTAACTAAACCATTTTCGAAATTAATAAAACGTAATAAGTGTTAAATAAGAGTATTATTATACCCTTCCCCCTTCGTTTTGTAACGGTCTTTTAGAGTCAGGTCTAGGCGCGCTACCATGATATATATATACGATACGGCAAAAAGAGTGTAGAGAAACAAAGCGTTAAATGAAATAAAGAGAAATAGAGATATAGTAAAGTAGGAAGAAGCGTAAGTAAATAAGTAAATAATGAAGAAAAGATAAAATAATAAACCGTTCACTACACTATGACGATGGCCTGGAAAATCATCCGATTTAAATTCGAGTGAAAATCTGGGCGCAGACGACAAACAACGATCTGAAGTAGCTCTCTGCAATATTAGAAGAAACCAAATAAATTTAAAGAGAAGAAGAATCAAAAGAAGAATCAAAAGAAGAATCAGAAGAAGAATCAGAAGAAGAATCAGAAGAAGAATCAGAATATAGTTAACACATTTTTGCATGGGTTTGTTTTGAAATTAAGCTTTGACGTAATATAACATTTTATTAAATAGGGTGAATATTTAACTGGTAAATCAATGACAACGACTGATTGTCGGAAAGAGAAATTATTAAAAGAATTTATTTTTCCTAACCTAACCAATCGTCAAAGGCTTACATTTGACCTAACGATTGGTTAGGTTAGGTCGTGATATTTTTGTTAGTTAGCCTTATAAGGCTAACTAAAGAAGGCTGGGGGCCCTGATCTTCAGGTGATCCAAATTTATTTGTTTGTTTGTTTTTGCTTTCTTCAGCAAAACATTTTTCTCTGCCTTTCTTTCATTTTACTAAAAATTGAAAGCATTTCCAATGAACTCATTGGGATATACTTTTGAAAAGAACCCATTTATATATATATATATATATATAATATATATATATATATATATATATATATATACACGTATATATGATAGTTAAACGTCAGCGTAGATGGGGTCATTAACCCTTTATCGCGCAATATTACTTTACTGATTTTGTTTTGGCGAACGCCAGACGATTTTGTTTAGTTTGGGAAGACGTCTGTGCAGTAAAGGGTTAACCCGATAAAAGGTTAATGTGCGATGCATCAGTGTCTCGAACCAGCGGTCTCTGGCAATATGACCAATAAAACTAACCATTTGTCCAAATTGGTCACGTACATAGGCAACTGGGCGTATGATATGGTGGGTAAATTTAGACACATTTTATTGTCGTTAAAATGACATGTTGGTCTTGATCAGGTACCTTACGCTAGGTTAAGTTTGTTAAGGTTAGGTTAGGATAGAGTAACAAGTACCTCATTATTTAACAACTTAGTAGAAAACACCCTTCAAAACCTCACTTGTGTCCGAAACAAACATTACAGCCCTTTTTGGTTCTTGGTTAATAAATTTCAGATATATGGAATTAAAAAAATTGGTATCGCGTTTATGCGAAGATGCACACACACACACACACACACACACACACACACGTGTGTGTGTAAGTTAATAAAACAAGGGTGAATACACCTTCAATCCAGATTATGTCTCAGGTGCAGTTAATGTGAAGTCAGGTATCTTTCCAGCAAAATTGGTCGACCCTTCAATAACAAGGTTATACCAAATTCATATAATAGAAAGAAAACACCATAATTCACTATATTATATATATATATATATATATATATAATATATATAAGTATTAAGAAATTCATTGAATTCTTAATTTCCTTCTGCAACATTGCTAAATTTAGCCTAATATTGTAACCTATCCTAAACTAGTACTGGATCAAGTTAGCTGTTTGGAGAGAGAGAGAGAGAGATTAGGTCGTGTGGTATTATTAAATTCATTACGCCTGCAACACGCATCACTGTAGCATGCAATATTGGAACATTGTAAGGCCGAGATGCCTTTAAAAATTACTGAGGTAAAATGAGGGTAATTTATGAAAAGACAGAGAAAAGATGGTAAAATGAGGGTAATGAGGGTAATAATACGTAACCAAAGCAGCTGAATCCCCAACTTAGTACTCCTCTACCCCGCTGGGACGAAGATTGCACTAGAATCTCTCTCTCTCTCTCTCTCTCTCTCTCTCTCTCTCTCAAGCTGTCTGCTTATCTTCTACTTATCTCTCTGCCTATTGGTCTATTATCTCTGTACTTATCTTAGTGAAATATATGTAGCATAATGGTATAATACACCCTACCCCAGCCGATTTTACCCTATCCTCACCGGAAGTTTACTCAGTTCACAACATACATGAGGGGTCGCCGTCTTAAGGTACCTAAGCGCCACCACAGGCGAAAACGTTTTTTATTGATATCACTATTTTCACCTTTCCTCTATCGCGTGGTTTGGGTTATAATGACCTTACGACGGACTCTGAAGCGAACTACTTTTTTCACCTCATTCTGTGCCAGAAATCGCACCCAAAGTTTGGCATAATAAGAAAAAAAAAATAAAAAATAAAAATATATATAAAATATGAAAATCTATTCCAAAAACTCATCAACATCTTCATTAGCATATTTAGAACTCTAATTTAGCCAAAAATGAACGTTCTAGCTTAATTAATAACAGAGATACTATTGCCAGAATATTGCTGAACTTTGGAGGCGATTTGTGGCGAATTTTAATTTTGGCGCTTAGGTACCTAAAGACGCGGGACCCCTCACATACCCATGTACATTCACACATTCACACCCAGCGGAGCCTTACACAGCCATAGGTGGATCCAGAGGGGGTACCAGGGGGCTTAATTGAAGCAACGGGGCTTAATTTGGAGGCCCCATATATCCTGGTTAAACGAAATTAGGTAAAACGCTTAAATGCTTATGTCCACATTGCTTCAATTAAACCCCCTGCATCCGCCCCCCCCCCCTCTGGATCCATCTATGTACACAGTTATGTTTGCACATACAACATATATTGTACGTAATTATCCGAAACTTACACCACCCAGTTTGGGCATACACATACATACGAACAGACTCTGTGTGAACAATCCAACGTGTGAAGCGCTAGCTCTTTATGTGGGAAGGACACGATGCTTGTACCCATTCTAAGAACAATTCGATAGCTCAGTAAGTGAAGAGGAGAATGCAGTGTTTGTGTATTGAAATTGTACCCTGGATAGGACAGAGCAATGTCTGCATAATAATAATAATAATTATCATCATTATTATTATTATCATTATTATTATTATCATTATTATCATTATCATTATTATCATTATCATTATTATCATTCTTACCCCCACACACACAGTGTATTTTTATTTTGTACTTTACCCGCAGAAGAGTTCATACTCTTTGCTAGTTAGCAACATTATTAACTTACAGTATATAAACAGACCTAACTTACTCTTTCATTAACCTAACCTGACCTAACCTCAGCCAGTGTCGTATAACGTATCTTTTCGTAACCTAACCTCTCCTAATCTGACGTCACCTTTTGTAACGTAAATTTTAATTTACCTTCCATTGCTTACCTTTACGTAACTCAAAAATTTTATTATCGTTTTCCTCATCAGACGTTTTGCTAACGGCGTTTTCTTCACCTGTAACTTACCAAACTTAGTCTTAGATACGTAATCTAGATTTATAACTTAATAATAAATAGTGACAAGGTTCAGAACTGAGCAGTACAGCGCTCACGCCTGACAAGATGCGGCCTATTTACGCTAACTCCTGGATGATTATTATTATTATTATTATTACCAGCACCAACGGGAGTCGAACCCCCGACCTGAGTCTCTCCACTTCGCTTATAGGGAAACGGAGTTACTCACCGAGTTACGGACACTCGAGATTTATGGTCTGTTACAATTTTTTATACGTAACTTAACCTATATTTTGTTTACAGTATATTACTAAGTAATATGAAGTATTACTGTTACATATTAATATTGTTAATGTTAAGCGTCCGGTAGCTCAGTGGTTACGATGGCGGACTCTGAGCGGTAAGGCTCTGGTTCGCTCCCGCCTGCTGCCGCTTCCTGGGTTGGGTTGAGCTGACCGCTTACCCTGTTAATGCTCGAATTAAAAATGACCTTTAGAACACACTCACCCAGCCCCCTATTGTGGGGAAATGAGCCTCCTAGCTGTTACCTTTTTTTTAGATTAACTTTTTACTTCAATTAAATTACGTTTTCATATATATATATATATATATATATATATATATATATATATATATACTGTTGAGATAATACAATATGTATTTATATTACGACTCAAAATTCAAGCTTATACACTTTCTTTTGTTATCATTCTTTACGCCCCAATTTTTTTTTTTTTTTTTTAATTTAACCCTCAAATACTCGAATTGGGCATTTGTTACATAACTACCCAAGTCTAGTATTTGAGGATTTAACAAAGAATTTGTTTGTATTTTCGAGTAATAATTACTGTGTGCAAATTAGGAAGCCCATTTTTTGTTAAGATTGAAATGACGTTACGCAGAAAGTCGGATTTTGTTGATTCACAAAATTTTTTTTTTTCTCGTGAACACCTTTTTTTTAACAAACTATTTTTTTCATTTTATTCAACAAAATAATTTTTATTTTGAATTCAACATACAGGGTGTCCACAATGTCTTGTCATCCCAGTAAAATACTAACTGATTTTCGTTTTTCTTTCAGACCCATTTGAAATGTGTGGATAGCAACAACTATACGATTGAACAACGCATATTGGCTATAGTACCTGGGTCCATTGAATCTATACGTTTGTTCAATCGTATAGTTGCTGCTATCACTCATTTCAAATGGGTCTGAAAGAAAAACGAAAATCATTTAGTATTTTACTGGGGTGACAAGACATTGTGGTCACCCTGTATATTAATTTTGTTGAAAAATTTTGTACAAAGGGTACTGTTCCGTTATCTGCCCCCTTGACGATTGGTTAAGTCGTGATATTTTCGTTAAAACTAAGGAAAATATCACGACTTAACCTACCCAATCGTCAAGGGCATACAGTTGACCGGATCACTTTAACATATTGCTTCCCAGGAACCTCTCTTAACATATTGCTTCCCAGTGTTAATCACTTTAACATATTGTTTCCCAAAAATAGACATTACACAACTAGTATTTAGAGATTAACTAGTCGAGAAAATGTAAATTTATGGACAACTTAACTTATTATGCTTTGCCATTTTTTGTGAATGTAAAATTTTTGGATCACCTGAAGATCAGGGCCCCCAGCCTCATTTAGTTAGCTTTATAAGGCTAACTAACAAAAATATCACGACCTAACCTAACCAATCGTCAAGGGCGTACAGTTGACCTAACTATTGGTTAGGTTAGGTCGTGATAGTTTCGTTAGTTAGCCTTATAAGCCTAACTAAAGAAGGCTGGGGTCCCTGATCTTCAGGTGATCCCAAAAAAGTTTTAATTACGTACTAAAGTAGTTTAGCCTTTGAAAATTATAATTACTAATTTAAATTAGCGAAATGTTTAAATTTAAATTTTAACGTGATAAATTGAGCATTAGACATTTTTCTTCATTTATATTTAACCCTTTCAGCCCTGAATTTTTTGTAGGGTTAAGTTATGAATGCGTGTATTTGAAACGTTAGCAATTGGCATCTTCAGTCCTTAAAGGGTTAAAAGGATTGAAGCAAAGCCATTGAGCAATAACCGTATCAGCAGAGCTGGGCAATAAATACATTGAATGTATTTAAATACTAAATACTAAATACATGGGAGAAATGTATTTAAATACTAAATACTAAATACATTTTACGAATGTATTTAGATACTAAATACAAAATACATCAATTGTATTTAAATACATTTGTAAATACATTTTAAATACATTTTAAAGATATTTTTTGATGTCTAAAAAAACACTTACCTTCAGATGAGTGTACAGATTCGTTGTAGCATTGCTTGCAGCAGAGACTTCGTGTTTACACAGCAAGCAGGTGCACTTTACCTTATTACCGTCTTTAGATTTAATTTTAAAGTATTTTCCATCAAACAGAGGGTGCACTAAATTGTTATCTGCAGATATATCACTGTTTGATTCACCGGATTTGCTTGTTGAAGCCATGACACGCACACGATAAAGAAATCAACCGCTTTCGACTAAGAGTGGCACACAACTGATTGAACTGACACGTTGAAACATGAACCATGCTGTACTACACTGTCGACGCGTCGTACTGTGCTAGTACAGAACGTGTATTAAACCAGTAAAAGTATTTACATTTTTATATTTTGAGTATTTAAATACATTGTATTTAAATACTCATTAAAGTATTTAAATACTATATTTAAATACATGAAAAAAATGTATTTATAAATACAGTTCTAAATACACAAATGTATTTAAATACGTATTTAAATACAAATGTATTTAAATACTGCCCAGCTCTGCGTATCAGAAACATAAATTACAAACGTATTCTAAGTTATGCATTCAAGAATTAATAGGCTAATTAGGCTTACGCTAAAAAATAGCAACTTGATCAGAAATTCGGATTCTAAGACTAACTTATTTTAAGTCTTAATAAGGAAATTAGCCTCAGGTTTTATGAATGACGTTTTGATAAATAAGTTTGAAGACTTGTTGGCTGCTTGTTCGGTTTAATTTCTTTCAACTAAGGTTCCTTTACGAATATGAGTTATTATTACACACACGCACACACACAAGATAATTTACGTAGAGGACAGATAGGTACAGGGTGTCCGAGAATTATCTGTACAAGTTTTGGCTGTTATTAAAAGTCAACCATGAAGTGTAGAAATTCCAGTGTTATCCCATTTTACAGAGAATCTCATTAAGTTTTTTCTGATACCAAGTTTTGACAAGTTTTTTAGAAATTCCAGTGTGTCCGAAAATTATCTGTACAATTTCATCTTTTAATAAAATTCTTGATAACACACGTAAAATTCTTAAACAAGATTATTTAGAATCTGTATTTTCAAAAGTTTCTTTTATTAAAGTAACGTTGTTACAAACATTCGATATGTGCACCATCAGTGATTCGCAAAACATCCAATCGATACTCCAAATGTTGCCATGTACGCTGCAGCATAGCTACATCAATTCGCTCAATAGCAGCTGTGATTCTTGCTTTTAAATCATCAATGTCTGTCACCCGCGTACAAAAAAGAAAAAACTTGTCAAAACCTGTTATCAGAAAAAACTTAATGAGTTTCTCTGTACAATGGGACAACACTGTGTTGGTTTACGTCGTCGTCGTTGGGCCTAGGCAAGCTACGGCTTGGGACCGTAGCGCATCTATCCGGTATAGGTTAACCTGGATGATGTAGCCATAAGCACTGCCGCTAGTTAAGTGCCAACCAGTGATTATCTCACTAGCCGTATTGAGTCCGTTAGGCGAAACTGCGACAGTACCAAAGGTGGAAAATATAACCCTTGGTTTTCTATTATTTATTTGTAAAATGGACATGGTATTAGATTAAAATAAATATTTGAATATAAATAATTAACTGACAATTGTGATATATAATTAATTATGTTTACATACAATAAAATAATATAGTATACATAAAATTAGTATTAATGTGGTTCACAATTGAATTAAATGGGGTAACTAATTTAAAATGAATTTACTATTCCGAAATTCAAGACTGTAAAATTAACATTTAACTTGAAACTAAAATAAGAGTATTCACTACACACTCCCCCACCAGAGAGGAAGTTCAAAGAGTTCCGAACGACACAGATTTCCGCTGAACCTTTTTGGTAGCTACTTGTACCTCACTTAAGGTTGATTCCAAAAACGCAGGCTTAAGACGATCGATAGAAACCTTTCGACCTTGGAACCGCGCTGGATGAGAAATGATTTGCGCGTACGTCGGAGAACTTCATAGGGTCCGTCATATGGACATTGGAGAGGCCGTTTTGGGACAGGTACACGAACGAAAACGTGGGTGCAAGACTGGAGGGCTGGGGAAACAAAGATGTTCTGTTGGCTAGTCAATCGAGGGGGAACAGGCTGAAGGGACTGCATGTGAGAGGAAAGTGTTTGAGCGAATTCCGTAGGATCACATGACTTATCCCCTGCAGTGAAGTAGCCACCTGGTAGCCGCAGTGTTGTTCCATAGACTAGTTCAGCCGCTGTAGTCTTCAGATCACTCTTAAATGCAGAGCGAATACCAAGCAACACGAGTGGACTTATCCATCCAATGGGAGTCTTCGTGACACATAAGGGATGACTTCAGCTGGCGATGGAAGCGTTCGACGAGGCCGTTAGCTTGCGGATGATACGCACAGGTATGCGCATGTACTGTACCCAACAAGCTGGTAAACTTCTTCCAAAGCGAAGACTCAAATTGGCGACCTTGGTCAGTGATGACTTTTGTCGGCAATCCAAATCTTGATACCCATCCATGAAGAAAGGCTCTTGCAACAGTGTCCGCTTGGATCGGGAAAAAAAAAAAAAAAAAAAGCGGGGGTGGTTAACGAGAGACAGGGAGACAGGTAAAGCACGGAGATAACGTTGGCCTTGAATCACTGGAAGAGGGCCAACAATGTCTACATGAATTACTCAAATCGCTGGGATGGGGGCGGAAATGCGTCAAAGGGGGACCTGGTGTGCCTTTGGACTTTGGCACGCTGGCAGGCAAGGCACGTTTTGGTCCAATGTTTGACATCCTTCCGCATCGAGGGCCAAACAAAGCGAGAGGTAACCAGGTGTTGCGAAGCACGGATACCAGGATGGGAGGGCTTATGAAGATCCGTGAAGACTGCTTTCTGTGACATGGAGGGACATAAGGGCGAATAGCAGCTGTTGATACGTCGCAATAGAGGGGCACAGACAATCCTGGCATACTCATTTTCTTGAGGGAAAGTGAGTGAGTGGAGTCTTCTCTGAGCAGGTCTTGTAGTTCCGTATCCTTATCTTGATCCTGTGCAATAGCATTCCACAGTGTAGAGCTGAGGGTAACAGAAGTAATCTCTATTCTTGAGAGTGCATCCGCTGGAGTGTTCAAGACACCTTTGATGTGGCGGATATCTGTGGTAAATTGCGAGATATAATCGAGTTGCCTGATGACTCTGGGAGAGTGGTTACAGCTGTTTTTATTGAAGACAGTGACCAAAGGTTTGTGGTCGGTAAAAACACAAAAACTCTCGGCCTTCAAGGAAATGTTGAAAATGCTTCACGTTTAAGTAAATAGCAAGAAGTTCACGTCCGAAAGCACTATAACGCGTTTGGGCTGGCTGCAGCTTTTTCGAGTAAAACGCGATGGGTGCTTGTTGACCGTTAATGGTTTGTTCCAACACTCCACCGATCGCAACATCTGATGCATCGACCGTCAGAGTTAGGGGGGCATCACTGATAGGAAATGACAGAGACAATGCACTATTGATAGCATTTTTGGCATTGTCGAACGCCTGTAAACTATCGCTACACCATACCAATTTCGTTACCTTGCGTTTGTGTGTGATCATAGCGTGTAGAGGAGCAAGAACACTGGCACAGTTTTTAATGAACTTGTGGTAATAATTTACCAAACCTAGAAACCGACGTAACTCACGCTGATTATTTGGCATTGGGTAATTTTTTATCACTTCACACTTGTCCTGAAGGGGGGTAATTCCGTGCTGCGAAATCGTGTGACCAAGAAATTCCAAGGTTGGCTGTGCAAACACACACTTAGATGCATTAATAGTAACACCGTATTGTTCTAAGCGTTGAAAGAGGAGTGAAAGATGTTCCTTATGTTCCTCTTCCGTTGAGCTGGCCACAAGCAAATCATCGATGTAGGCATAAACAAAGTCTAAGCCTCTGGTGACCTCATCTATAAACCTCTGAAAGGTTTGCGCAGCATTCCGTAGCCCGAACGGCATCTTCAAAAATTCGAATAACCCAAATGGTGTACAAACTGCAGTCTTGGGAATATCCGAAGGCTCTACGGGAATGTGGTGGAAAGCCTTAACGAGATCTATTTTACTGAAGATAGATTTGCCGTGGAGAAGAGAAGTAAAGTCTTGGACATTTGGTACCGGATATCGGTCCGGGATGGTTGTCGAATTCAAAAACCGGTAATCCCCACATGGTCTCCAGTCTCCTGACTCTTCTGGACCAGGTGTAGGGGAGAGGACCAACTGCTTTTGGAAGGTCTTATTATCCCAAGATCCATCATAAGCTGGAATTCCGATTTGGCAGCTTTCAGTTTGTCCGGGGCAAGACGTCTGGGTTTTGCAAACACAGGGGGACCTTTTGTTGTAATGTGATGGGTAATGGTGTGCTTAATGGTATCACCCATCTGCATCGGTTGAAGAATTCCTGGATATCGCTGGAAAAGGCACTGGTACATGGAATTAGGGGGAACGAGGGAAAGTGCAGAGTTCGAGGCGTCCGGAAGGGCAACCTGTTTGGCAAGAACAGAAAGCAGTGTGGCCTGGTCGCATAAGCGTCGCTTGTCAAGATCCACCAGAGTTTGAAATGCTGGAGGAAGTCAGCGCCGATTATGGGATGCTGCACTTGAGCACAGATGAAAATCCACTTGAAGGATCGGTGAAGGCCCAAGTTTAGTTCACGCGACTGAGTACCGTACGTGGGTATGCGTGAACCGTTAGCAGCGTATAGAGGCGGAGATTCCGAGTGCGTATGACCAGATTTTTGAGGGAATACACTGACTGACGCTCCGGTATCAACCAAGAAATTGACACCAGAGTTCCTGTCCTTTATGAATAACAGGTTGGCAGTGCGAGTACTAGACGCCATTAGGACTCGCTGCTGGGGTTTTCCGACGAAAAATTGCAAGGGGAGATGCACTTCCTAGCCTTCTTTCCAAATTTCGAGTGGTAGAAACAGATCTTCCCGGAACTCGAACGATGCCTCTTCGTAAATCTTGACCGAGAATGGCTTCTTTGCCGTTGATTTTGTAGCAGAGAACAAACGTGGTTGAGTTGTTGACTTAACTCTTTCACTTTCAACTCCAGTTCCGATTGTGTGTTCACGTTGTTGACCGGAGCTGTGTCAATCTCTACTACTTTGTCGGCAGTTTCTGCTAGTTTGTCAACTGGAGTAGCAGGATCCATAGTGGCCAAGACACGCTGAGCTGATGGAGGAAGTTTCTGCAAGAACAACTGTCTAAAGATGCCTTATCGAAGGTTTGTGCGCGTTCGCCTAGAGCGCACTGCATAGCCCTCAGCATTTGAGTGGGCTTACGGTCTCCAAGTTCTTCTTTTGAGATTAACTGATGTAGTTTCTCACGCTCGGAGACAGTGGTGCGGCACAGGATGGCAGACTTCAGATCGTTGTATGGGTCCTCACTCGTGGAAGTAGATACGATGACGTCACGGACTTCAGAGATGATGCTCGCTGGTAGAGAGGACAAAACATGATCGTATTTCGTCCTGCTAGTGGTGATCCTTCCCAAGTTGAATTGTGATTCCACTTGGTGGAACCAAATAAATGGATCACCCGGCCAGAAGACGGGGAGCTTTACGCTCAAGTGGGAGATGGCACCAGCGTCGTCAGGCATCTTCTCCTATGCTTGCTGACGTACAAGCAAGACGACAAGTTACCAACGAAGGAGTGGAGGTTGAGACGAGCGCAGGCATAGAGCGCACGGGCAGGGGTGAGGGGCAGAGGGCACGAGCGACATTACAGTCTGGTCCTAGTCGCTCGGGTGAAGGGGGTGATGGGCACGAACGACGTTACAGTCTGGTCCTAGTCGCTCGGGTGAAGGGGGTGGTGGGCACGAACGACGTTACAGTCTAGTCCTAGTCGTTCGGGTGAAGGGGGTGATGGGCACGAACGACATTACAGTCTAGTCCTAGTCGTTCGGGTAGAAGGGGTAATCCAGCTCCGGGGTCACCAATTGTTGGTTTACGTCGTCGTCGTTGGGCCTAGGCAAGCTACGGCTTGGGACCGTAGCGCATCTATCCGGTATAGGTTAACCTGGATGATGTAGCCATAAGCACTGCCGCTAGTTAAGTGCCAACCAGTGATTATCTCACTAGCCGTATTGAGTCCGTTAGGCGAAACTGCGACAGTACCAAAGGTGGAAAATATAACCCTTGGTTTTCTATTATTTATTTGTAAAATGGACATGGTATTAGATTAAAATAAATATTTGAATATAAATAATTAACTGACAATTGTGATATATAATTAATTATGTTTACATACAATAAAATAATATAGTATACATAAAATTAGTATTAATGTGGTTCACAATTGAATTATAATGGGGTAACTAATTTAAAATGAATTTATACTATTCCGAAATTCAAGACTGTAAAATTAACATTTAACTTGAAACTAAAATAAGAGTATTCACTACAACTGGAATTTCTACACTTCATGGTTGACTTTTAATAACAGCCAAATATTGTACAGATAATTCTCGGACACCCGGTATAACAAAAAAACATTCCTTGATTACAGTTTCCAACAAATTAATTTTCTGTCAAAATGATTCAGTAACTGAATTTTGTTCAATATGAACTTTTTGCAATTTGAACATGAAAAAAAATTCTGTGATTAAGTAAAAATTTCCTTCAACATAACAAATTCATTTGAAAATCCTGGCTTCAACAAAATTTTGATACTCTGCTTATGTTAAAATGAATTTAGTTTAAATTAAACACACATAAAATTGTATTTGCAGTTAGAATTAATTAATTTTAAATTTTTCACAGAAAGTCAATCCCAATTCCAATTATTAATTAAATGTATAATCTTATGAGTTTAATCTAAACAAAATTTACTTTAAATTTATTTATTTAGTTTAATTTTAACAAAACTTGGCTCATAATTTTGAATCCAAACAACTTTTTTTTTTTTTTTAAGGTTAAAAAGCGAGGTTCTTTTTTAATGTTACATTAACAACTATGTATATTTACTAAAACATTTTGAATTCAGTGATTTTATACTGTTATTTAAACATATTACGTCATAATAAGGAGCTACAGTAAAATTTTAACCAATAATTAAACATATTACGTCATAATAAGGAGCCACAGTAAAAATTTAACCAATAATTTAAACATACTACGTCATAATAAGGAGCTACAGTAAAATTTTAACCAACAATTAAACATATTACGTCATAATAAGGAGCTACAGTAAAATTTTAACCAATAATTTAAATATATTCCGTCATAATAAGGAGCCACAGTAGAATTTTAACCAATAAATCGTTATTTCTATGATTACATTTTTAACACTTATGAACTAATATTTGCTGTGGTTTAAATTTGCTAATTATTTCTGCACTTTTTAACACTATTTAATTATTCTAACCCAAATTCGTGTCCAACAAGCCCCAACAAAAGAAATGTAGATAAACAAGTTAAAAGAGTCGTGGTGGGGAGGTATTTCAGCCCAGTTTGGGTTAAAACAGTATTTACAGTGTGCATTTAAAGGATACCGTTGCCTTGGTTACGGATTATTGCCCACCTCATTTCTCTTGATAGTTTACCTTCAGCAGCCTTTATACCCTTTCTTTAATTACCTTTGGGTTTCATTATCAGCATTTTCTGACTTTGCAATTTACATGTTGCATACTCCAAGCATAACTTCAGTGATGATGTCACGGCCATGTTACTGATGATGTCACCCCTGTCCTTGACCCAACGGGGCTACTTATGCTGATACGCTAAAGAACCCGCCAGGGTGTCCTCGTGGTAGAGAACCGGGCTGTTAATCTGAAGGCTCTGGGTTTGAATTTCGGTTCGGACTTAAGATTTCGGAGGTTAAGGTGGAGTAGAAGTTCGTATCCTCGTAAAGGTGTAATAATCAGTGAGGAAAGCCAGAAACTGACACAGCGCTCAGGCCAACTAATGCGACCCATTGCGCTAGTTCCCGGATTACTATTATTACGAGAACCATCGAGAATCAAATCCTCGACTTTAGTTTCTTCACTTTGTTTAGAAGGAAACGATGTTGCGCACTGAACTACTAATCCTGGCGCGTAAAGGGGTAGGTCCCCTCCGTCATATAATGTTACGAGGAAGGTTGAACAACCGCTAAGCAAAAAAGGGAAAGTTAAATCGATGTTTCTGGAATGTTTGAGAGAATGATGTTATCGCCCGTAACTCAGTCGATAACGCAGTTTCCTTTTAAGCAAGTGAAGACACTGAGGTCGGGGTTCGACTCACGATGATGCTGGTAATATTAATAATAATCCAAGAGATATAGCGCAAATGGTCGCGATAAAATGACCGGGAACAGTGAGTGCCAGTTTCTGGCACTCAAAACTGATAATTATTGAGAGAATATGTTTCTTTCTATTTCAAAAGAGAAATTAAATTAATTTTACACATTTTTAATAATAAATAAAAATAAAAATTTTAAAACATTTTTCCACGTAGTTCTAAATTACTTTTTTTTTAATAATAAGAACTTAAAGCGACAGAACCAAGTAGGCATTTTTATATTTAGAACCTAAAAGAATTCTTAATGACATCAAAATTCATTATTCTTTCTATTTGAAAAGTCCAAATATGATAATTATATATATATATATATATATATATATATATATATATATATATATATATATATACACTATATGATCAAAAGTATTCGGACACCCCGGAAAATCCGCATTTCTGCAAATATCACCTTCGCCGAAAGGTATGCTGGGAAAAAGCGTGGCGAAACTATAATGCTGAGGTGTTCTGTTAAGTTATCAGTAACTGTTGTGAAGCCATGCCGCGCGGACGTGAACTCTCCGAGTTCCAACGTGGACTCGTCATCGGATGTTATTTAAGTAACGTTTCTATACGAAACATTGCAGCCAAACAGGATATACCAAAGTCGACTGTAGCGGATGTTATCATGAGATGGAAGCACGACGGTGCAACTAACGCGAAAAAACGTTCCGGACGACCACGCAAACTGACGGAACGTGATAGAAGAAGTCTGGTACGACATGTCAAGAAGTCCCGCACGTCCTCTGCCGCTTCCATCGCTGAGGAGGTAGGAAGAGCATCCGGTACCTCCGTTAGTACTGTAACTATCCGCAGAGAGATGCACAGACTCGGTTATTATGGTAGAGCAGCTGTACACAAGCCACTGATTACAAAAGTTAATGCCACGCGTCGTTTGGCCTGGTGTGTCTCCCGTCGTTCCTGGACCGTGGAGGACTGGAAAACTGTTCTTTGGAGCGACGAGTCGCGGTATTCACTCTTCCAGTCTGATGGGCGTGTTTGGGTGTGGCGACAGCCCGGAGAACGGCTTCTTCCTGACTGTGTACGTCCAACGGTGAAGTTCGGTGGAGGGTCCATCATGGTATGGGGTTGTTTTTCCTGGCTAGGCTCGGCACGTTGGTTGTTATACCCACTACCATGAACGCTGACGTTTATCTCGACGTTCTGGACAATTCGGCCCTCCCTACACTGTGGCAATACTACGGAGATGGCCATTGTTTGTTTCAACAGGATCGAGCTCCTGCCATACTGCAAGGCGTGTGCAGGACTGGTTTCGTGAAAATAAGGTGGATTTGTTAGACTGGCCTGCTCAGAGCCCCGATCTCAACCCAATCGAGCACATGTGGGACGAACTGGAGCGACGGATACGAAACCGCACACCACGCCCGGCTTCACTTGCATCTCTTGCATCAGCTCTGCAAGAGGAATGGCGAGCCATTCCTGCACAGACTTACCGAAAACTGGTGGAAAGTAAGCCTCGACGTGTTGACGCTGTAATAAAAGCAAAGGGTGGACCTACTGGTTACTAAATGCCATAATAAAACCATTTTTCCCAAAACCATGCGGTGTCCGAATACTTTTGATCATATATATATGAAAAATAATATGCATCAATATAGGCAGATAAATTCATGAACAGAGAGAGAGAGAGAGAAGAGATTAATGTTTATTTTAACAAAGCAGGATTGTTCAATAATATAGTGCCATTAAGATGAGGATAACGTAAAATTTATATACTTTTAAGATTAGACATAAAAGACATTATTTTTTTTTTTTACCTATTATTTATGTTAGATATCAAGTTTAAACCGAAAAGATTTATTCTTGGGAGAGGATGTGAGTCTTGCCTACGTCTTTCGACTAAACCTGTCAGGTTGCTAGACCGTGAAAAACAAAAATTATTCCCATACGATAAATTCTAATATAAATTTTACCAATGAAAATGGTCATTAGAGTATTTTCCGCGCGAGAGCAGCAATTTACAGAAGTAAAATTACTGTTCATACATTTTAAATTTGTAAAAAATAAATTTACGTTCAGCTACTTGCATTATTGTTATACATACCGGAAAGTGTTCACTCGCGCTTGCGCAGACTTGGGTGCGGAAGGTTTTTTTTTAATGTATTATATACTTATGTCAGTTTCGTAAAAAAGTTCGCCTAAAAACATGAAATTGCTAAAAAAAAAAAAAATTATTAATTGGTAATCTGCACCTTTTTTGGGGGGTGGACATTTATTCTTTTGGTGGCAGCAGTAAAATTTTAAAAATAACACAAAATCATTGTAATTAGTAATTTTTTTATGCTTTTTACAACTTTTATATTTATAGGCTACATCGTGGGCACGTCGCAACACCGCTTCCCGTTAGATCAGCGAGGTTAATTAACGATGGGTTTGTTCAGTAGTCGGTTGGGTGACCGTTCTCCGCGTTTAGATGATGTAGCGACCCGCAGTTCGGATTCTATGTTAAGCTGTAGGTCCCTTCCCTCATATGACCTCCCTTGGTTATTAGTAAGCAGACTTAATAATACAGTTAATAATAATAATTTTATTTGATATTGATAAATTCCTTCGTAACAGTAAAGTCATATGATGGAGTGTGTGTGTGTGTGTTCTGGGAGGGGGAGTTGTTTAACCCCCTTCATAGCAGCAGGATGACGGAGGGGAGCTACAACTTTAAGTGGAATCGAACTATGGGTCGTTACATCATCTGAACACAATTTTTAATAAAGAAAATTATTCTCCAATTTTTACTTAAATTTAAATCAACTTCCCATTAAATTTTTCCCCTAAAGAAAAAAAAAATTAAACCGTTTTATCCTTTATGACGTCAGAATAATGAAAAATGGAAGTAGAAAAAATATTAATATAAAAATCTTTTTGCAAGCGTTTTCCCTTGACTCTAATTAGAGAGAGAGAGAAATTAATACTATTTTTTTTTATTAAGCAAGATGGCGGACAATGTTAGTCTGAAAGATTATATTCGTAATCTTGGGAATTTTTGTTTTATTTTAACAGTTTATTTTAGTATACCATTAATAATGTTGTTGTTGTTGTTGTTAGACAAATAAAATAACTCGTGACTCATCGATTCTTTTCTTATATAATTTTGAAGTCGAAAATAAAACTTAATTAAAAGACTGATTTATTTTTCGAAAAAAGAAAGTGGAACTCGATCAAACAACTCTGTCAATCTTGATGCTTCGCGAAGCCTCTTTCTTTGAGCACTCTGACCAACGCTTCTCTTCAATTTCGGTCTTGGTATCTTCGAATACTGCAGAGAGCTACTTCAGTTCGTTGTTTGATAATTGAACCCCGAATTTCTCACCGATTTAAGTGGGATAAGTTTCAAGGTCGTCTTAGTTTAAATGATCAAAAACTGCTAAATTGATCTTTAAAGACAACATAACCCCCCCCCCCCCCCCCCCCCCGAAAACCAGTTAAGAATTTTGTTACACCTTTCATTGTTTCATTATTAATGATCATTATTTTTATTATTTATAATAATAATAATAATAATAATAATCATTATAGGTTGTGATTATAGTTAAGTTAAAACAAAATATGTTTAATGAAGTAACACCGTTTAATTTTCCTCATTCACTTATTGTGACGCGTTACATGAACAAATTCGAATTTCATAATGGCGACATTCGACGTTATCCAAGTATATGTGTGAATTTCGGATTTCGAACTACACACCTGATTTTCAATGAAAATTACTACACTAACTTAACCTAACCGGGCATAATGTAACCTAACTTAACCCAACTAAATCTAACCTGACCTAATTTAAACTAACTTTTTAGTATCAACATTATGCATGTCGACATAGTTCCGATCGACATTGCTCCGCTGTCCAATTGTGATTACCATTTATATGTTCTGCGAGCGTTATCTGTAAAGATTTACCGAATGCCCAAATCTATCCTGTAAATTTGGCACTTTCAGTAATAAATATAAAATATAAATTTTTTGTCTAATTGTACTCTTGGCATCTTAAGTGCAGTTTGATTGAAAAGTCCCCCTAGAAACATTAAATTTGTGAAAAGCATAAAAAACCGCTAATTAATTAGTAGTGACTGAGTTTTATTTTTGAAATTTTGTTAGAGTTGCCAAGAAGAATAAAATATCGGAAAACCTCCAGAATGTTACCAATTGTAATTTTTCATGCTTTTTAGAAAATTTTATGTTTCTAGACGAACTTTTTCCCCAGAAACTTTACATACATTCATAAGGTTTCCACAAAATTCTAAAAATCTATTTTCTATTTTTTGCTAAGATCTCAATTTCCATTTGGAATAATAGAAATTAATGGAATGGATTTTTGATAGTTTTAATATGGGGTGATTCACTCACTGATAGCCCCCAGAGTATCGTATTAGCGATACTCTGGTGCTACCAGCGAATGAATCACCCTGTATTAATCCAACAAATTTGTCAATTATTTCTATTATTTCTGCCATTTTTTTTTCTTCTTTTCTATGGAAAAAATTGAAATTATTCTCAAAAGATTTTTCGTGAAAATCAGTCATACTTCTAACCATAGGCCTACGAGCCGGGTGGGCTGGGGGGTCTGAGAGGGGGGGGGGGATGAATTCGGGCAAACTGGCTCTGCATTCGGGCAAAATGAAAAAAATAATAGCTTGTGAAAGTTAGAGAAATGCTAACCTTATATCATATTATAATTCAGGATCAGAAAGTTATAAGATAATTTCATATTTTTATTTATTAGCTGTTATTAAGTACTTATCAAGTTGTTAATAGTACTTATAGGCTATGTTTTATTCCAGGTTTAATCTAGATTTTACTATGGTATTTAGCCCAAATAGGGGCTTATATAAGACTTTACTTAAAAATTCAAAAGAATATCTAATCCTTGTCGTGAGTTAATTGTTTTCTAAGCTTATCCTGAATATTGAATTAATTGGTAAGTTGAAATTTTTATAATTAGGTAAGGTACTAATACCTTATTAGCCAAATTAAATAGGTAAACCCCTAGCCGCTAGGTCTATTCCTTTAAATTTGCTAGTATAATTTCATTTAAGCTAAGTCAAACTTTTATCAAACTTAAGTAAATTAAGTCTAACCTTATAAATGACCTTATAAAGGGCGAGTCAAATACTTTTTTAACTTTTTTATAATTTTAGTTTGTAAATAGCAACAAATTGAAATTGCTTATTTGAGAATTTTCTCTTATGCAGGAAATGGCTTTGTTTCCACTGTTATACTGATGTGTTTTCTTTAATTTCTCAAAAGATACGTTGTTTCAACTTTCATTTTACATTGTGAACACAGTAGTTGCTACTAAATTTATTTAAGTTGTGTTGGCTCACAAATTTTTATTATCTTTCTTACGCATGAATAAAATATTTGATATAGATTTATACCCTATTAATCAAAATTAACTAAGTACCGGCAGGGATTACAATACATCATGGAAGTTGCATTAAAAAAAAGAAAAATCATGCAATTAATTTTGCAAAGCATGACACGTATCCTTTGGTAATGTTAGTGCTTCTAATGGCCTGCTGTAATGAGGGAGCCTGAGCCTGTAATGATCCTAATTTCCTATATATATGTAAAAATGAACAATGAATAATCCATATTCAGTTTTTACATGAGCAGCCAAAGTCGCCTGATGCGATTTTGGCTAAAAATTTTATTTGTTGCTTTCTATTTTTGTTTGTGTCACAACCCTACGATCTACCATTTCTATAGTTTAGTCGTATCCATATTTCCATTTTTCATTTGTTATATAATTTATTATAATTAATTATGGTTTGTCTTGCATCTCACCCTCGTCCCTAGATTATGCATACACATTGCATATAACAGGATTGGAACCTGTAGTTTACTTCTTAGTCCTTAATACCCACTCTTTGTCTCTAATTCGTTTCTTTTAAATTCTCCCAATAATGACTTGTACAGGTTATACTGTACGTATGAAGTAAATAACTATGACGTCATAAAGTAACTTAATTCCTTCACATTTTCCCCATTAATTTCCTTCATCATATCTCTAGTATACAATGTATGGAAATTCTTTAACATAATAATAAAACAGTACACTCTATACGTCATTATTATATGTTGTTCATTCATACATCCATGTCCTATCTTGACCATTATCCTATATCAATTTTATTAAATATTCATTTTTACTCGTGTCAGTCTACGAAATGGTACGAAACTTTGTCTCCGTACCTGTTCGTTCAAAATCGTGCAAATACGTTTGCATGTATTATTTTTTTCATTATTTTTTTTAAGTGCGTTCACCCCTCGCAAGATATTCATAAATGCTTAGGCAAGTGGTCGAATTCCGCTAATCACAGCATAAATCGAACATCTGAAAACGAAAGACCTCCTCTGCCTCTGATTTCAAATTTATAACTTATTATCATGTGTGTCATGTTGTGTAAATATATACCGTATGTGCCCATGTACTTTGTGTTGTACTAATAACCATATAAAATATAAAAACACTGTAAGAATTGTAAACGACGTAATGTACTTTAATGAAACTTTAATTAAACGATAATAATTTAATATATAATGTAATAATGTACTTTAAATGGAAGTGTAATTAAACGATACTAAGTGAATATGAACTAATCCATAATTATAATCATAATTGTTGTAAACCCGAAATTACAATGTACTCAGGGTGTACTTGGATTGTACTTAATGTACTACGAAATTATGTCGCCCTTTAGAAATGCATACTCGGCGAAAATACGATTATTTTTTAATTTTATTTTTTAATTTTTATTTGGAATCTTTCATCTGATCATGTGTTTAAAGGTGGGAAACTTAACCTTCAAACTGCACTCCCCCAAAATTTAAATTATATATAAATCATGTAATTGTAAAATAATGTCACTTCTTCTTAGACTTCAATTACTTCGGTCACTTCGATCACTTCACTCCCAGAGGAGGGGGCAGAGGCCCCTTGCCTCCTTAATTTTTTTTAGATTCCGGCCTGAGCAATGGTCGAAAGAGGTCGAACCTCTACCCGTGTAAATTCAGAGCACTACCTGTACATTTAGAAGTAAATTACAGTGAAAGAAATTTTTTTATCTTTTCCGTCGAGCCGTGCCTCGTCCGAGAACTCAGTCAATAAAGTCGATAAGTTATAAAAAGAAAGAGAAGTATTATAGAAAGAGAAGAATTAACAACTGTCGACCCTATAGCGAGAGAGGAAAAGAATTAGAATGTTATAGAAGAAACTACTGCAAGTAACAGATCCGTTGCTGCCTCCCAACCAGAACCCCCGTCGATTCGAACCAACCCAGGGCCATAGATGGAGGGGTTAACAATTTTGGCGCCCAACGTGGGGAGAGCACTGTAAAGGGGAGAGGATTGTAAAAATGAAAAATGAATAATCCATATTCATTTTTACATGAGGAGCCAAAGTCGTCTGATGCGATTTTGGATAAAAAATTTATTTGTTGCTTTCTATTTTTGTTTGTCACAATCCTACGATCTACCATTTCTATGGTTTAGTCGTATCCATTTTTCCATTTTTCATTTGTTATAGAATTTATTATAATTAATTACGGTTGTCTTGCATCTCACCCTCGTCCCTAGATTATGCATACACATTGCATATAACAGGATTGGAACCCGTAGTTGTACTTAGTCCTTAATACCCACTCTTTGTCTTTAATTCGTTTCTTTTGAATCGTCTCAATAATGACTCGTACCGTACGTACAAATTAAATAACTATGACGTCATAAAGTAACTTAATTCCCTTCACATTTTCCCGTCATTAATTTCCCCTTCATCATATCTCTAGTATACAATGTATGTAAATTCTTTAACATAATAATAATAAAAACTGTACACTCTATACGTCATTATTTATATGTTATTCGTTCATACATCCATGTCCCTTCTTGACCTTTCTTTTGTTAATTTTATTAATTATTCATTCAGCTACTATTGTCTATCAATTGTCAACCTATTGTGTGACTACCAATATGTGTACAATAGTTTAGGCATTCGTACATGTCCACTGAGGACGTACATAATTACCTTACATGTAAGTACGTTCACATGTATTCTGTTTACTCTTCCTTTTAAGTGCGTTCACCTCTTGCAATGAACTCGAAAATGCTTATGCAAGTGTACGCAATTCGATGATCACAGCATGAATTGAACATCTGAAAAAGAAACATCTCCTCTCGCTCTAATTCCAATTTATAACACATTATCATGCGTTATGTTAAATCATATGTGTCATGTATATATAAATATATACCGTACGTGCCCATGTACTCTGTGTTGTACTAATAACCATATATAAATATAAAAACACTGTAAGAATTGTAAGTGACTAATGTACTTAATAATGTAATTGATGTACCGTACTTTAAAATGAAACTGTAATTAATGATAATAATTTAAATGTAATTAATGTACTTTAAGTAACGATAATGATTTAATATAAAATAATTAATGTATTTTAATAACGATAAGTAACGATAATAAGCGAATGAAAATTAATCCGTAATTGTAATCATTATTGTAATAAACCAAAATTATACCGTACTCAGTGATGTACTTAGATTGTACTAAATGTCAGACACGACATTATGTCGCCATTTAGGAATGTACACACACACGGCGATATTATTTTTTTTATTATTATTTTCCGTTGGGATAAATTCTGATGAGCTTTCTACTTTTCCAAATAATTGGTGACTTGCTCTTTTTAAAATTTCTTAATAATTTTTAGATTTAGCTTAATAATGAATTCTGAGAAACTTTTTGCAGTGTTCATAAATTGTATACATTCTCTCTTCGTTATAAAAGATGAAGTCATGCCTTGCCTAAGCATTTAATTGTAAATCTTAAACCTTTAATTTTTACTCATATGCATATTTTAGTGTAAAGATGCATAGTTCAAATTCCAATTTTAGTTAACTTGGCAGATCATGATAACATCAGATCTAAAAAATACGCGGTTTAAGATAAAAATATGGCTTCATCTTCAAATATCTTGTTTATTCGTTTTAAACATTACCACAGCTAAAAGATTTACTTTATTTTCAAATATTGTGCAAAAATAATGCAGCCTCTTCTACATTTAATGCTGATGTTAGTAGAATCGGGGTATATAAACCTCGATAATTTCTTCCATGTTCATTCTGATACCAACTACGAGGCTGAGCATTACCTATAACAGTGTAGCAGTAAATTACAGTAAAGAAAAAGTCTCTATCTTCTCCTTCGAGCCGTGCTCTCTTCAGAAAACTTAGTCATTAAAATCTCCCGATACGTTACAAGAAGAATCGGGGAGAAACCTCAAAGAATTTAATAAGCCTCTCAGAATCCTCCGAGCCACTAAAGAAGAACTCGGAGAGTAGTATAGAAGAAAACTCTGCAAGTAACAGATCCGTTGCTGCCTCCTAACCAGAACCCCCGTCGACTTCGAACCAACCCAGGGCCATAAAAGGAGGGGTTAACATATATATATATATATATATATATATATATACATACAGTTAATTACACTATCTATCTAATTTCGGGCATTCTTTGTTGTAACTCAAAAATTCGGGCAAATTTGTATCAGCCGCCCCCCCCCCCAAATATTAGGTGCCGTACGCCTGTTTCTAACGGCATATTCAGTTATGTATATTTTAATAATAATAATTCGATTACATGCCATATACTAAATACAAAATGGAGTATTAATGACAATATTCTGTAAATCTATAGGGTGTCCCATAAGTTCGGTCTCAAAGGAAAATTTATTTTAAATTAAATTTACAAAAGTAATACATTAAAACTAAAACAAATGTTCAAATTGATGTCTTGTTTCGGGATCTTTTTTTTGTTGCAGGTAAAATAACACGTAATGGCTAATATGAAAGTCAGTTACACTTCTGAGGAAAAGGCGGAGGTATTTATAGGTATAGAAAAACCCAGTTTTATGGAAATCAAAATCTTAGCTACTATCTAATGTGAGGAACGCTTAGGATCGTCTGAGAAAAGTAATTGTTAGGATAATAAAAAAAGAACAGAAATGGAGTCGAACACTTGTACCATTACCTGACAACAAGAATTAAAACAAAAATAATAAATAAATAAGTAAATAAATAAATTATAATATAACCGAATAAAACGCGACGCTACGAAATCACGTCGAGCAAATATGTTTATATCCTCGATGGCTTAATGAAGCTCCGCCACTTTCCCAAAATTGTATTTGGCAATGTTTTTTTAATCTTGTTGCCAGATAGCGCTACAAAAAAAATTCGACGATATTTCCGTTTCTTTGCCATTGTCACTATCGGGTTTTAAACGCTCGTAAACACTAAAGACATTTGATATTAGTCAGGTTTTTTTTTTCATTAAAAGTGGGGTTTTTGACACTTACGAGGTTTTCGAATATGAATATCGATACGCGAATTGTAGGGTTTTACTTATCGACAGAATTAATAAATGTACATTCCAGAGGTAACCCAATTTCTTTCAGTTACTAAACGGTTTACGGTTTACTAAACTTTAGAATTAGGTCAATCAAAGAATGTTCTATGATTATATATATATATATATATATATTATATATTATATATATATATATATATATATAGTTAAACAAAGTATTTAATTTTTTTATGCCATACTAAAGGACACACATGTATTTCAAATGCTTAACTATGAAATTCGTTCTCTCTCTCTCTCTCTCTCTCTCTCTCTCTCTCTCTCTCTCTCTCTCTCTCTCTCTCTCTCTATATATATATATATATATATATATATATAAATGGAGTTAACTTAAGGGATAGGTAATTTAAGGTATCCAAATCTTCAAAAGGCATGGTTTTTTTTTCCAGTATCTACAGTATATACGCCCTTTCTCATTTATTTTTCTTCCAATTTTACCGGCTGCCTCCCCACCTCTTTTCCAGTTTCGCAATTTAATATACACGTATATATATATATATATATATATATATATATATATATATATATATATATATATATATAAACCCTTCCTTACTCAATTAAAACACTTTTTCCTACAGGTAATCTGCAACTTTCATGAGTAAAAGTTTCCAAAAATGAAAAAAAGAAAAAGAAAAAAAAGAGGTTATTGCTTTTCTTAATTGCATTCTGTTTTGAAATCGCGTTTCACGTTTTTATGGAAATGATCGTTTTTGTTTAGCTGAATTTTTCCATTTGCTAAAAAAAGAGTGCCAAGTGCCAGTGCCATGCGTTAGCAGTGCAAAATTTCCCTTTAAAGACACATACACACACAATATTTTTTTTATCCTCGAAATTAAGCTATTGAATTTTTTTTTGTTTTTTTTGTTTTTGTTTTTTTTTGTTTTTTAAATGGGGAAAAGAAGCATCAGAAATTGGAAGGATGAAACGTCAATAAATAAGAAATGAAATATTTTTATCCTCATGTTTCTTCTTTGTAGTAGGAAAAGATTCTCCAATATTATGTTGACATACTTCGTTATTACTAATCTCGCGGAAAAAAATCCTTTTTTTTTATTTCGCACACTCCTCATATATATATATATATATATATATATATATATATATATATATATGCTGCAAACCCACAAGGAAAAAGAAAACGATTCCAAGGCCTTTCGTGTATTCAGAGCTACACCTCGTCAAGGGATTCCCTGACGAGGTGTAGCTCTGAATACACGAAAGGCCTTGGAATCGTTTTTCTTTTTCCTTGTGGTTTGCATCATTCATTCATTTCACGTGTTTAATTGTGAAATTCATCCTATATATATATATATATATACACCCTGTTATTCATAGCTTCGCTTATACATAATATATTTTTTTACACTAAATTCCGCTATTCGCAACCCAGCTCCATTATTCGTAATGCCAGATAAGGGAAAAATAATTCACAATTCCGCCTGCTACCAAACACAGCGCAGCATGCCCGTATCGCGGGCCATTATTCAAGAAAAGGCACGGTCTTTGTGGCAAGATGTGAAAAAGGAAGTCGTTGGTGAAGGTAAGCAGTGGTGGTGAAACTTTCAGCGCGAGTCGGGGTGGTTTGAAGAAATAAAGTACAGTACAGGTATGTTTATTCTTTTATTGATGTTATTCATACTTACTATGCTAATACGGGTCTGTATTTGTGTTTTATACTTGCTTTTATGTATCGTATGGGAACGTATCCACAGATCTTACCTCCTGAAAAATGGCCACCGGAACGCATCCCCCCCCCATAAAACATGTATTTATGGAAAAAATGATTCGTTATTCGCAATTTCGTTATTAGTAATGAGTCTGGGGAGCATAACTCTTGCGAAAACCGGGGTATACCTGTATATATATAATTTTTGACATTTAAGTGAACATTTTTATGGTTAAAAATATTAATGAAACTTCACACACACACACACACACACACACACAAATCATAAATAGACCTAGGTATGTCATAAACAAGAATGGGGTTCTTGCATCAGAGGTCAAGGTCACAAATAGGGCAAGTGTCAAATGGGGTATACGCCATACCTTTTGAAGCATTGAACATAATGAAACTTCACAGACACACATGGCTCATCACAAGACGATGTGTCGCGAACAAGAATTGACCAGAGGTCAAGATCACAACTAAGAGGGGACAGTGATGTCGTTCCGATATAGTTCTTGTTATTATGCTATTTCATACAATTAAGCACACACACACATATATATATATATATATACTCGTATAACCGGCAAGAAACAAAGCAGTAGCTGGATTGTAACTGTGAGAATCATAATTTTGAGTTTTTGTTTGTGGGGTTGTGGATTAAATCTCGTCGAAAGCTGTCGCTCCTTTACCTCATATGATCCACAAATTAGCATTAAATTTGCATAAATTAGCATGTAAAGATTCTTGCAATTTTAGAATATTTTTTTTTTGAGTGGTGAGAATGAATTCTGAATTTAAGATTGTTTATATTTTTTTAGATTTAGAAATTCGCTTCCTCAACGTTGAAATTGAAATACTAAATTTTTGGAAAATGTTTTTTTAACTGATTATTTCAGAATATATTTTTTTTAAGTGATAAACAGCAATTCTCTCATACAAAACATGTATACAGGGTGTGCCATAAGTCTGGTCTCGTAGGAAAATTTATTTTAAATTAAATTTACACAAGTATGATAATACATTAGAACTAAAACAAATGTTCAAATTGATGTTCTTGTTTTGGGACCTTTTTTTTTTGTTGCAGGTAGAATAACACGCAATGGCTAATATGAAAGTGAGTTACACTCCTGAGGAAAAGGTGTCCAGACAATTACTTATTATTCAGTTTTAACCCTTTTGGAGATTTGTCCTCACACGAGGACAAAAAGTCTATTATTTCATATTTAGTGGGGGGGGGGGGTCCCCCTCGTATGAGGACAAATGTCCGGGAGCGTTAAAACATATCATCAACTTTGAATTGAATTAAAACAGTGGCCTAACAAGCATTTTCGAGTGCACTCATGCAAACTAGATCGCCATTTGCATGTGTACCACATCACTTTCAATTTGTATGATCTCTGCGTAATACTTAACCCTCGTCAGGAACCTTCAATTTACTTACGTTGTTCAAACCACAAGCATGCATAACCACAAGCATGCATAATTAAACTAGCATGATATTTGAGACATTAGCTGTCCTTACTTCATCAATGTTTCTTTCTTTCTATCAGGGTAAACAGCCCTGTAGTTTTTCACTACTTGTAGCAAGAATTGTTTTTGATCTTCGTCATGTGTTAGTATTTTATTATATTCATCCATTAATTTTACTCCTCTTTCCGCTATATCATTCACGACTTTCCACTGTTTGATAGATTTCTTAGCGGAGTTATACTCTTCATCATTATGCCATTCTTTAGCATCTTTGAGTAAAAATTTTGAACTAAATTCTGTTATTGTAAAGAATCTTTGAGTATTTGATGTGACAAAATCTTCTGATTTCTTCGTTGGAATAAGTGCAGGATCTAGAAAAGCCCGTTTTGCAGGAAGCGTTTCTGTTGTATTTTGCAAGGCCTTTACAATTTTGTTTTTCGTTTCAGTAGGCACTTCATCATCACAAAAGGCCAAGGCTACCAGTTCTTCTGATAGGTACCAGAGGTGACCTAACAGTTTTTTAATAGCAACAAATGCAATTGTCATTTATTTGTTTGTAGACTACAAGATTCTGTAATAATTCCAGATCAAGACGAGGAGCGCAAGATGGCACAGGAGCTGTAAACCATGCCTTTACATATAACCGAGTAGCAAATAGACAGATGTCTTTTAGTCCTTTTTTGTCTTTTACTGAAATTTTGAACTGAGATTTGAACATAAAAGTTTTTAATGAATATGCAATTTTGGCCATCCACCTAGCCCGATGAAGTCCCGCTGGATGTTTAAATTGATTCCACCTTTTGGTTCACCTCCCCAAAAAATAATTGTTAACTGCAATAGTTGTAGGTAATCGTCTCTTGGTTGGAATGTATCTAGTTGATTTGCTGCAAATATAATTTGTCATCTTTGATGTCATGAATATTTTCATAGTTATCTGGATCTGATAATGCTGTTTCGTAGTCCTCCTTATTAATGCTTGACCATTTTTTCTCTGAACTTCTTAAAAAGGACTATATCTGGGCCAGAAGATGGTGATAAAGACTTTCAAACAACAGCTTCCAGCATAATTTCAAATATGTGGTGTCGACATGCCAGCCACAATAAATCGTTGTCGAATTTTTGTTCTAGAAGAATAGCTGCACCATTTCTAGGACCAATATTGGCTGCCGTTGTATCGAAACACACGCATTTTATTTGTTCGCAGATGCCCCATTCAAGCGATGTCTGATTGTTTGCATTAAAACTAGAGACGCATTTCTGTCACTCAATTTTGCAACATCAAGACTTCCTAATAATTAATTTATCATCAAACAATTTTCTACGTTTGCCTACCTTACTTTTCCATGTTGAAGGTTGTGCAGCACAGAAACCAGATTCATCACTTTTACTCTCCTCTGATTCTGATTCTGATGATGTACTGGTGAGTATGACAGCCTCTTCATTCTTCTTTCTTTTGATCTCTTCTTCTGCTTTCCTCTTTTCATAACGTTGTTGCTTTTCTGCTGCTCTTTGCTCTTTTTTAGCAACAGCCTTATCAATGGTACCCATTTTTCCATGACGTCCTTTCTCACGTTGCATTTTCAAGAATTTTATCAGCTTCTATTTTTAAGCTCCATATAATTCTCATGAGCAATGTCAAATAAGTTTTCCAGTTTATCTTTCCATTTTTCTTTTATTATTTAAATTTTGTGATCTTTTCAATTTGTTTGCTTTGTTTTCTTAAGCAGCTGCCATTCCTTTAGTATTCCTTGAATTTTATCTACTACATGTATTCTTTGTTTTGCTGGTATTCCTGCTTTTTTCCAAACTGCTAGCACATCATCCGCACTAGAGCAGCATGATTCTCTAATGCCTCGCTTTTTAATATTTCTGTAGTGCATGAAAAGGGCCATCATTTCCTTCTCTGATGGTAATACGGATGTTTTAGTACTGCAGAGGGCTGCCCAATTAGCCATACTTCAGTTCTTTTCTTGTAGAACTTCTCCCAACTGAGCAACTGGGTGATGGTGAGTTAGGCCTAGCTTCCATAATCGATTAATTGGTATCAAAATTACGAGTTCCAAGCAACAATTAAAAGCAAGCTAGTATATAAACCATTAATTAAAAATTCTGAAATATAAACAATTAAACATAAAATCATAAGTTGTAAAAACAAACAAATTGAAAAAAAGGGAAACTTTGACGCCTGGTAGCACATAGTAAATTTTATTTAAAATTCACCAAATTTGGCATACACTACTTTTTTGTCATAGGGAACAAAAATACAGGTTGAACAATTAAAAAAAAACTGATTTTTTTTAATCACCCTAAATACAGTATATATAATATATATTATATATATATTATATATATATGCTGCAAACCCACAAGGAAAAAGAAAAACGATTCCAAGGCCTTTCGTGTATTCAGAGCTACACCTCGTCAGGGAATTCCCTGACGAGGTGTAGCTCTGAATACACGAAAGGCCTTGGAATCGTTTTCTTTTTCCTTGTGGGTTTGCAGCATATATATATATATATATATATATAATATTATATATATAATATATATATATATACCCTGTTATTCATAGCTTCGCTTATACGTAATATATTTTTTTACACTAAATTCCGCTATTCGCAAACCCAGCTCCATTATTCGTAATGCCAGATAAGGGAAAAAATAATTCACAATTCCGCCTGCTACCAAACACAGCGCAGCATGCCCGTATCGCGGGCCATTATTCAAGAAAAGGCACGGTCTTTGTGGCAAGATGTGAAAAAGGAAGTCGTTGGTGAAGGTAAGAGCAGTGGTGGTGAAACTTTCAGCGCGAGTCGGGGGTGGTTTGAAGAAATAAAAGTACAGTACAGGTATGTTTATTCTTTTATTGATGTTATTCATAACTTACTATGCTAATACGGGTCTGTATTTGTGTTTTATACTTGCTTTTATGTATCGTATGGGAACGTATCCACAGATCTTACCTCCTGAAAAATGGCCACCGGAACGCATCCCCCCCCCCATAAAACATGTATTTATATGGGAAAAAATGATTCGTTATTCGCAATTTCGTTATTAGTAATGAGTCTGGGGAGCATAACTCTTGCGAAAACCGGGGTATACCTGTATATATATAATTTTTGACATTTAAGTGAAAATTTTAATGGTTAAAAAATATTAATGAAACTTCACAGACACACACACACACACACACACACACACACAAATCATAAATAGACCTAGGTATGTCATAAACAAGAATGGGGTTCTTGCATCAGAGGTCAAGGTCACAAATAGAGGGCAAGTGTCAAATGGGGGTATACGCCATACCTTTTGAAGCATTGAACATAATGAAACTTCACAGACACACATGGCTCATCACAAGACGATGTGTCGCGAGCAAGAATTGACCAGAGGTCAAGATCACAACTAAGAGGGGACAGTGATGTCGTTCCGATATAGTTCTTGTTATTATGCTATTTCATACAATTAAGCACACACACACACACACACACATATATATATATATATATATACTTGTATAACCGGCAAGAAACAAAGCAGTAGCTGGATTGTAACTGTGAGAATCATAATTTTGAGTTTTTCTTTGTGGGGTTGTGGATTAAATCTCATCGAAAGCTGTCGCTCCTTTACCTCATATGATCCACAAATTAGCATTAAATTAGCATAAATTAGCATGTAAAGATTCTTGCAATTTTAGAATAATTTTTTTTTTGAGTGGTGAGAATGAATTCTGAATTTAAGATTGTTTATATTTTTTTAGATTTAGAAATTCGCTTCCTCAACGTTGAAATTGAAATACTAAATTTTTGGAAAATGTTTTTTTAACTGATTATTTCAGAATATATTTTTTTTAAGTGATAAACAGCAATTCTCTCATACAAAACATGTATACAGGGTGTCCCATAAGTCTGGTCTCGTAGGAAAATTTATTTTAAATTAAATTTACACAAGTATGATAATACATTAGAACTAAAACAAATGTTCAAATTGATGTTCTTGTTTTGGGACCTTTTTTTTTGTTGCAGGTAGAATAACACGCAATGGCTAATATGAAAGTGAGTTACACTCCTGAGGAAAAGGTGTCCAGACAATTACTTATTATTCAGTTTTAACCATTTTGGAGATTTGTCCTCACACGAGGACAAAAAGTCTATTATTTCATATTTAGTGGGGGGGGGGGTCCCCCTCGTATGAGGACAAATGTCCGGGAGCGTTAAAACAATATCATCAACTTTGAATTGAATTAAAACAGTGGCCTAACAAGCATTTTCTTTTTTGCAGTGCACTCATGCAAAATAGATCGCCATTTGCATGTGTACCACATCACTTTCAATTTGTATGATCTCTGCGTAATACTTAACCCTCGTCAGGAACCTTCAATTTACTTACGTTGTTCAAACCATGGGTTCTATATGACCCCAGGACTAAAATCTTGACTTCGATTCTTGATATAATAAAGAGTTCTACATGACTTAACACTGAAAATACGCTAATTTGCCTATTTTCAATACCCTTGGTGTACTCGTATGTCCGACGCAGATGAGCCGATGGCATATTTTGTTCAGAGATTTGTCATTGAAATAAAATCACAAAGAAATCATCCTCATATTTTCCGCTACTTCCTTTTCTTCATCAAAAAATTTCCGAATGAATGTTCGTCTCAAATGAATTTCTGTTTCGTTGAATTTCATTTTCAATTTTATTTAGTTTGCATTTTATGTTAACATTTAACATTCTATTTTTCTTTGTTGGAATTGCGTTTTGATCTTTCAGCTTCTTTTTTTTATTTTTTTATTCTGTCTATTTAGTATGCGTTTCAATAACAATGGTTCAATTTCTCCTTTAATTATCGGTGGACATTCGTCTCGTTTTCTAATTCATTTTGAAAATAGAAACACACTCTAATAGACAGAGTTTATTTCCACGACAGTTTCGACGCCCACTGGCATCCTCCTCGGGTGGATACAGAAACACGAATGAACCAAAACAAGAGGGAAAAACAGTCCAGGGACCGACCGTTAAGAAATTCGCACCTAGGTTAGATCCCATTCTCCCGACACCGGAAGGGCATTTTCATTAAGTACATTCGCGCAAATTTAAAACTATCTTCCTGTTCTAAACATACAGATTCTATTATATTTTTCTGACATAATCATTGAATTCAATAATTATGTAAGAAAAATATAATAGAATCTGTATGTTTAGAACAGGAAGATAGTTTTAAATTTGCGCGAATGTACTTAATGAAAATGCCCTTCCGGTGTCGGGAGAATGGGATCTAACCTAGGTGCGAATTTCTTAACGGTCGGTCCCTGGACTGTTTTTCCTCTTGTTTTGGTTCATTCGTGTTTCTGTATCCACCCGAGGAGGATGCCAGTGGGCGTCGAAACTGTCGTGGAAATAAACTCTGTCTATTAGAGTGGGTTTTTATTTCATATTTTGACCTTCACGTAGAAAAAAGTGAAGTTTTTTGCATTTATAATTCATTTTGGTTTCGTAATTATGGTTTACTCGTCTATTTTGTTTTAATTCGTATTTGATTCTTTAATAATTATACGTATTTTCTTTTCATTTAGATAAGTTACCTTTTTAATTAATTTCACACGGGCTTATATCAAATTATGGTAAAAAATTAGCTTTTGGTTAATATCTACTTTCATTATCATGTCGCTTTTATTTATCATAATCAGGTCAAGCATTCCCCTTTGGTGTCATCTTGCAATCTTCTTAGGTAATCGTTTATTTCTCCGTAAGTTATATTAGTATTCAAATTAGATTTGATCTTCTTAGATGCGTTATCATAAATTTTCACTTTGATCACGTTATTACTATATTTTCTCGTGTAATGAATGGAAAATTAAAGTCCCCACATTAAGATGTTGGAATTGAGGTTATCAAGGATATTGATGCACCATCAATCACACTGACTACAAAATTAAAATAATATCCTGTTGATTTTAAGTCCTGTAAGAAATGAATTAATACCAGGTGTACATAAAGTCAGGATCTATTTTTGTGAAGCACTTGGAAATTATATGGAATTCAATCATAAAATGATAAAGTGGTAACATTTATTAAATAATTAAGAGTAGGATTCGACGTGACGCCCATCAGTATCCCTGCACAGCTCAAATCGTTCCGCAGCATTTCTAAACACATTCTGGAGCATTTGCTGGGTTAGTTATCTGCAGCAGTTCGTGTACGTAAGTTTACAAGACTCGTAATCTTCGTCTGATAGACGTGCGATTTGATAAAGCCCCATGCAAAGAAATCTAAAGGGGTTAAATCTGGTGATCTCGCTGGCCAAGGTCTGTTGCTTCCGCGTCCGATCCAGCGATTTGGAAAACGTCCATTTAGATAATCCTAAACAATTTTGGCATAGTGACAAGGAGCACCATCATGTTGATAGACGACGGTACTAACAATCCTATCCCGTCGTCTATCAACATGATGGTGCTCCTTGTCACTATGCCAAATTGTTCAGGATTATCTAAATGGACGTTTTCCAAATCGCTGGATCGGACGCGGAAGCAACAGACCTTGTGTCGCGAGATGACCAGATTTAACCCCTTTAGATTTCTTTGCATGGGGCTTTATCGAGTCGCACGTCTATCAGACGAAGATTACGAGTCTTGAAAACTTACGTACACGTATACGAACTGCTGCAGATAACATAACCCCGCAAATGCTCCAGAATGTGTTTAGAAATGCTGCGGAACGATTTGAGCTGTGCAGGGATACTGATGGGCGTCACGTTGAATCCTACTCTTAATTATTTAATAAATGTTACCACTTTATCATTTTATGATTGAATTCCATATAATTTCCAAGTGCTTCACAAAAATAGATCCTGACTTTATGTACACCCGGTATATTAAACTATTCCGTTTGGCTCCCTTATACTTCGTCAGCGTATGTACATTGTGCATATTTTTAAGACGCATACTCGTACAGCAATTTCTTCCGTATTTTTCCGTTTTTTGACTGACTTATTTTCTATAGGAATACATTCTAATTCTATGCCGGAGTTTTCACTACAGTTTTCATACCCAATTTCTTATTTATGCATACCACTGTACCTCTGATAAAGATATTTCTCTATTTATTTCATCTACCTCTAACTTATTCGAATTATAACTTGTACTTCATCATTTAACTAATTAATATTTGTATATTGTTTATATTATACTAAAAGAATTGGTAATAATTTTATGCTAAAACTAACCCAAAACTAACCCAAAACTAACCCAAAACTAATCCTAAAATAAAATGGCATGAAGAAAAACTAAATTTAATTCCAGTTCCAAGTGTAAAAGGATATAAAAGAGAGCTTAATTTTAAGATAACCAAATTTCATTGTTTCCACGCGGGTCAGTCTAAGATTTATATACAGGGTGTCCCATAAATACGGTCTCATAGGAAAATGTTGAAATTGATTTTTCCTGAGGAAAAAAAGATCGCCTTTTCCTCAGAAGTGTAACTCATCGATATTAGCCATTGCCTGTTATTCTACCTGCAACAAAAAAAAAGTCACAAAATAAGACATCAATTTGAACATTTGTTTTAGTTCTAATGTATTATTTTGTAAATTTAATTTAAACAAATTTTCCTACGAGACCGGACTTATGGGACACCCTGTAGATCTGAGAGAGAGAGAGAGAGAGAAACCTTATCACAAAGGCGATAATGTCTGAAATCCACGAAAAGCCTCGACTTTACTTTTGGAATGAAACTACAAAAAAGTTCCTTCGCGTGTTTTGTTTCTTTCGCTTTTACATGCAGCTGCATGCATGACATAACGACGGTTCGGGTAATTAGAAAAAAAAAATTACCTTAATTTTAATAAATTACTTTCTACTGAGATTATCTTTTAATTTCCATTCAATAGTAATTTAATTGTTATATTTACAGTCGTCTCTCGCGTCTAAAACTGTTTTGTACCGCGACAAGTTAACGACTAGTAGTTATGTGGTCGTGATAGGAATCGTTTGGCCTTATTTTATACCTCGTTAACTAATCTCGACGCATTTATTCGCTACTTAAATAAATGCTGAGACCAAATTGCATTTTATTTCTTCTTCGATCCATGGGAACGGATAGGGATGGATGTCTGTACAGAATGTTGGCAAAATGAAATTGACAGTTTCGGTTTTTTCCGTAATCTTTAATTTGATAATAAAAGTCAATAAATAATAAGAAATTGATTGAATCAATGTATTTGATTGAATAAATTGATTGAATAAATTGATTGAATCAATGTATTTTAATAAATTGATTGAATCAATTGATTGAATCAATGTATTTGATTGAATAAATTGATTGAATCAATGTATTAAGAAACGTGTTGCATTCTCCTTTGCTTTATTATGTAAAGGAGACACACGTTCTGGCATTCCATTGATGAGCTTTGCCATTTGCTCTTAAGGACGATCATCGTGGTGTCTATTTACTTTTGTCAACCCTCTGCATAAGGTTGGTTGGTTATTCCGTTTAACATCCATCCTTCGCCCACCAGAGGGCGATGAGACGAGTGGTAACGCCATCAACCGGTAAAATTCAGTCCCTTTTGACAGGAAAACTACTTCAAGCCATATAAATTACCCGCAACGAGGGACTCGACAGTCGACACTACACCCACTTCGCGTTTCTCAAACTGGCTTGGGACAGTCCGCAGTTTGGTTAATCTGTATGTGATTAGGTAAGACCCTCCAACTGAACTTTCTTCAATTCGTTTGCATCACAACGTTTTGTTCTCTCTCTCTCTCTCTCTCTCTCTCTCTCTCTCTCTCTCTCTCTCTCTCTCTCTTTACGTCGAAGCTGGAAGATGTCAATTTATAATGAAACTATCTTCAATTATAAATTAATTTCAAATTATTAATTATAAACTGTTACAAAATATGGTCAACAAAAGGAAGTTTTTACATTTCAGAGAAATCCAATTTTATATTGAAATTTACATCAAACAAATTTATTTTACGTGTGCTGCAAAAGTCGCGACATAAAAGGAATTACATTAATTAATTACATCAATTATGTAATTAATTAATTATGTAATTAATTACATTAACGTCCTTTGAACTAACTAGGAAAAATGTGAACATTGATGACGTAATTCTAGAAATAAATGTTTTTATTATCGAGTTTCAATGTGTTTCTCATCACTTGTATACATATTTTATATCTGAACTATATACAAGGTGGCCCATAAATCCCAATCGCTTATAATTAAAGCGAAAATATATATTTCTTTAAATAAGCAATAAATACTTTTAAACTTATTATAAACTTTTTAATTGTTTGATTTTTTTGTATTTTTGCTTTAATTATAACAGATTTGGGACTTATGGGCTACCCTGTACAATACATATTGTAGATTCCCGCCTTCCTCGCTTGTATAAAGTCTCACTTAGTTAGTTATAGTTAATCCAAAAAGTCTGGCCACGAAACTCCATGTTTCTTACCACTATTTATTGGTAAGAAACATGGAGTTTCAAGACAAGACTTTTTGAACAGATTGTACGTGAATGACACGTTTTTTATATTAAATTTTAATGCGAATTTAACCTGCTTATATATTTTCTCGAATAAGCATTACCTAACAAGAAATGGGGCGTTTCTAAAAGTCAATAAAACGTCTATAAAACGTCAATAAAAAGTTTCTAAAACGTCATTAAAATGGTTCTAAAACGTCATTAAAATGGTTCTAAAACGTCAATAAAACGTTTCCAAAAAGTCAATAAAACGTTCCCAAAAAGTCAATAAAAAGTTTCTAAAACGTTTATAAAATGTCAACGAAACGTTTCTAAAACGTCATTAAAATGTTTCTAAAACGTCAATAAAAAATTTCCAAAAAGCCAATAAAACGTTTCTAAAACGTTAATGAAACGTATCTAAAACGTTAATGAAATGTTTGTAAAACGTTTCTAAAACGTTCACGAAACGTTTATAAAACGTTTCTAAAACGTTTCTAAAACGTTTACGAAACGTTTATTAAAAAGTTTATAAAACGTTTATGAAGCGTTAATAAAACGTTTCTAAAACGTTCATGAAACGTTTATAAAAACGTCAATAAGAAGTTTATAAAACGTTTATGAAGCGTCAATAAAACGTTTATAAAACGTTAATGAAACGTCTATAAGACGTTTACTAAACGCCTCACTTCTTCCACGTTTTGGAAAAAAGTGAACGAAAAAATTCCATTTTTTTTTGATTTTTTTATACGCGAGTCTTCCATTTAACTGAATTTCACCCGTTATCGTAAATGTACCGAAGTATACCCACTCTATTTTAACTGTTTTTTGAAGTTATCCTTCGATAAAGGTGCTTTAAAAGCATCGAAAAATGAACTAATCCATTTCTTCCAGGTCTTAGGGCTTTACTATTAATAAAGTTTATTGCAAAATATACCCACACATACCCATCCACACCTATACCCACACCCACCCACGCAACCACACACCGCATCCACACATACCCATCCATACTCATACCCACACCCACTCACGCAACCACACATCGCACCCACACATACCCATCCACACCCATCCCACACCCATCCACGCAACCACACACCGCTAAATTATACGCAAAAATCATTTGATGTAAAGATGTTTTAAACCAACCTGTAAAGATTGGTTCAAAAGAGCTTTCATAAACTCTCCTTCTACTAACTCAGTCTGTCAGAACTTACGGTTTTTGGTTTGTTTGTTGGCTATCCAATACTCAGATCGATATTACTCTATGCGACCTTATTCCAGTCCCCATTTTGAAAAAAAAAAATCCCACTTTCCAATCTATCTTATTCCATTCAGAACTTTTCTGCTTCCCGGTTTCGCTGCAACTGCAACTCTTTGAAGAGTATATATATATTATATATATATAATATATATAATAATAATAGTTAAGCCAGTCCAATTCTGTATATCTTTCGATAATTTATCATCTTTAGTACTTAATAACAATCTAGTTAATTTTAACGTTAAATTTAATTGTTAATGTTAGTTCAGAATGTATAATGAAAAAGTTATGCATCTAAAGAATGGCGATAAAGTATCTTATTTCTCGTCAAAATATTTAGTATGTAATCTTTTAATCATTTCACCGCCAAACCCGCATATTTTCGTTGCCATAAATCCGTGCCTGCCATGTCATACCCGCATATACTCGTATACCCAACCCATAACGTGACGGTGAAAAGGTTAATTCTGGTTTCAAGAAGTGAGATATCATATTTCCCAAAGTAGAGAGCTCGTTACTATTTGCTTTGCGGAGAACACTAAAACTGTCATTTTAAAAGAATAGTTTCGGATATCAGAGCGTATTCGGTTAGTAATAATTCACTGGTCTACAAATTTTGAAAAAGTTTGTGCTTCGGAGATAAAATGTTTCCTATTATGGATTTTGGGGTGCTGAAAACGAATGTGACCATAAAAACAGTCGATTGGCTACAGTTTCCAAGAAAATTTAAGTTACACATTTTGCGTATATGTATACCATATATTAGTAACATACCTGTATATTGTATAATGCAGTCACTTATATTGATTCAACCCGTCGCTTCTTTGCTTGTCTCTTGTATTCAACTTCTGGAGCATCTCTTGTTATTGTCCAGCAGTAGTCTGCTAACAATGGTGGACTCCATTTCCCCTGGTAGCGTTTCTCCATCGCTGAGATATCCTGGTGGAAACGTTCACCATGTTCATCGCTGACTGCTCAGCAGTTGGTCGGAAAAAATTCCAGGTGCGAATGGAGGAAATGTATCTTTAAAGACATATTGCAGCCCATTTTTTGATAGGACAACAGCAGGTTTTCCACCAGCTCCCTGTAATTGTCAGCTTTGGTATTTCCGAGAAAATTGGTTGCTACTAACCGGAAAGCATTCCACGCTGTCTTCTCCTCACCACCTAGGATACGGTCGAACTCCTCATCTCTAAGAAGCTCGCGGATCTGTGGATCAACAAATACACCCTCCTTGATTTTTGCTTCACTGAGCTTTTGGAATTTACCACCGAGGTACTTAAAAGCTGCCCCCGTTTTATCCATAGCCTTAACAAAATTTTTCATGTCGCCCAGTTTGATGTGTAAGGGTGGTAACAAAATCTTGCTCGATTCTACAAGTGGAGGATACTGAACATTTTTTGTTCCAGGTTCCAATGAGTGTCGGAGTGGCCAATCCTTCTTGATGTAATGAGAAGTCCTAGTCCGACTATCACATTCACACAGAAAACAGCAATACTTAGTGTAGCCTGGCTGCAGTCCAAGCACGATAGCAACAACTTTCAAGTCACCACAAACCTGCCATTGATGTTTGTCATAGTTTATGCAGTTCAAAAGTTGCTTCATGTTGTCATATGTTTCCTTCATGTGGACTGCATGACCAACTGGAATTGATGGCAATACGTTGCCAACATGCAACAAAACAGCATGCAATTTAACGTAGACAAATGTAAAGTTTTGCATATAGGTTCTCGCAACAATAATTACGCGTATACGATGGATGATAGGGAGTTAGCGAGCGTTGACGAGGAAGTAGATTTAGGCGTACGCGTATCTAAGGATTTAAAGGTTAGGAACCAGTGCCTGGAGTCTTGCGCAAAAGCTAATAGGATGTTAGGCTTCATAGCGCGTAATTTCGAATTTAAATCGAAGGATATTATATTGCCCCTTTACAAGTCCCTAGTCAGGCCTCATTTAGAATATGCAGTTCAGTTTTGGTGCCCGTACTTGCGTGAGGATATTGATAGGTTAGAAAGGGTTCAGCGTCGTGCCACGAAACTTATTCCGTCATTGCGCAATAAGCCTTATGAAGATAGGATTAATGAGTTAGACCTGTATTCACTCGAAACTAGGAGATTAAGGGGGGAGCTTATTGAAGTTTTCAAAATCGTTAATAACATCGATAACGTAAATTTTGACAAATTGTTCACTTTTGATAATAGTAATACTCGCAATAACGGATTTAAGTTGCGTGGCAGGCGTTTTATTACTAATATCGCTAAAAACTTCTTTACGTTTAAAGTAATTGATAAATGGAATAATCTTCCCGCGTCAGTCGTTCATTCTACCAGCGTTAATATGTTTAAGAACCGTCTTGACAGACATTTTAAAGGTATTAACGTTGCTTAATTTAAAAAACAACAAAGTTAGCAACAGAAGCTCTGGTGGTGGTGCTCGAGGATGAGTCTGTTGACGATGAATGCCAGCTTGTGACATGCCAGCGTGTGATGCCAGCAATAAAATTATTAAAAAAAAAAAAAAAAAAAATTAGACTAACACGAATGTAGATGTAGCTCATAGCGTAAACTAACCCACTTTTTGTTTAACTTTACCTACTTTTTTTTTTTTTTTCCTTCTTATCCTCTCCTTACTTTGCATGTCTCTAACTCTTTTCTTGCATGTTTGTAGTTTGCATGGTATGACAGTGAGTTAAGACTGTGTTTGCATGGTTTGTAAGCGTTCTTATTTTACTTCTTTTCATCTTTCACCCCTCTCCTATTCTCTCCGACTATTTTTCTGACTTGTCGGCAGTGGCCGGCGGATGATGATGGTGAGACACTTTTCCTCTTTTTCTGAATGAATGTTAACCCATGAGTGATAGGTGTTGCTCTTACTTAACCCCTTATTCTCTTCTCTTCTCTTAACCCGCTACTCTTTCCTTTCTCTCGGGCTAACCTTAGAGTGGATCTTAGGGTCTTTGTTAGCCTTAGCTTCTGTAGATCTGTAGATCTGTAGAACTTCGATGAATCAATGAACAGCTAAGCGAAATCAGGATTGTCTGCAACAGTTGGTCATTTGGATCTCCTCATCATAATTAGGTCAGTCTTATGATTTGGTTAATCATTGATTTTTTATTTATTTTATTATTATTTACGTATATATTTATTATTTATATTTTTAATCTATACCCATCGCGTGCATATTATTGGGTGTCTTGTATTCCTTCTCGTTCTGTGCTCGAGTTTTTTTTTCGATTATAAATGGTAGCCCTTCCACCATACTATTTCACGTTTTTATGAATCGTGTTACATGCTGCGACCGCTATAGTATTACCGGTCGCAGCCAGGCGCAGCATAAAAGAAATGTCCCATATAAGGGCATAGTCGCTTTATAAGAGACGCTAATAATAAGAAGTCAACCGGATGTTATCCAGACAGAGTATTCTTAAGCCTAGATAGCCTTACAAGTCATTTCCGTCTAGAACATTATTGAGAGATATATATTATATTAGTCACGTACATCAGTCCAAGTTACGTCCATCAGTCCATAAAATGAATTACGTCCATCAGTCTAGTCGAATTCGACCATATAATTAGATAATATTGATAATGCCGGCAACAATTAATCTCCTGGCAGCCTCGCAGAGTTAGAGCCCTGCCAGAGTTAGGTGAAGCCTCGCAGAGTTAGAGAAAATGTCGGCAAAATTGTATTAAGTTACGAAGATATTATAATTTACGTTAATGTGATTGGCCAATCCTTCTTGATGGAATGAAAAGTCCTAGCCCGACTATCCCATTCACACAGAAAACAGCAATACTTAGTGTAGCCCGACTGCAGTCGAAGATCTGTCTACAACTTGTCAGTCACCACAAACCTGCCACTGATGTTTGTCATAGTTTATGCAGTTCTTAAGTTGCAATTTCATGTTGTCATATGTTTCCTTCATGTGGACTGCATGACAACTGGAATTGATGGCAATACGTTGCCAACATGCAACAAAACAGCTTTAAGACTCAACTTCGATGAATCAATGAACAGTCTCCACTCATCAGGATTGTGAATAATGTTGAGAGCTGCCATCAGACTATCGATGTCGTTGCAAGGTACAAGGTCACCTTCCATGATGAAGAATGGGACAAAATCTTTTTGACGGTCACGAAACTTACAGACTCTAACATTTTCAGCGAGGAGATTCCACTGCTGCAATCTGGAGCCCAACAGCTCTGCCTTACTCTTTGGCAGTTCTAAATCTCTGATAAGGTCGTTTAATTCATTCTGAGTTATCATGTGCGGTTTAGAAGATGTCAAGTTATAAACAAATTCAGGGTCTTGTGAAGTTGAAGGCTCACAAGTTTCGCAGGTTCCTTCATTCTCCTCGTCCTCTGACTCCAGGGAGAATGAGTGGGGGCTCAGGAACGGGTAGTCCTTCGCCGTGAGGTACCGGGCGTATAGCAGAGGGTATATTCGGATATTGTAAAATCCACTTTTTCTTCTTGCAAATACCTTTCTTGACTGGAGGCACCATGCAGAAGTAATAATTGCTGACATGATCTGTTGGTTCCCTCCACACCATTGGCACTGCAAAAGGCATAGATTTCCTTTTTCGATTCAACCACTGGCGAAGGTTTGTTGCACAAGTATTGCAGCATATGTGTGGGGCCCAGCTCTTGTCCTGATCTCCAATCTTACAGCCAAAATAAAGGTGATAGGCTTTCCTAATCACTGCGGTTATAGCACGCTTTTGTGATGCAAAAGTCAATTCTCCACAAACATAACAGAAGTTATCTACACTGTTCACGCAATTACGAGACATCTTTGTTCAAATTAGGCTGAAAAAAATTCGGTTTCAAAAGCAAACACTAAAAAGAGTTTGACAAGGGTGCACTGTATGACTTCCGCGAATGAACTGATGCTGTGGCGTAATATGTAGACGCCTGTGACACATCGACGCCTTGACTCTACTGCGCATGCGCGTAGTAGTTATATATTTTTATTTTAATAAATTAATGTAATTACATTGCATTTTAATAATTTTAAATTAGGTAAGGTTAAGTTAGGTTAGTATTCCATTTATATTAATATCAAAAACATTATGGGAAGCAATATGTTAAAATGATCCAATCTATTTCTTAATAAATAATTTACAAATACATAATGTAATAGATAAATTTAAAATTACATTTTATTGTGTATATATATATATATATATATATATATATATATATATGTATATATTTACATTAATTTATTAAAATAAAACAAATATAACTACGCGCATGCGCAGTACAGTCAATGCGTCGCTGTGTCACAGCCGTCTACATATTACGCGACAGATGCAATTGGCAATTTTAGCCATCATTTTCGTATTCAGTGACCCAAAATTAGTAAAGATTGACTACTTTTATTTACGAAGCATTTTGGCTGTAGACCAGTGATATATATAATGAGTGAGGAGGGCCAGAAATTGGCACAGTGCTTAGGCCAGACTAATGTGAGCCGTTGCGCTAACTCCTGGATTATTATTAACCCGCACCACTGGGAGTCGAACTATAGTGTCTTCACTTTGCTTATAGGGAAACGGTGTTACTCAGTGACCTACGGGCGCTGGTCATTGGGATCTTAAGTCTAATATCTGTATGTCAAAGATTCGTGCTTGAAGTTGATTTGTATATAGTTACTCGTCAACGTCCTTAGCTAAGTGGGTAACACCGTTTCCCTATAATCGAAGTGAAAACACTGAGGTCGGGAGTTCGATACCCGACGATGCTGGTAAAAATAATGCAGGCGTTAGATCAATGGGCAGTATTAGTTGGCCTGAGCGCTATGATGCCAGTTTCTGGCCCCCCCTTAATGATTATTATATAGTTTGCCCAACATAAGATGAATTGCATTCGTCGTAAGTATATTCATAAACGAAAGATGAACAAAAAGAAGTGGGAATTCTTTCCTTATGAAAAAAATTATCCAATTTGCCCTTGGCCCCTCCTTCTTGCATAAAAAGAATGTGCTTGGATGCAAATATGACTTTTACGCCAACTCGAGGGTAATTGCTCTCCGTAAAGGGGGAAGTTACTATACAGGGTGGTCCGAAAAGGTGTTCCAAAATATAACTTGTAATGTTATTTTTAGGAATACGTTTTTTGGATCACTCTCTATATTTGACGTTTAGGTACAGTATCAGAAAAAAGTTCACCTACAAAAATTAAATTCCTAAAAGCATAAAAAAATACTAATTAGTAATGATTAGGTTTTGTTAGTAAAGTTTTATTACTGTGTCCAAAAAGAATAAAAATAATCACAAAAAAAACAATATTAACAATTAGCAAGTTTACATTTTTAGGTGAACTTTTTTCCAAAACTGTATTCTGTTTCGATAGAAATACACTATTGAAAAACTTATAATAACACCTTTTTATAAACTGTTCTGAAAAATTAATCTTATAGAAGAACCTTATATATATATATATATATATATATATATATATATATATATATATATATGAACCTTATGTTGTTTCGTGCGTTGGTCTCTCTTCACACGGAGGTCAAGCTGGTGGCCCCGCCTCTAGGTCTGGCTTGGTGGAGGAGCGAGTTGCTTTCTTGCGCTCTCCACCGTACATAGCCAGGCACGCCCGGCTCATCTGGTACCGTCCTGAGCCAGGCATCCAGTCTTCTCTTGAAAACTTCAACTTTGCCCTCCGTTACGTTTCTGAGGTCCTTTGGAAGCTGGTTGAAAAGTCTTGGCCCCCTGACAACCAAGCTATTTTCCTTCAGAGTTAAGGAGGTCCCTTGTCGGGCCTTTAATTTGGGAACACTACACATTCTGCCTTTCCTATTTTCCAGCGTTGTTTGAATGGTAATTGGGTTTAGTTTTGGGTTTGGTACCAGTTTTTAGATAATTTTCCATATGTAGATAATGGTGTACCTCTCTTCTTCTTCTTTCCAGGGAGTACAGATTTAGTTTACGTAATCTTTCCCAGTAGTTAAGTTCTTTGCAGCCATCAATCTTGTCTGTGAAATGCCTTTGCGTTTCTTCTAGTTTATTAGTTTCTTCCTTTTTATATGGGGACATCAAAACTGAGCAGTATTCAAGTTTTGGTATAATCAGTGTTTTTAGCAGGAGAATCATTACTGTCCTGTCCCTTCTCTTGAACGTTCTTAGTACCTGTCCAGTGACTCTCTTTGCTTTGTTTATCGCTATCTGATTTTGTGTTTCGAATTTCGCATCATCTGTCATTATTATCCCGAGATCGATCGTTTTCGTGCTTCTCTGAATTTCCTATCTATCTGGAGCATAATATGCAGTCTGTTTATATATATATATATATATATATATATATGTATACACAAACTCAGAATGGTTCCCTGAGAACATTATATGTTAAACACAGACCGTGCATGGAACAAGGAACTCTTCTGGGAAAATTAAATCCACTATAGTCCGAATAAGTAATGGTAAATGACAAATACCATAGTTTTTTCTTTTTCATGATTTTAGCCCGACGTGGGCAACGGGTCTCTCGCAAAGAGATCCCATAAATATAGCTTCCCTCACCAGCTATCTGCAAAGCAGACAGGATCCAGCTTTGGGACATGGATCTAGGGTTTAAAGCAAGCCCAGATCCCTACATTCAGAACCTCTATATAAGTAAAAGACTCGTTGCATTCACGTCGTGTTGAATAAATCAAAGAAAAAGGGGGTAACTATTGTATTTTTAGCCAAAAAAACCAAAACTTAAACCTCAACCGGGACATTGAGCGTCCACTTTTCAAGGCACGAAACACGTCCGTTTAGTATACACAAACTCAGAATGGTTCCCTGAGAACATTATATGTTAAACACAGACCGTGCATGGAACAAGGAACTCTTCTGGGAAAATTAAATCCACTATAGTCCGAATAAGTAATGGTAAATGACAAATACCATAGTTTTTTCTTTTTCATGATTTTAGCCCGACGTGGGCAACGGGTCTCTCGCAAAGAGATCCCATAAATATAGCTTCCCTCACCAGCTATCTGCAAAGCAGACAGGATCCAGCTTTGGGACATGGATCTAGGGTTTAAAGCAAGCCCAGATCCCTACATTCAGAACCTCTATATAAGTAAAAGACTCGTTGCATTCACGTCGTGTTGAATAAATCAAAGAAAAAGGGGGTAACTATTGTATTTTTAGCCAAAAAAACCAAAACTTAAACCTCAACCGGGACATTGAGCGTCCACTTTTCAAGGCACGAAACACGTCCGTTTAGTATACACAAACTCAGAATGGTTGCTTTAAACCCTAGATCCATGTCCCAAAGCTGGATCCTGTCTGCTTTGCAGATAGCTGGTGAGGGAAGCTATATTTATGGGATCTCTTTGCGAGAGACCCGTTGCCCACGTCGGGCTAAAATCATGAAAAAGAAAAAACTATGGTATTTGTCATTTACCATTACTTATTCGGACTATAGTGGATTTAATTTTCCCAGAAGAGTTCCTTGTTCCATGCACGGTCTGTGTTTAACATATAATGTTCTCAGGGAACCATTCTGAGTTTGTGTATACTAAACGGACGTGTTTCGTGCCTTGAAAAGTGGACGCTCAATGTCCCGGTTGAGGTTTAAGTTTTGGTTTTTTTTGGCTAAAAATACAATAGTTACCCCCTTTTTCTTTGATTTATTCAACACGACGTGAATGCAACGAGTCTTTTACTTATATAGAGGTTCTGAATGTAGGGATCTGGGCTTGCTTTAAACCCTAGATCCATGTCCCAAAGCTGGATCCTGTCTGCTTTGCAGATAGCTGGTGAGGGAAGCTATATTTATGGGATCTCTTTGCGAGAGACCCGTTGCCCACGTCGGGCTAAAATCATGAAAAAGAAAAAACTATGGTATTTGTCATTTACCATTACTTATTCGGACTATAGTGGATTTAATTTTCCCAGAAGAGTTCCTTGTTCCATGCACGGTCTGTGTTTAACATATATATAGTGTGTGTGTGTGTGTGTGTGTGTGTGCGCGCGTGCGTGTGGATGTATTCTCGGTATAAATTCAACTTTATACAAGACGGGTAATAAAATTGATGTGAAAATAGCGTATTGTTAGCAAATAAAATCGAACTTGAATTTTTAAAACAAAAGTTTGAGTATTTGTTGAAAAGAAAAAACCTTTTTAAGATTGCATTTATGGTCATAATAAAGTTACTCGGTTGAGTTGGGTGGTTGGTTGGTTGGTTGAATTATTATCTAGCTTATGTTTGGATTGCATTTGAGGATCTTTATATAAAAAATGAAGTTACTCGTAAATATGTTAATATTAATATAGAAATAAACTAAAGGCATCGTAAAAAGGAAGATTTGGAGTCGTAGAGGATCAGAATTCTTGGTACAGTTTGTGTAGAGTAAACCTAAGGTGATATGAATGTGCTTGTGATTGTAACAGGAATATGTGGGTTGCCTCGGGGAGGAAACGCGAACTCGTGGCGCATCTTGTTCCTGAAGAATCTTGCACCGGACCTATAAAGACGTTAGTATCTGCAATGCAAACTAAGGAAATAGGCACGAGAAAGAATATGAACTAGTTCATTAGATTATGATAACACAGAGCAGTGTTGTTTGTAGTGGTAATGAAGCACGTACGAGAGTCTCTATATACATGATAATGATGCTACGAGCTGCTCGTACCCTTCATAGGTATATATGAGTGGAGCAGTGCCTTTGTGTTAAACAGTGAAGTTTTCCTCCCATACTTAAACTATTGATTTGTGTCTCGACCATTGACATCATATATTTATAAGGTCATTATTATTATAGTTTTTTTGGGGGTAGGGGTGGGGGTACCGGGGTGGAGGGGTGTTTAACCTCCTTCGCAACATTTAAGGTCTTATGACGGACGGGACCTACAGCTTTACGTGGGATCCGAATCATTTAAAGGTCACTACATCATATGGACGCAGAGTACGGTCATCCATTCAACTACTACCCAAACACAACGTCGCATAATTTTGCTGATCTAGCGGGGAGCGGTGTTACGAGTAGCCACTACGTAGCCTAAGGTCATAATGACGTAGTTTAATTATAACGCGAACAAATGTTGTATGTTCTATTCATTAATGTCAAAACGTCTTTTCTGTCTATCGATGTACGGAAAATGTTTTTCCTGTTTGGTAATTAATATCAAGAAATTATGTTAATACAGGGTGATAAAGTTATCAAAATTTATGTAACAAGTTTTTCCTAGGAATACCTTTTAGGATCACTCTGTATATATATTTTTTTCATTATCTGTTTCCGCTGCGGACTGAATGTTATTATGTTTAGAATTTAGGTCATTTAGAAATTATTGTAAACTTCTGAAAAAAGTTCTCCTAAGAATATGAAATAGCTAAAAGCAGCATAAAAAATTACTAATTGGTAATATTTTGTTTTTCTTTGAATATTTTATTCTTTTTTGATGACAGTAATAAATTTTAAAAACAAAACCCAATCATTACTAATCAGTACAGTTTTTTTTTTAAAGTTCTGTATTTCTTGGCGAACATTTTTCCCAGATTGTACATGGTCTAGCGATCGAAACGAAAGAAAAGCGTCATCAACGTCTGCATTGAGAAAGACAGTCTTTAAGCCATATTTGCTCGTGGTAGGAAGAAACAAATTGGCTGTAATGTTATAATGTTTCAGACCAACAAAGACCCTAGGATCCACTCATGGCTGGTCTACCTAACTGTGTTCGTAATCGTGTATTGTGTATGTCCTCCGTGGTGGCGGAGGGGACCTACAATTTTACGTGGGTTCCGAACCACAAGAACATAAGAAATTTATGTAAAAACTGCCGGTAAATTGGGAACGACCAATTTTTACGAAACTAAATAATTATCAATTTAAAACTAATTAATTATCGATTTAAAACTAAAGATAGAATCTCTGGATCCAGAGGATCAAGTCATAATAGACTACTATCCACAAATGTTACACTCTATATCTATTTATAACGGACATGCAAATATATCAGATCCAAAGAATCCAGTCAATTTCATTACGGTATCCAAGTCACGGTCCATATCGATTGCGGACCAAGTCAAAATTTACAACCATATACATTACAATATATACACTTACGAGGAAAAGTGTAGGTGTGGCTGTAAAGACTGTACAGTAATGTAGAAATGTGTGTGCACCCATTATGGGTCTCCCATTTAAAGGTGTTTGTGGGGCAAGTGAAGATCATGAGTTTTTCAATACCTCACAGTACTATGGGGGGCACCGCTCGGCAGAGGAATCTCTTTAAATGGGGTGTGCAAGGACAGAGAGTATCCCCTAACCCAAGACGCTGCCTCCCTATATCCCACAACACTTGTGTTGAGCTGTGGGATCTATCCCCACAAAGCCTTAATTTTACTACCTTAAACTATACCCTTTCTATCAACATGCGCGTCTAATCGATTTTTAAACATGTTTATAGACGTGCTACTAATTACTTCTACCGGCAAACTATTCCAGGTATTTACTATTCTATGCGTAAAAAAGTTTTTCGCAACTGCTGTCTCGAACCTTCTACTTGTCAACTTACACCCGTTATTTCTAGTCCTATTATATTGAGATATTTCGAAAAAGCTATCTCTATCTATCTACGTTATCAAACCCATTCATAATTTTGAAAACCTGGATTAGATCACCCCTTAACCTCCTAGTCTCGAGAGTAGTCAATTTTAACTCCTTAAGCCTATCCTCGTACGACTTTGACCTAAGAGACGGAATCATCTTAGTTGCTCGTCTTTGAACTCTTTCGATTTTGTCTATATCTTTGCGCATATGCGGATTCCAAAATTGGACCGCGTACTCCAAATGGGGTCTAACTAATGATTTATAAAGAGGAACTATAATATCGCACGATTTGTACTCAAAATTTCGAGCTATAAAACCTAACACTTTGTTCGCCTTATTGACCGCTGCTGTACTTTGTTTCGCTACTTTTAAATCACCATTGACTATAACTCCTAAATCTTTTTCCTGCTCTACGCTTGTTAAATCTTTCCCTGACATACTATACGCAAAATTACCGTTACGCGAACCTATATGCAAAATTTTGCACTTATCCACGTTAAATCTCATTTGCCATGTGACTGACCAATCAACGATTTTATTCAGATCTTCCTGAATTTTACCTCTATCTTCGTCATTAATCGCCCTACCACCCAGCTTCGTGTCATCCGCAAACTTTGAAACTGTACTGACTAGGCCGACATCTAAATCGTTAATATATATAAGAAAAAGCAAGGGGCCCAATACAGAACCCTGAGGAACGCCACTCGCTACATTAGCCCAGCACGACTCCGCTCCATCAACGACCACCCTCTGTTTCCTGCCTCGCAACCACTCTTCTAGCCAATTTATTACTACACCCCTGATTCCATGAGCCTTAGTTTTTTCAATCAGTCTTTTGTGCGGCACGGTGTCAAACGCTTTTTGAAAATCTAAATACACTACATCAACCGCCCGATGTCTATCGTAAACGTCAACCACGCTTTGGAAAAATTCTAAAAGATTAGTTAAGCAAGATTTGTTTCGCCTAAATCCGTGCTGCGTATTTCTAACTAGCTTATGGAATTCTAAGTGTTCGACTATACGATCCCTAATTATTGATTCCAATAGCTTACCTACAACAGACGTTAAACTGATTGGTCTATAATTTCCCGCCGCACCTTTATCGCCTTTCTTAAAGATAGGTGTTACGTTTGCTAACGAAATTATCTGGTACGCACCCCTCAGAAATAGACGCATTAAAAATCTTTGTTAGCGGCACAACAATGCTATCTTTTAATTCTTTTAGTTGTATGGGATATATGGAATCCGGACCCGGTGATTTACGCGTTTTCATTTTATCCCCCCGATTTCCCACTTAGGTTCCACCTCATTGCAAATACTTTTTCCATTAAAGAGAAAAATACAGCCCTCTGTCGCAATTTCCAGTAGACTCCTGACATTTCGAATACCCTATTTTAAGATCGGTGAATTAACCGAAGGAAGAAATTGGGTACAAATTGAATATTTTGCCTTGGGAAATATTAGTAGAAAGAGAGAGAATGTCAGAATTGCTACCATTATACTATATTCTCGGATATGACGGTAAATATTAAGAATTCTACGTTTCTGTACAGACGTAGAATTCTTTTAAGATCAACGATACTTTTTACGCCTGTAAAAAAACAAAAAAAAAAAATTGGAGAATTCTACATTATTTTTTTTAGCTTCGATAGTATAAGAATAAAGAATTTTTCCACAGTGTATTTAAATGCTCGTTTCAGTTGATAATATTGGTCCAAATGGACAATTACCCTTACTATTTACCCTTTAAAGTCTATTGACTATTGTAAACAACTGTGTCACATAAGTTCAGAATCATTAAACAGTTAAAATTACTAAATTAAATAGTTAAAAATAATAGGCTAAGTAGTTAAAATTAGTACATCACGTGGTTAATTCTGAGGAGAGCCAAACTTCCTTAATGTCGGAACTACCGAAATAAAGTGGTATTTTTAACAACTGAATGAGTCGGGGTGTATAGGCATTAATTTGTATTAAAATAACTCGCTCGATAGTTTTAGATTTTATTTAGTTTTAAAACTTTTCATTATATATATATATATATATATATATATATATTGTACCATGCATAAAGATAAGGAAAGCGAGTTGGATAACCTGTCTATTACCACAACAAACAAATTGAATAACAATAATACAAAAAGGTTATACAAAATGTTGAATGGCGAGTGAAGCTTTTGTTGAATTGTTGTTGAAAGGGTGATGGAGAAGATGAAGTAGTCGAGCAGATTCGATGAATCAACGAGGAAAGTTGTCTTGAAGGAACGTTGAATGAAGCTCACAGAAGAATGGATGCGACGAGTCAGTTGTTGAACGGACAGAGTCAATTGAGTCGGTCGGAGTCAGTTGAGCTTCGAAGAAAAGAAGTTGGCGAGAGAGTCGAGCGTCATGAGGAAACATGTCCCAGTTGGCAAAGGAAAGTTGCATTTAGAATAAAGGCGTCTCGATAAACAGGAAGGAGTCTTCGGCTCGATATAAATCTTTTAAAGTAATAATTAGAGGTGTAAACTCGCTGTTCAATCACTCTTACAACATGAGTCATTGGCCACAGGGTTTTATTGTTAAGGAATTTATTAACTTTTCTACGAGATTTCAATAAATAGATTGTCAGTTTGTTGCAAGATGCTGTTTTCCGACCAGAACAGTGAGTTGGACCAGACTATCTTTCATAAACTGATATATGCAACAACAAAAACAACAACTACAACAACAAAAACAACGAACAATCTTTATTTAGTAAGAATTCATTAGAGAAGACATACTACATCATATTCACGTAGATTTATGCAATGTTGACATTACCCTTTGATTGTATTCTTTAGTGGCAAATATTCTCTAAACAGAGAATTCTTTTCTTAATATGCCGTTGGGAAAGGTGAATAAAAGCTTTCCAGCTAAATATCTTTGAGGTCCATTTCAATTTTACGAAAGAAAATAAGAAAATAAATAGAAATAATGGAAAATAAAATAAAGCTCCATTTAATTAATTCGGTCATTAAAAATGAAAATTGAGATAATGCTTTGAATTGAATTGAATAACCTTTATTAATAATAAAATAAATACAGGGTGTTTCAGGTCGACCCTAGAAATATGGAAGCGAAACACTTCATATTAGTTACGGAATTACTATGACAAACTTCAAATACAAATTACAAAGTTATTATCAATTATTAATTAATAATAAATAAATAAATAAGTATTATTAATAGGTAAAGCAAGTATTAATCTTAAGTTATCATTATTGATATGACAAATGCAAGGATTTACGTGTCGGAGCCGGAGGGGGAAAGAGGAAGGGTAGACCGGAGGAGGAGATGGAGGGATGGGGTGAAGTAAGTTTTGGGTCAGCGGGGGCCTTGACGTCTAGGAGAGTGAAAGACGGGCGTTGGATAGAAAAAAGAGGAGCGATGTGATATATGAGGGGGGCGACGGGCTGGCAACGTGCCGCCTCAGGGTGTATGAAGCGGTCTGGGTAAACCGTAAAGTAGTCTGCGGGGCTGGGCTGTGGAATTGTTGCTCTAAGGCAAGTGCATTATTCATTGTTAGCTGATGAGGTAAATGTGAGCGATTGTGGCGCTTCCTGCCTATTCCTGACACACCCTCTAATTTTATTTAATTTAGTGTAAAAACTGAACATGCAAAATTTCAGCACAATTGAAGACATTTTAGAGGTTGCTACCATCCATTGAACATTTTGTATATTGTTATTTTTCAGTTTGTATTTATTGTACATTTATTTATTTTGCAGATTTCATCAAAAATGGTAGTCAGCAACATATAGCAGTCATAACAGACTCTGAACCTCTTTCCGTAAACCTTCTCATCCCTTTCATTGCTATAGACGCCGTGGCCGAACATTCTAGAATCATTTCTTTGCTGTGACGTCACTGTGGCGGCCGCGTCAGTGTAAGTGCGGCGTCACTGACTCAGTATCTTTGCTGCCTTCGCTGAGAGTGGTTGTATAGCAGTTGCTGAGTTGCACTCATGGAGCGGCATACGCGTCACAAAACAGTTGTTTGGCTCATAGGACATCCTATAGAGTCCTTCAAAGAAACCCAGCTTCCATCTAAAAGGGAAACATTAGCATTGTTTATGAACTACAAGATCAATAAAAAGCAACAGGTGAAAACAGCGGCTTTGTTGACTGCTAGAGATGTTGGATGTGTGGGAAAAGGCACGCATCCCAACAGTGTTGAAATGTCATGTCGTGGAGAGAGTAAAGAAACTTTTCAACGAGTGGGAGAAACTAAAGAAGAACAGAAATAATAAGAAGAAGCAATCACCTGCACTACTTCAAAACAAGAGAGCTGGCAAAATGACTTGCAAGATCTGTTTGACATTGCACATGCAAGTGCTCTTGACATGATAAAGATAGATGAAGATCGTGAGTTTTTGATGCTGCAACGACAAAAAGGAAGAAAAGGCAAAATGTCTGGAGTGGATAAAGTTTTTTCACAAATGGAAGAGATTGCTAGAGAAAAGGAAACATTGCTTGAAAAGAAAAGAAAGAGGGAAACAGCCGTTTTCGAAGCAGCAGTGCTCTCAAGTTCAAGTCCTTCAAGTTTGAATGAAGATAGTTCAAAATCAGAAGAAGAATTTGTTGCTGACCCTCAGCAGCCATCAACTTCGAGACAAAGTAGATCAAAGTCTAAGAGTGCAAAGCTTATGGATTCTTCAATGCTTGTATCTCTTGATGCTGCAAAAGTAAGTGATAGAGCTGCTTCGGAAATCTTGATCCCAACAATCGATGCTCTTGGGCAAAACCCTGAAGAATACAGTGTTAGCTATTCATCGATACGGAGAGCAAGACAAAGGAACCGCAAGACAATGGCAGAAAATTTGAAGCAGGATTTCGAAACAAATTGCCCTCTCCAAATACATTGGGACGGCAAACTACTGGAAGATATTACTGGTCATGAAAATGTTGATCGACTGCCAGTTCTAATTTCCGGCCAAGGAGTTGATCAGCTTCTTGGTATTCCCAAACTTGCCAGAGGAACTGGTCAAAACATTGCAGATGCTGTCCATCAGTTAGTATTGGAGTGGAATATATCTGACCAAGTGAAGGGCATGTGTTTTGACACCACTGCCTCCAACACAGGTTCTAAGAGTGGTGCTTGTATGTTACTAGAGCAAAGATTGGATAAAGATATGCTGTGGCTGGCTTGCCGACATCATATTTTCGAAATAGTGTTAGAAGCTGCAGTTTCTGTCTCCTTGCCATCTTCTAGTGGCCATGACATACAACTGTTTAAGAGATTCAAAGCAAAGTGGGTGGAAATTGACAAGAACAATTACCAAACAGCAACAGATGACCCTAACATTGCAGAGAAAATCTCAGATGCTGAAGAACTCATTCAATTTGCTCAAGCTCAGCTTGATGAACAGCAGCCTCGTGATGACTACAAGGAATTGCTCGAGCTAACGCTCATTTTCATCGGTAGTGCCCCCAAGTCAGGAATCAGCTTTAAAGCACCCGGAGCTTATCACAGAGCACGATGGATGGGCAAGCTAATTTACTGCATTAAAATTTGGATGTTTAAATCTCAGTTTAAACTAACTGAGAGAGAGGAAAAAGGACTGAGAGATGTTTGCTGCTTTTCAGCTGCGATATACATCAGATCGTGGTACCTGGCACCCATACCCTCATGCGCCCCCCGTTCAGATTTGCATTTTGTGCAAAGTCTGCAGCTCTACAAGCAAAAGGATGACAAAATTGCAAGTGCTGCACTCAATAAGTTTTTGAGACATTTGTGGTACCTCTCTGAGGAGCTTGTGGCGCTTGCATTTTTTGATTCAGCTGTTTCGCATGAGACAAAAAACAAAATGAAGCATGCTCTGCAGAAACCAGTTGACTCAAAACCGAGCAAACGAGCATCAATAAATCCTGAATCAGCTGGGCAGAAACAACTGCAGGATTTCGTTACTGCGAACACAAAAAGATTCTTTGAAATCCTAGAGGTGCCTTGCACTTTTCTTGAAAAAGATGCTGAAGAATGGAATGATGATGAAAGTTATGCGAATGCAAGAGATATCGCATATGGACTCAAAGTGGTAAACGACATTGCGGAAAGAGGTGTACGACTGATGGAGGAATACAACAAACTGATAACCAATGATGAAGAGCAGAAACAATACCTTCTTCAAATTGTTAAAAGTTACAGGTCGTCACTCTCAAACAAAAACAAGAAAACATTACTCTTGCTTCACAAAAACGAAAATAAACATACATAAGTGGTTATGATATGCCTACTGGGGAAACTTCCACATAAAAAAAAGTTAACGCGCTATACGCTGTACCTCAGAGGGTGGTGCGGAAATCAGCGTGCCTATTATTTACTATTTTATGAGCTCACTACGTACTATAGTCTAGACTCTAGAATGTCATCGTTTTTTTTCAAACTAGGTTAACTAAGTACATATCAAACCGGCTCCAGCGAAAATATCAACAAAACAATATTTTTGAGCACAAACTGATATACATTTATTTTTAAAGCTTGGTAGCAACCTCTAATTTTCTCTTTTTCAACCCCAAATTTCGCATACAATGCTTTCTTAGGAATATGAATAAAATAGGAGGGTGTCTCCCTGAAAATTGAAAACAAAAAAATTTGACCCCTTTTTTGCATCACCCTAAATTATATATATATATATATATATATATATATATATATATATATATATATATATATCAGTAAACATAGCAAAGAATAACGGGGCAGATATTGAGAACCTTTAAACCAGCGGTCTTCAACGTGGGCGATTTGAGCTTTTAGGTGGGCGGCAAGAAAATTTATAAAATTCTTGTAAAATTCAACAAAATTTACAATATTGTATGCAAAAAATGATCGAATGTTTCGTCAGTTGTGTCATGACAATGATGAACAATTTGTTAGGTTATTATTACACACAGAGGTCCGATGGCTCTCGAAGGGTCGCTTTGCTGAACTATATGAGAGCGTAGTGCAGTTTCTAGAAGACCAAAATGAAGTTGATCTTAGCCAAAAGTTAAAAATGATGCTTGTTATTTGGCAGGAATATTTAAGAAATGCAATGATTGTAATTTGCAGCTTCAAGGAGCCAATATGACACTCATGAACTGCCAAAAAGTTATCTCATTATTCATTGAAAAGCTGGATTTATTCAGTCACAATCGTTCAAAAAGGGAATTTCACCAGTTTCCAGAATTGTTATCTATTAAGGATGACATAACAACAATTGATACACAAAGGTTTATTGATCATCTCAATAAACTTGAAACGGATTTTGAAACTCGATTCAGTGATGTTTTAACCATGGAAGTATATGATTGGATGGTAAACCCGTTTACTGCAAATGTTACTGAAGCTGATGTAACATGTCAAGAGGAGCTATTAGAACTCAGACATGATGAGGAAAGCAATGGAAATTTCAATAACGGTGGTTATATGCGGCTTTGGCAAAATAAAAAGATGTCAAATGTATATCCCAATACGTGGAAAAAGATTTTTAAATTACTGATCGCTTTTCCTACTTCGTACCTAGTTGAATCAGGTTTTAGTGCTGTGAATCACATTCTTACCAAAAACAGGAATGCTTTAAAAATCCCTGAAAGAGGGGACATTCGTTTGTTCCTCACTAAATTCGAGCCAAACATTCGGAATTTAGTTTCCAAGCATCAAGCACAAGGATCTCACTAAATTAAAGGTAAATGCATAATGTTTTATTATATAATATATATAATGTACCATACATAATTTTTAATATATGTTTGTTGGATTTTTAATTTTGGTGGGCGGTTGGCTAATTTATCTCACATAAAAATAGTAAAAGTGGGCGGTAGGCATAAAAAGGTTGAAGGGCACTGCTTTAAACGAAGGGATAAGAATGTAATGATTCCTCTACTGAAAACCCTGATAATACCCAAATTGGAATACTGCTCGGTCCTAACACGCCCATATAAAAAGAAGGCATTAGACAGCTGGAAGGGATTCAGAGAAACTTCACAGCCAAGATCAAGGGGGGCAAAGAACTAAATTACTGGGAAAGGTTACGCGAACTAAACCTATATTCACTGGAAAAGAGAAGAGAGAGATACATCATTATTTACACTTGGAAAATAATGGAGAAACTAGTCCCTAATCTTACTCTGAACCCTGTATCTCCCCAAACAACAGTGGAAAGTAGAAAAGAAAGAGTGTGTCGTGTTCCCAAATTAAAGGCGAGACAGGGAACATCCTTAACCCTGAAAGAAAATAGTTTTGTTGTGAGGACCAAAACTGTTTAATCAGCTGCCCAAAGACCAAAAGAACACGAGTGGTGTTGCAGTGGACATCTTCAAAAGAAGACTAGTCGCCTGGCTCAGAACAATCCCCGATGAGCCGGGCGTACTTGGCTATGTGAGATGGAGAGTACAAGAAACCAACTCACTACTTCACCAGGCAAACTCGAGGAGGGGCGACAAGCTTGACCTTCGTGAAATGAGGAATCATCGCGTGGAACCTTTGAAAGGTCTTATATATATATATATATATATCTTAGGGTGGCCCTTATATAGGCAAAAAAACTTTTTGAACATTTTTATGATCGCAACCCTCAAAGTAGTTCGAATTGGTGTAAATACACTGCATATAAATTTTGAAACATTTATTCCAACATTTTGAGGTAGCTCAAGCAACATGAAGTTTTAACATATTGAATAATAAATAACTATAATGAATACACATGAAAAACGAAACTTATACAGCCATAGAAAGAGTTTTTTTCAAGCTATCTGGGAAGAGACGGCGGTGTTCGTTGATAACTTGTAGAAGAAGTTGTAACTGTTCTTCATCCTTCGTAAGATGACTGCTGTATTCCTGAATGAGAGCAACCGCTCTCTCTGCATAGTCATTCACAACGTTGATGGCTCTCACCTTCTCTTTCGCTCGTTTGTGCTCCTCCAGTTCGCTCCAGGTTGTTGGATCTTCCTTGAGAAAGTGTTCCGATAGATCAAACTTTGTAAATAGAGTGCGGGATCTGTTTGTGACGAAATCCTATAGTGATTTATCTCCGAAAGTTTTCAGATCAACTTGAACTTTCTTGAGGGGTGCTTCATCTTCCTCCGCACTACTGTTAGCATTCAGCGCGTGAATCATCTGAATCTTTGTCGAAGCCGAGGTCTTGTCATCAAAAAAAGGTCAGAGCAACCAATTCTTCCGAAAGGTACCGGAGATGGTTGGACATTTTGGCCGAGGCGACTTGTAAAATGCCTGGATGTATTGACGAGTAATCCAGAAAATCTTTAAGGAACTGAAGATCATTTGCTGGAGCACAGGGGGCGCTGGGATAAGTGATCCAAGCTTTAATGTAGAGACGTACTGCAAAAAGGCAGATATCTCGTAGACCCTTCTCCTCGCGAAAAGAGAGGTGGAACTGGCCACGAAACATCCATACTTTTAGACTGTAGATGACTTTTGACATCCAACGGGCATGGTGCATGGACCCTGGAGTCATAAAACGGGTGCCTTTTGCTGGCACTGCTCCGAGGAAGATGCTTGCCAGCTCCAGCAGCTCTCTATAATCGTGTCTCGGTTGAGCTTCAGAAAGCTGAGAGTTGATGAATATCAAAAGCTCCTCTTTCTCCTCTGAGAGAGATTGGCATATGAAGGGATCGGTGAAACCGTTGTGGAAATTTTGTTTGTCAAGATATTGCCACTTAGCTGTAAATCGTTTGAAGAGGGGTACTTCGGGCGCAGTCGACTCTCCCGTACAACGTTTGAAAACCGCTGCTATTACAAGCTCGTAAATATGGTGACGGCAGGCGAAGAAGAGAAGGTTGCGTCCGAGATTCTGCTCAATCAAGATACAAGTGCCATTTATTCTTCCTGTGTTCGAGCTAGTTGTGTCGAAACTCATACCTTGAACCTTTTCTTATATTCCCCTCTCTCTGAGTGCATTACAGACTGCAGTAGATTGAGCTTGTCCAGTTGCAGAAGGTAGTTTCGCCACTGTTAGTAATTGAGAGATACCGCTTCCTGAGACGAGAACTGGCAGACGATCAGAATACTCTTTTCCAGTAATATTGGGCAGTATTTTTCCGTCCCAGTGCACTACGAGAGGACCTTCCGCCTGAAAAGTTTCTTTGAGTAGATGAAACAGTGTCTCTCGGTGTTGTTGACGAGAACGCTGAATTGTCTGCCGGTTGAGTGCCAAATCTGTGACATCATGGCCCAGGCTCTTAGCTGTTTCAATCATTACCATTGTTGCCTTTCTGTCAGAGAGTTTGGTACGGTCGAGAACAGCAGATAAGGTTGAGGTAATGACCATCTTTCGACCACGCTGACGAGGCTGATCGCTTGTGCTAGGTCCTGGCTCAGCAGTCCACTCAGGCTCTTCGGGTTTGACTTCAGGATCTGATTCACTGCTTGATGAAGCCTTCATTACTTTGGTAGCCGCCTTCTTCTGTGAAAGGAAAAGAAGGACCAGATTAGTTTTGTGCTTTTATGAAGTAAAATCAGCAGTAAATAAATGTATAGAACCATGAAAATAATGTATATAGAACAGAATAATATAGAACAGAACAGAAAAGAATAGAATAATGTATATTTAGTAAAATATATAGAACAATATAAATAATAAATGACAGCATTAGATTTTTATATAAAGCTAAGCACTAACCCTCGACGTTTCACGTGTGCGTCTTTGATCCTCTTCCATTTTTCTCTTAGCAGCTCTCTGTTCTTTCTTGTGCAGGCTGACATCAAACCCAGTCACGCAGCCGCGTCGCCCCTTTTCTCGTTGAGCTATCAAAAATTCACGATCCTCGGGGATAGTAATCCTCTTTAAGGCGTCCGCATGTACAATGTCGAAGAGATCATCGAGCGCACTATAAACTTCTCTTCATTAGACTTCTGAGTAACTGATGTTCGTCCCTCGTTCTTTTTCAGCAGCCTTCAATTTTTCGAACACTTCCTCGAGCTTTTCCTCGCAATGATGTACTTCTTTGGTCGGTATTCTAGCTTTCCCCCACAATGGCAGAATTTTCTGAATTACATATGTTGACGCATCTCGTTTAGTTTTTTTTTTTTATTGTGGCCATAGAGAAAAACACCAAGAGTTTGTCTGATTGATGGTAGCTTGGATCCAATAATTTCAGTAATTTCACTTCCAAGTAGATAAACATCAGTTTTAGAGCGCGTATTTGGTACTATACTAGAAGCCATACTTTTTCTGAAATGAAACAAATAGGATTAATATAATAATAAAATTAAAATTAACTAAATATAATTAATTAAATATAATTATTTAATTAAATATAAAATTTAAATTAATTAAATATAATAAAAAAATATATAATAAATAGGATTTGAGCACATTGAGCTACCTCTAAAAATTCTTCAAATGCTTTCCTATTTCATGCGTCGCAGTTTTACATGGAATCAAACCAATTCAGGGGGGGGGGGGATGCAACACAGAAAATTCAAAAATAAGGACCACCTTAATATATATATATATATATATATATATATATATATATATGAGTTAATAAAGTGTTTGTATAGTGATTTGCGAAACGAAATTAATGATGGTGGTTGTCTCACATTTAGTTATAATACTCAATATAACATTTAGTCTGACCGTTAGTTTATACAGTGCGTTCGAAAAGTCTCTCCGCAGTGCTATGTTAAACGGATAGGAAATTGAAAAACTACAATGTTTTCATTCAACCATGATTTAGTGATTTTATTACATAACCTTTTGATTTTAGAGCATGTGTTCAAAGTGTTTTCCACCATTTTGCAGGCACAGACCAACTCGTCTACACTTGTTGTCAAACACTTTTTTTAAAGTGTTCGTTGATATTGAAGCAAGGTAAGTGGATATTGCGGTTTTTAAGTTCTGAATTGTTTTCGGGCGGTCTTTATAAGCAACACCTTTTGCTGATCCCCACAAGAAATAGTCGGGCGGCGTAAGGTCTGGGGATCGTGGAGGAAGCCCCCTTGAAATTATGCGATCCCCAAACACATGATGCAGTAGCTCCATCGAAAGGTGAGCAGTGTGTGCCTTGGCACCATCTTGCTGGAAGTATGCATTCAGTATTTCCATTTCGTTTAGCTGTCCAATAAATGGATACAGAATTTCTGAACAGTATCGTTCAGCATTTATGGTGTTCTCAAAGAAAATGGGACAGACAATTCGCTTTCTTGATATTGCAACACAAACGCCGATTTTCTGGTCGTGCAATGGTGTTTCATGAATAGTGTTTCATGAGTTTTTTACCGAGCTATCGACACACACTATTGCAACGATCCCAACTCTGTCACAGTACTGACACGATCGAGTTTAAATCGGTTGAAACCGGCTTAGCGCGCATATACTGGCTATAGCACGTTGACTGCGGAGAGACTTTTCGAACGCACTGTACAATTCATTTAGTTTTAAAGTATTTAAACCTAAACATTGGAGAGGTATAAGACTGACTGTTATCATTATTTGAGAGTGTTCGTAAGCAATTTGGGGGCGGGGGTACTTCCAGCGGATGCCTTATAGAATTCCTTGTACTACCTCGTGCTGCAATTCCATACCATTAAGTGTGGGTGAATAAATGAGTAATAAATGGATTATTATGAGTAAAATTTTAAAATTTTTTTGGTCTTCATCGAGGAAAAATAAACTGGGTGTACCATAAAAACCACTAATATGAATAGCTACCATAATAATAATAATAATAATAATGGTAATCATAAGCAATGAATAATTAAAAATGATGATGATGATGAAAACAATAATACCAGTCATTATACAGGGTGTTCATAAAGTCACGCAAGTGAATATGGTAATGACGACCGAATTCATTTAAGTGAATTTATGAACACCCTGTACACGAGAAGTGGCTTCGACTGCTTTTTGCCATTTATCAAAGCGAGCTGGCCGAATTTTCCTTCTTGATAAATACAATTGCGAATTCTGTCGAAGCAAAATCTTTAAGTTTATACTACACTGTAAGTATACATACACTTATAAGTATACTTATAAGTATACTTTTGTTCAAGTATCCATTCAATTTTTGTTTGTAGTAGTATTTTGTTATAATTATGGGACCATAGTGATTAACAGCGCTATAGACCAATCTCTCCACATTACATTAATTGGAAAAATATAAGCAGCCGCCAAAATAAATAAAGACAGACGGAGTATGGTAAGAACACCAATATAGACCATTCTCATATAAATATCGAGTGTGTACGACAATGCCCATTATCTTTTTATAAATATTTCTTTTTATACACATATAAAAGTTAGTACATTTAAAACTTGAAGTAATTTTATATTATCAATGTACTTTGTTGACAAAAAATAGGGCCTACACTATCTAGTTAATACCTTTAATAATAATAATAATAATTTCCACTAATATCAGTTTTATCTACGTTTGTTCTATTCCTATTATACACTTATCACTGTGTGTTTCTGATTATAATACCCTATACCCCTAATACCCTTCCTTTACTTTTTCCTATTTATATAACTTGCTTTTTCATTTTTAAATATGTTTTTGTATGCCATATTATTTATCTATTTAATTAATTTATTATTTTCATTTGCTGTTGCCCACTTCGGTCATAGTTTCATCGTAATTTTATACTTGTTTAATCAGTTGATTGATGAAGGTAATAGTTTGTTTCATCACTGAATTTTAGTATAAGACTGTCACAGTTTTTATTAAATTTTTTGGGGGGGGATGAGTGTTATAAAGTATTGTTATAAAAGCCATTATGTTACGATATTATCATTTCCTCTGAGGTACTACTACTCGTTTACCCGCAATAAGAGTGAGGTTGGCCAGGAAGGCAGAGTTTCGACTTACCCAGCGAGGATTTCGAGATTCTTGGTTTCAAGGTGGAGGGGTTTCCGAGGTTTGGCTCTTAAGAGTTTCTCGTATTTGGTTGTCTTCAGGTTCGGGAGTGTCCCTCAAGTTTTTTAATTTATTTAATATTTGTTCTCTGTGTACAGCAAAGTATGGACCTCATGGTCCTTATGAGAGTTTGAACGACGGTTCAGGATTGACCCGCGGTCCACCACTCTGAAGTATCCCACCTTATTTACGGGATTTGGTAGAGGAAGGAATTGCTTTCCGATCTCCTCCTGCCCTCGAGCCAGCCACGCATGGCTGCTCAGGGACATTGCGCAAGAACCTGTCCAACTGGTTCTTGAAATTACTTAGGTTGATGTACCGAAGGTTCCTCAGTATAATTAGTATATTTGGCATGTCTCATTATTTATTTATATAAATAACTTTGCATTTATTGGACATATCCTAAAGTTTGCTTTATTAACGTCAATACTCCAGTTTACCTGTAATAAACGTGAAACGCAACACTAGTTTCAATGTCAACCAAAGATCACATTGAAAGTACCCTCAAGTGACTTATTAAATACAATATATCTCACTTCTGCATCCCTCATGACCACTGCGCGACATTCTTTCCGTTTTACAAAGCAGAAAATATCTCACTTCTGCATCCCTCATGACCACTGCGCGACAATCTTTCCGTTTTACAAAGCAGAAAGAGAGGATGAAGGTGAAGCGAAAGAAGAAACTGTGAATGACATACAGAGAAGAACAGAAAAGACGAAGAAAAGTGAAGCAGAAGTGATAAAAATACCGACACACAAACATATAAATAAGAAGGCACAAAAAAATAACAAAAAAAATGATCAAACGGACGACATTAGCATAAATGGCGTAAAAGAAGTGAGCAACCACGAAATAAATTGAATTAATTTCCAAAGAGAGAGATGAAAAAAGCATCAAAACCAAAGGCCCCGAGTAAAAATGCGGAACGCACTGTATGCAGTTACTGTGCAAGGGCAATTGCCGATATAAGGAGGACCGTGTATACATGAACGAATTCTACTATAATAATAATAATGGTCCTATAAATTCGGTGACAACCGCAATTCTACCATCCCGCCATTTGCAAGAACTACGCAACACGTGGAACTGCAAACACGGAAAAATGCTACCATCACCTTCCAACAAACTCAAAGGACAAAGACAAGATTCAAAGGACAATAGAAAAAAATGAAAGAACCCTGTTTAAATATACAAATTACGAACCAAACTTTTCAACATCGCACACGCAATACGGCTACTAAGCCTCATACAGCACATACAGTCGCCGCAGTTGACAACCTCAGAACCGTTATCAGGCAAGAAGCTACCAGAACGGGTAAACGGAAAAGGATCTTTCTCGGAGGACCATAAAAGGACTACAAACACGCGACACCGAGTACCACACTTAACTTAATTTCTGTTAAGGAGCAGGGCAATGTTAATAACTTGATTACTGTTAAAGCGAAGGGCAATGTTAGTAAAGTTTAAAACTTATTTTTCAAAACTTTAGAATGCACTTAACAAGATCTCGTCATTTCAACTTTTACAATACAATTTATTTTTTATACACACTTTCAGAGAACCTCTGAGGCAAAGTGCCACGACAGTGCCAGCTATATAGGCACGAACAAATAAAACTAGGGATCAAATTGGCTTGCCTTCTTTATATCCTTATTTTTCGTGCAAAATTCGTATTGTGGGGTTGCGGCTGGGGTGTACCCCGGATGAATATCCAGAATTAATGATGTAACATGGTTATACGTCGTGCATAGCCACGTCACAATATCACTTCCCGTTAGATAAGCGAGATTAAGCGAACGTTGGATCTGTTCAGTAGTTCAATGGGTAACCATCCTCTTCGTCCAGATGATGTGGCGACCCCCGGTTCGGATCATGCGTAAAGCCGTGTAGGACCCCTCCATCACATGGCCTTTGTCGTTATGAAGAAGATTAAACAACCCCAAACATTATTATCTGACGTAAACACGGTGCCTACGATGTATGTCATATATCACCAATCCGCAGTATGCGACATCCGTCTTTAGCAGCTTTCGGTATCGCACCAAGCATCAATACCTAAATTAATAATAATAATTAATAATAACATTATTATAATTATTTTCCCTTCAAATGGTCAAATATCAGTTTATAATTTTTATGCATATTTCATAATGGTGATTATGAAATAGCCAGGCATACTAGGCACCATTTTTTATGCCTAAGTGCGATGAAGATCGCAAGAGAGCAACTCACTACTGCACCAGCTTGACCTTTGTCTGAAAAGAGACCGACGCACGGAACAACTACCAGGTTACCAGTATATAGCCTAATATATATATATATATATATATATATTTTTTTTTTTTTTTACTGCAAACGAACGACATACAGTATAATTAATGTAAAGAACAACGTTTGTTTAGAAGAGTGTCCGTAATTGGATTTATATAATAAGGTTATGTAAATAAACATTAATAAGATTTTCTCTCTCTCTCTCTCTCACTCTCTCTCTCTCTCTCTCTCTCTCTCTGTGCTAACATTCTATGATATTTCTTATCTCTATTTGGCCAGAATCCTTTTAGTTTCGGACTTATTTATCATTAAATCAACAAGAGACAAAGACTTTTTAATTTCTTTTCTAACTTGCGGCTTAATAATGTATATAATAATCCTTATGAGAGATAAGAGGGGTTATTAGCCATGAAAGGGTTCAGCACAGTGCTCATGAACGATTAATAATTGTATACGTTTTTATCGAAGAGATTATATTGTTTACGTTGTTCTTTATACTGTATCTTCTTGTAATTAAAATTCGGTTTCATCTCTACACCGAGTAGTGCGAGGTTCCGGCGCAAGTACCTTCTTGCGGCACGAGTCCGGCGTAATATCAGTCTATAATTAAGTTTTAAACGGATGGGTAGGGGAGAGAGGCCGGAAAAGGTATACTGGAGTAGGGCGGGTCGTACTCAGGTGACAACATGAATCTGAAGGAAATTCTACCATCAGGGGTGTCTAAATTATGTGTTTTTACATGGGGAATTCAAATATGAGCTTATTTTTTGGATAGGATAACTCTAACCTACATCATTTTGTATTTCTAAATTGCCAATTTTACCCTTTTGAACCCCTTTATAATATATTAAAAGATATAAGGTAAATCATTTATATTGACAAGGCCAAATCAACTTTACATATATTATTAATAGGTGGAACTGCATGTATATCACTGGATATAATTACAAAGATCATTCTCCTGACATCTTGAACTTTGCCAGGTTGCCACAAATCCTGCTTTGACTCAGACTTGGACATCAGCTTCCTGCTGGTTCTCCTGAGCCTGATCCCCTCCATCCCTCTTTTCCTGTGAGAAGTACTTAGCAGAAGCCTCAGTCACCATTTTAAACAACCCTCTCAATGCTTTGTGTGTGGCAAGGCCAGTTGCGCACCTCCATGGGGGTGTTGATGAAGTTTTTCACCTCTGAGGTGCTTAGAGAGCAGGTGAGAGGGGCTCTGACACACCTTCTGACCACTGATCAAGTCACCGATGCTGGAAGCATCACAATTGATGTCAGGTGTCCTTCTGCTCCTAACAGAGGAGTCCCCCAGCTGAGTGTCCGGGTCCCCCTCTCCCCTGATGGCCAGGATTCTCTCCACCCCTTCAATCCTCTCCTTCTGATCCTCAGAGCAGAGTAGTGTTTGGAGGATGACTTCACTGTGGGCATACCAAGCAGATCTTCTCACAGTTGGCATCACAATATCCAGCGCCTCCTTTCTCTGGGACTTGAGGCAGTCCAGCTGAAAGAGGATGTGCCTAGGCCCTTCGATCCAGGAGTGCTTGACCTTCACGTTGAACCAACATGGGTAATACACTCCAATGATGAATTCCACAATGAATTGCAGAATCTTCAGGTTTTTCCTTTAAGTCCGTGCTTTGACACCCAGAGCCTGAGAAAGTCTGTTCGCTGTGGTGAGCCATCGGCTGTGGTTTTACTGGTCCTATCTCTAACAGAGCCAGCCCTGCAGGAAGTACTCCATCCCTGACTGCACAGACAATTTTATAGCCATAGTATTGATCAGTTGAGAGATCTTGAATGACCTTGTCAGGAAGCTTGATCAGTGGAGTGCCAACAGAGATTCGGGTGAAGTTTGGATTGATATCAAAGTCTGTAGCAGAATCAAGGAGCTTTCCTATTGGCCGGATAATTTTTGTCTGACAGAGTAGGGCCATCAAGGTCAACAATGAGATGGCGCAGGGGAAGTTCAACAGTGTGCAGGTTGCACACCAACCAGACCAGCTTTCTCCCCAGGTGCAGCTCCAGCTTCCGCATTACTGCAGCTTTCACACCAGTGTTGACATTTGTTGAGTCTCCTCCAATGGCCAACAAGGTTTTATCATAACCCCTCTTCTTTCAGCCAGGCAAACAGGACCCTAGCAATCTTCTCCGCATGTGAATCCTCTTTAGTTGCTCTTGGGTAAAGTGGAACAGATAGTAGCTGCCAGGCTCACTAACAACACTATAGTGTTCTTCCTTGATCTTTGCGGGAAAAGATTGGTCACTGCCCTCAGCTTCCATCATCACATTGGTCAGGTCAATCCGCCCATCAAAGAGGATGCAAGAGATCCCCCCCTCATCCCTGCACTTCTTCTCGAACTGTTCCCCCAGCTCTCTCATCAACTTCTCCTCTGCTCTCTTGACCTTGCTCTTATCAATCACTTTACTTGTATTGTCTTCTGTGATGATTCCTGCGTCAATCAGAGCTGCTGTTGCTATCGCTGCAGTTGGCCTCAGCCCTATGCCATACCTTACACTAGCAAGGGCAATGTTTTGAATCTCATCATAGTTTTTCTGTACCTTTGCCGAAGCTGCTGGCTCAGGGTCAGTTTGAGGGAAGAGCTCAACTTCAGGAACAAACTCATCTTCATCACCACTTCTCTCCAATTCCAGATCCTCATCACCATCTGCCAAAAATCTCTTAACATCCTTCCTGGCTGCCTTCTCTGCTACTGCAGCACTTTCCTCCTTGCTCCTTCTCCTTTTCTCTGCCTTCCTTTCCATCCACTGCCTTTTCAATGTCCTCACCTGTCTCTTGTGCTCTGGTAGATCAGGACCCCCTATTTGGTGGGGTCCCTTACTTCCAACCTTCTCTTTCTGTCCCGTGATGTAGGCAAGATCTTTCACAGGAATCTTTTTCTCCCTGCTGCAGGAACAGTTAATGTGGGCTTGGATAACACAGCCCTCACAGCCTCCCCCCTCGCAACTGTTAATCTGACACTTGCAAGTCAAAATATCAAAGAACTTGTCTAACTTGACAATGAACCTCTCTTTGGCATCAAGTTTGCCCTTCCCAAGAGAAAACTTCACTGCCTGATTCCAGACCTCCTTGAGCTTGGACATGATGGTCACTTTTTCATTGATAACAGGTGGCTTGAAAAGAGCATTAGCTTTGCTCCACTGACAAATCAGACCAGGGGTAGATGTCACTCACCAGCTTGTCCACTGGGTAGTTCCTCCTGTCATCTTCACTTTGCTTCCTCAAGTAGATGCCATACCTCAGGATATCCCTCACAGTTGGCAGTTCAGACACCAACAGCTCCCGGCCAGTGCCAACAAGATTACTCAGATGAGAACTTGATTTCGTCCTTGTTCTGACTTGAGCCATTTCTTAATGAGTTCACACTGAAATAAAAACAATAATACAACAGTTAAGTATCCACTACAGACAGGTATTAACTCTTTTCAGCGCAAAATTCTTGGTTAAAAAATGAGCTGAAATGGGCAAGAACAAATTATCTGCAAATGCTAAACACATTATGCTTTTTTGGTTTCAAAATGTTATAAAATGCTAATTTATCTGTTGTCTGTAATGCAAATAATTTGTTCATGTACTCTAAAGAAACACATCCGAAAAATATTCTTTAGAACATTGAAATAGGCCTCATACTGCTCAGTTGTACTAAAAATGAACCACCTAATTTTAGCTCAAATCAAAGTTGTTAATTAAATTTTGCTCAATGTATCACTATAATATGCGTAGAAATAGCTTTTTCTAAAATATAACAGAATAATACTCACGTGTGAACAGTAACAAAAAAAATATCAGTAGATAATCACTAAATCTATCCCCTCACTGCAAGCCGAGGTGGTAAAATAGCTTCATAAATCATGAGTCACTTCAAATATTTCACAAAACGTTTTAGAATGTTCGAAACGTTACATTCTAGCCTCTGAGAAAAGGTGGCTCAGAAATGGCCTTATGCGCGCCAGAAAACCGTCAAAATATTTCATATACCAAACTGTATGATAATTACAATTAAGTGGAATGGCACACCTTTTTATTTGAGTATTTAAATATTATTATTATTATATGAATTACATTATATGTGTTTATATGAATTAGTTAGAACAATGCTCTATGAGAGATAACGTGAGCAGCCATGATAGAAAACGTGAGAAGACATATTCTGGGGTAACTACAATAGTAAAATAATCAACAATTTAATAATAATCAACTGCAAAATGATGTAGGTTAGGGTTATCAGAATTAAATATTTTCTTCAGAATTGTGTTCTATACACCAAAATATGTCATTTGAACACCCCTCTCCATTGATTTAAAAAAATTGCATAGTATGACCCGCCCTAATACTGGAGGATACCGTTATTTTCGAGACTTTTCCACCTTTGCAATGTTGCAAGTTACAATGATGACGTCATTTATGACGTCACTTGTCAACTTCCATCGGCGAATATTTGTATTCATTCCGGATGCTAAAAAAGTTCAAGGTTCTTGCCACAATGTAATGGCGAGAGTGTTTAACCTCCTTCGAAACATCGAAGGTAATAGGACGAAGGGGACCTACAGCTTTACGTGGGATCCGAACCACGGGTCGCTACATCATCTGGAGCAGAGGACGGTTTCCCATCCAACTACTCTCCACACCTGGTGTCATTTAACTTCGCTGATCGACAAGAAGCGGTGTTAAGACACTGACGACACTGGGTACGCCGTATGGACCCCTAATTAGTAAAAAATAATGTGTCATTCAATTAACATTATTTCTCTTGCATGAAAACCAAATTTCCCGTGAATCTTCCGCGCATTCAATTGCATTCACTGTGTTAAAGAAAGATGATATATATATATATATATATATAGATATATATATATATATATATATATATATATATATATATATATGAACAGAAGGATCAACACAACGGCAAACATTTTCATTTATTTGTACTTCAGACGTTTCGACAAATCTTTTGTCATCATCAGTGAATTAAGTCTTAAAACCTTAAAACAAAAGTAAAAAGTGAAAAGTGAAAATTACATCAATACAATATGAAAACCATTAAAATTAAAACCTTAAAGCAAAATGAAAATTGCATCAATACAAAATTAAAATCATTTTAATTTCATCACTATAAAAACTAAAATTAAATTAAATTACCTCAATAGGTAAATACACAATGTTTACATCCACCTCCATACTTGGCAAAGTCTAAGAGAACACTGGATGGTCAGAGGATTAGAAAGGGTTGGTTAGTTAAAAGAGTTGTAATTTGTAGGATGAGCTATTATTATTAAGGGAGGGTTTGTTTCTATAGATGTACAAAGATTCTAAAATTCGGAGTTCTGTAAGGTTATTGGATCTAGTTAAAATTTCAAACTGAGTTTTGTGAAGGGGATGGTCGTTTTCATTACTATGGTTTCTAATTGCGGATTGTGGAGGGCTACTGAGGGGACGGTTGGTACGGACTGACAAGCCCAAATGTTGAGAAAGGCGCACCTCCAGTTGGAGTTGAGTGCTGCCAATATACGCAGCCTTACAGCTGTCGCACGTGTATTTGTAAACAACATTGGGGCATACAGTTTTGGGGAATTCATCTTTGAACTTTAAAAAATTTGATAATCTAAGTGGGTTGACGAAGGCGAATCTAAAATTTATTTGGGGATAACTAGACTTGAGCAGTTTGGACAATTCACCTCTTTATTAACAATTACTACCCTTCTCATCTATTCGATAACCAATTAAAGAAATTTTTAAATAACACTTTTGATACTAAACTCCCCATAACTACAGTACAAAAAGAAACCAGATATATTAAATTACCTTTTTATGGTTATTTATCATTGCGTATTCGAGGTGAATTGTCCAAACTGCTCAAGTCTAGATATCCCCAAATAAATTTTAGATTCGCCTTCGTCAACCCACTTAGATTATCAAATTTTTTAAAGTTCAAAGATGAATTCCCCAAAACTGTATGCCCCAATGTTGTTTACAAATACACGTGCGACAGCTGTAAGGCTGCGTATATTGGCAGCACTCAACTCCAACTGGAGGTGCGCCTTTCTCAACATTTGGGCTTGTCAGTCCGTACCAATCGTCCCCTCAGTAGCCCTCCACAATCCGCAATTAGAAACCATAGTAATGAAAACGACCATCCCCTTCACAAAACTCAGTTTGAAATTTTAACTAGATCCAATAACCTTACAGAACTCCGAATTTTAGAATCTTTGTACATCTATGGAAACAAACCCTCCCTTAATAATAATAGCTCATCCTACAAATTACAACTCTTTTAACTAACCAACCCTTTCTAATCCTCTGACCATCCAGTGTTCTCTTAGACTTTGCCAAGTATGGAGGTGGATGTAAACATTGTGTATTTACCTATTGAGGTAATTTAATTTAATTTTAGTTTTTATAGTGATGAAATTAAAATGATTTTAATTTTGTATTGATGCAATTTTCATTTTGCTTTAAGGTTTTAATTTTAATGGTTTTCATATTGTATTGATGTAATTTTCACTTTTCACTTTTTACTTTTGTTTTAAGGTTTTAAGACTTAATTCACTGATGATGACAAAAGATTTGTCGAAACGTCTGAAGTACAAATAAATGAAAATGTTTGCCGTTGTGTTGATCCTTCTGTTCATCTGTAAGCTCCGTTTCCCTAAGGAGAAGTCAATAGCTTTGATATATATATATATATATACAGGGTGGCGCAAAAGTCGCGCATCATGAACAGACTCTACAAGTGGACGGAAGACAACAATATGAAGTTTAACACTGAGAAATTTCAGCTGTTCCGGGAAAAAAGAGGACCTAAAGTCCGTGGAATATTATACCCCAAATGGACAGGAAATTCAGAGAAATTCTAAAGCATAAGATTTAGGGGTTGTAATGACTGATGATGCGAAATTTGAAACACAAAATAAGCTAGCAGTAAAGAGAGTAACTGGGCAGATACTGAACGAAGGGATAGAAATATAATGATTCCTCTACTGAAAACCCTGATCATACCCAAATTGGAATACTGCTCGGTCCTAACATCTCCATATAAAAAAGAAGACATTAGACAACTAGAAGGGATTCAGAGAAGCTTCACAGCCAAGATCAATGGGTGCAAAGAACTAAACTACTGGGAAAGGTTACGCGAATTAAACCTAGATGCACTGGAAAGGAGAAGAGAGAGATACATCATTATTTACACTTGGAAAATAATCTTACTCTGAACCCTGTAACTCCCAAAACAACAGTGGAAAGTAGAAAAGAAGACTGTGTCGTATTCCCAAATTAAAGGCTAGACAGGGAACATCCTTAACCCTGAAAGAAAATAGTTTTGTTGTGAGAGGACCAAATCTGTTTAATCAGCTGCCCAAAGACCGCACGAGTGGTGTGCGGTGGACATCTTCAAAAGAAGATTAGACGCCTGGCTCAGAACAATCCCCGATGAGCAGGGCCGTACTTGGCTATGTGAGGTGGAGACTGGAGAGCACAGAAACCAACTCTCTACTTCACCAGGCCAACTCGACCTTGACCTTCGTGAAATGAGGAATCATCGCACGGAACATTTGAAAGGTATATATATATATATATATATATATATAATTTTATGTAAAAAAAATTTCTCTTTATTTCATATAAGAAAAAAATTATCAAAGGAAAAATTAATTTTGTCTTTTTTCATTCATGGAAAATTAAGAAAATTTCCCCACAGTCCTGTAAAGTTTGAAATTAATTTTTCTGAACTTAATTTTAAACAAAAATATTTGCTTTTTGCGGCGGTTTAAGCGTATAAGAATTATAAAGGGGAAAATCTTATATATTCAATTTGGTTGGTTCTCGAATTATTATAATGTTATTATATGAAGCTCTCCTAGGAAAAAGTGGCTAAACGACAAAAGTAGAAAAAAAGCCAGAAAACGGGGTTAAAGTTGTACTACTTTGAAAGTTATATACAGGGTGTACATAAAGTCAGGATCTATTTTTGTGAAGCACTTGGAAATTATATGGAATTCAATCATAAAATGATAAAGTGGTAGCATTTATTAAATAATTAAGAGTAGGATTCGACGTGACGCCCATCAGTATCCCTGCACAGCTCAAATCGTTCCGCAGCATTTCTAAACACATTCTGGAGCATTTGCGGGGTTATGTTATCTGCAGCAGTTCGTATACGTGTACGTAAGTTTTCAAGACTCGTAATCTTCGTCTGATAGACGTGCGATTTGATAAAGCCCATGCAAAGAAATCTGAAGGGGTTAAATCTGGTGATCTCGCTGGCCAAGGTCTGTTGCTTCCGCGTCCGATCCAGCGATTTGGAAAACGTCCATTTAAATAATCCTGAACAATTTTGGCAAAGTGACAAGGAGCACCATCATGTTGATAGACGACGGGGATAGGATTGTTAGTACCGTTGTCTATCAACATGATGGTGCTCCTTGTCACTGTGCCAAAATTGTTCAGGATTATCTAAATGGACGTTTTCCAAATCGCTGGATCGGACGCGGAAGCAACAGACCTTGGCCAGCGAGATCACCAGATTTAACCCCTTCAGATTTCTTTGCATGGGCTTTATCAAATCGCACGTCTATCAGACGAAGATTACGAGTCTTGAAAACTTACGTACACGTATACGAACTGCTGCAGATAACATAACCCCGCAAATGCTCCAGAATGTGTTTAGAAATGCTGCGGAACGATTTGAGCTGTGCAGGGATACTGATGGGCGTCACGTCGAATCCTACTCTTAATTATTTAATAAATGTTACCACTTTATCATTTTATGATTGAATTCCATATAATTCCAAGTGCTTCACAAAAATAGATCCTGACTTTATGTACACCCTGTATATAACTGTTGAACTTTTGAAGCTATTTCGTCGAAATAGCTTCAAAAGTTCAACAGTTATGGCGCAATTTTGGTACAACTTTGCGTTTTCGGGCGTTTTTATTTTTTTTGTCGCTTAGCCACTTCTTCCTTGGAGGGTCTCGTATAAAATGTTTAACTTTTCTGAATTCTCTGATTTAGCGATTTAAAAATTTCCTAATGTCAATAAATGCAATAATAGTTTCTTGTATACACACACACACACACACACACACACACACACACACATACACACAGAGGGTAGACAAAAGTAAATAGACACCTTTTTACTAGTTTCCATTGGATAATAAAAGTCAATAAATAATAGTAAATTTATTGAATAAATATATATCGGGTGAGAATTAGGTCAAAACGTGCTCTATATGATGTCCTCTTAGTTTATTAACTCTCTGCACACGAACAACAAAGTTTTGCAGTATTCTGAACAGAGTATCTGTTGAAAGCTGAGAAAGTTCGTTTAATTGATGCTTTGAATTCTTCTATTGTGTGTTGTGTGTGTGTGTGTGTGGTGTGTGTGTGTGTGTAGATTTTGTTTAAAAACACTATCTTTTAAATAAACTCACAGATAAAAGTCCCGGGGGGGGGGGGTAGATGGTGATGTTGGTGGCCATGATATTGCTTTATCATAAATCACAGGAAATCTGTTGAACAAGACTCTGCTGTCGAAAGTATCGTGTAAGTATCGTGAGCTGAGAGAACATCGCATAGAGCATGTTTTGCCTTAATTCCCCCATGTGTAAAAAAGGTACAGTAAATATTTCATACTTTTTATTTCAGTTAATAAAAAAATACAAACCTTTTAAAGTGTCAAAAGGTGTTTGAAAAATCACCTAATATTTAGAATCGTGTTGCTTTACCCCTTTGACTTAGTAAAGCTGACACACGTTCTGACATTTCATTGATGAGCTTTGTCATTTGTTCTTGAGAACACTCATCGTGGTGTCTATTTACTTCTGTCAACCCTCTGCATATTCATGGACTATGCATTTCAACCAGGGTTGGGAGCGGTTAATCAGTTATAACCGGGTAACCGATTACAATCGGTTAACCGTTAAAAAGTTCCAACCGGTTAATTTCGGTTAAAATTAATTATTTCAATAAATTCGTATAAAATGCACAAATCGTTATCTGAAGATGGCAAAAAAACTCCGAAATGTTATTATCGACAATATCGTTAAAAGACTCTCAATGGAAGATGATGAATTTGTTGTAACTATGAGCATTCATATGGTAGCCTCATTCTTAGACCCTAGATTCAAAAAAAACTTTCATTCGTGAATGAGTGCGTTCCAGAAGGCGTCAAATCTACCGTAAGAGCCGAAGCTGAGAAAATAAAGCACGATGATTTTCCTGATACAGAATCAAATACGGAAGAATTTGCGCAAGAACCTAGGCAAAAAATCCTTTCTAGCTGAACTTCAGCACGACAAGTCGGAATGCTGGATAAGCCGCCGCTAGATGTGGACAGAGAGATGCTAAAATATTCTCAGGAAAAAGGTTGTCGAGTTGACGAGAGCCCATTAAAATGGTGGAAGTCAAGACGGAATGATTACCCAACATTGAGCCGCCTCGCAAGGCGATATTTGGCTGTTGAAGCTACATCAGCATCGTCTGAACGATTATTTTCGACTTTTGGACTCGTATTTGAGAGTCGACGCGTGTCGCTTGAGAAAGAAACAGCAAGTAGTTAAGTTTATATCGATGCCTGTTCTTGCATCTCCAAGTCGCAGACATGGGCGTAAGTATCGATTTAATTGCATTTAAATGCCAAATACTTCTAAGAGGAAGTAAATTTATTGTCTGAGCAGTTTATAAACAATTATGCAAAAAAGTATATTGATTATTATTGATAAGCATGCACTGCATGCAACTCATTCATGGACCGCACGCCACTGATATATATATACACCTTATACAAATTAACCGAAATTAACCGATTTTAACCGGTTAACCGGTTAAATGAAAATTTTAACCACTCCCAGCCCTGATTTCAACACTTCAAGCAGTAAAAAAAAGGTGTTTCCCTCAAGTCATCAGTGATTTGAAGTTACGCAGACGTTGGTAATGATTTGAAGCTGTGCACACGTAGTTGTGTGATATAAAACTATGCATCCGTTGATTTTCATTTTCTTGAAGCTATGCAGACGTTATTAGGAATGATTTGAAGCTATGCAGACGTTATTAGGAGTGATTTGAAACTATAAAAACGTTATTCAGAGTGATTTGAAGCTATGCAAACGTTATTGTGAATGAATTGAAACTATGCAAACGTTGGTGGTCATGATTTGTAACGTTATTACAAGAAGAATAACCGAAGCTGATTTTACGTTCCCAAACTGTTATTTTCTTTATAAACAAGAGATTAGGGCGATTAATGACGAAGATAGAGGTAAAATCCAGGAAGATCTGAATAAAATCGTTGATTGGTCAATCGCATGGCAAATGAGATTCAACGTCGATAAGTGCAAAATTTTACATATAGGTTCGCGTAACGGTAATTTTGCATATAGTATGTCAGGGAAAGAGTTAAGAAGCGTAGAGCAGGAAGAAGATTTAGGAGTTATTGTCACTGGTGACTTAAAAGTAGCGAAACAAAGTACAGCAGCGGTCAATAAAGCGAACAAAGTGTTAGGTTTTATAGCTCGGAATTTTGAGTACAAATCGCGCGATATTATAGTTCCTCTTTATAAGTCATTAGTTAGACCCCATTTGGAGTACGCGATCCAATTTTGGAATCCAAATATGCGCAAAGATATAGACAAAATCGAAAGAGTTCAAAGACGAGCAACTAAGATGATTCCATCGCTTAGGTCAAAGTCGTACGAGGATAGGCTTAAGGAGTTAAAATTGACTGCACTCGAGACTAGGAGGCTAAGGGGTGATCTAATCCAGGTTTTCAAAATTATGAATGGGTTCGATAACGTAGATAGAGATAGCTTTTTCGAAATATCTAATATAATAGGACTAGAAATAACGGGTGTAAGTTGACAAGTAGAAGGTTCGAGACAGCAGTTGCCAAAACTTTTTACGCATAGAATAGTAAATAGCTGGAATAGTTTGCCGGTAGAAGTAATTAGTAGCACGTCTATAAACATGTTTAAAAATCGATTAGACGCATATTTGACAGATTGGGTATAGTTTAAGGTAGAAAATTAAGGCTTTGTGGTTCGGAACCCACGTAAATTGTAGGTTCCCCTCCGCCACCACGGAGGACATGCACAATACACAATTACGAACACAGGTTAGTAGACCAGCCATGAGTAGATCCTAGGGACTCTGTTGGTCTGAAACATCATTTCGAAGTATCTTGAATCTAGTCCATGTTTATTTATATCAGCTTTAGGTCTATGTAAATTATGCAGTGATTTCACTTATTCCTGAAACAAACGATTCACAGAGTTCATTGCACTTAAATCATTATCTCTCTCTCTCTCTCTCTCTCTCTCTCTCTCTCCATATATATATATATATATAATACACACAGACCGTGCACGGAACAAAGAAACTCGTCTGGGAAAATTAAATTCACTATAGTCCGAATAAGTAATGGTAAATGACAAACACTAGTTTTTTTTTTTCTTTTTCATGATGTTAGCCCAACGTGGCACGGGTCACTCGCAAAGAGGCCCAAAAATATAGCTTTCCTCACCAGCTATCTGCAAAGCGGATATGATTCAGCTTGGGACGGGATCTAGGGTATATAGCTACACCTAGCTACTAATCCAGAACCTCAATATAAGCAAAAGACTCGTTACATTCACGTCGGATTGAATACATCAAAGAAAAAGGGGTAACTATTGTATTTTTATCCAAAAAGCAAAACTTAAACCTCAACTGGTAAAATTGAGCGTCCACTTTTCAAGGCACATAACATGTCCGTTTCATGATGGGATTGAACTTAGAATGGTCCCCTGAGGTCCATGCAAGGTCTGAGTGTATCATGAAAAAACCTCAGGGGACCATTCTGAGTTCAATCCTATATATATACTGTGTATATATATTAATGTAAAGAACGACGCTTGTGTACAAGAGCGTTCTGCACAAGATGAGGAGGGAGAACGAGCAAATGAAAAATGAGGTACCTCCCAGGAATCGAACCCGAGATCATCCAACTGCCGGTCGGATATGCTAACCACTGCACCAAGGACCCCGATTAGTCAGTACCCGTAATTCTCCTACATACGAGCGGAATCAAATGCCCTGAGGGGGCACCTTCGCATGCCGTACATATATACATTTTAACTGCAATTGGATGATCCCGGGTTCGATTCCTGGGAGGTACCTCATTTTTCATTTGCTCGTTCTCCCTCCTCATCTTGTGCGGAACGCTCTTCTACACAAGCGTCGTTCTTTACATTAATTATACTGTGTGTTGTTTGCAGTTAAAATGTATATATATGCAGGGTGTTTCATAACATGTGGGAAGCACCTTCAGGATGGATTCAGGACCTGAAAACAATGAAAAAAGTTTATATAAACATATGCCCGAAATCGCTTTGTTTCCGAGTTACAGCTCGTTTTGTGTTCCAGCAATTCTTTTCCGCAAACTGTTTACAAACACTGCTTGCCGACAGTGTTTGCGAGTGTGTACGAGACTTATTTCATGCATGGCCTTGCCGATTGTAATGTTTCGTATACTCTATGACATGTTTCAATATCGTTGAGTGTAGAGCCCTCAGTCAGTCAGAGGTACATCGCGGTGTTTCGCTGTTCGTATTCGTAACTTCTTACCGTGAATAAGTGCAGTCCAGTGAAAAAAAAACCTTAAGTTTTTGTGCTATTCAGTGATAGTGTGCATTTGAAGTGCGAATGGAGGATTATTCAAACGGAGAAATGGCAGACACGCATCTCATGTATGGACTTGCCGAGTGTAATGCGGCCGCAGGAAGACGTCTGTATGCGGAAAGGTTTCTGAATCGCGGTGCCATCATCCAGTCAAGGCACCACCAACAATTTAGTATCAATGTATGGGCGGGATTTATTGCCGACAACTTAATCGATCCTTTTGTTTTGCCTGGAAGATTAACAGGAGAATCCTATTCCAATTTTTTAAGGAATGATTTAAGCGATTTACTAGATGAAGTTCCTCTTGGTGTCCGACGTCGTGTGTGGTTTATGCAAGAGGGGCTCCGCCTCATTTTAGTCGAGTAGCCAGAGACTATTTGGATGACCATTTCCCTGATAAATGGATAGGCCGTGGAGGACCTATTGCGTGGCCTGCTCGCTCCCCGGAAGTGAATCCACTTGATTTTTTACTGTGGGGTCATCTGAAATCCATCGTTTACGCGATATCCATTGACAACGTTGAAATGCTTCGCCAACGTGTAGAACAAGGATACCAGAAAATCCGAGCAATACCTGGAATATTTGAACGCGTCGGGCAGTCTATGACGAGGCGTGTTGAAGCATGTATTTAAGCGCACGGCGGTCGGTTTGAGCACTTCCTTTAAAGGTAAGGCGGATACTTGCTGGAACACATAACGGGCTGTAACTCGGAAACAAAGCGATTTCGGACATATATTTTTATATAAACTTTTTTCATTGTTTTCAGGTCCTGAATCGATCCTGAAAGTGCGTTCCACATGTTATGAAACACCCTGTGTATATATATATATATATATATATATATATATATATATACATATGTGGGCTACGTCGTGGCCAATGTCGTAACACCGCTTCCCGGAGATCAGCGAAGTTAAGCGACATTGGTCTGGGTAGTAGTTGGATGGGAGACCGTCCTCTGCGTCCAGATTATGTAGCGACCCGTGGTTCGGATCCCACGTAAAGCTGTAGGTCCCCTCCGTCATATAACCTTAGATGTTGCGAAGGAGGTTAAACAACCCCAATTAAAAAAAATATATATATACAGTATATGTATATATATATAAAATTCCTGCCAATAAAAATTATCATTATTATATACAGTATATATATATATATATATAACCTTGGTTAACTTTGGTTTTGCTTCCGGCCGAATTGTTCATTCTGACGAAGGTCAAGTTTGTCACGCCACCTTAGACTACAGTTTAACGTGGAATCCGAACCACGCCCCACCAGTAGCCCAGCGTCTTAACCACTAGGTTACCTAGGGTACCCATTTATCTACCAACCAATTTCTTTTTTTTTGTGTTTGTGTGTGGAAGGATGAACAGCTGGGTTTTGCTGCGCGCCGCCTGCCGTCACCGGGTCTCGATCCCAGGGCCGATGGATTCGTAGTCAGCGACGCTAACCACTACACCACCGACGCGCATATACTCGTATATATATATATATATTAATGGGTGCCACATGGCACATGAAGTACCATCTGGTATCACTTTAAACAGGTGGTTCCCAACCTTTTTCGAGCCGTAACATCCTAAATGATCCTCCAAATTTCTTGCGACACCACATGAATTAGCCTCTCCACCCCGAAAAACAATAATGAAAGTGAAATGAACTAGATACTATGATACATTGACGTTACTGTGGGATCTGAGCAGAGTTTCCTAATGTATGCTGGGATAGGTGAGAAGTTTTCTGCTACCTAAGCTTGAGACATATTTAAACCAAGTTCCTTTCCCGAAGTGGTAAAGATCTCGATTTTGTAAGTAAATATCTCGTTTTTAAGAGATATTTATTTACAAAATGGAGACATTTGCCAACAACCACATAACCAATCTATTTTAATTTTTGTTGAAATATTATTATGGGTTGTTGGACTCCCTCGTCCCGTGGCACTACTTTGGCTCTCCCGCGGCACTCAGGTTCGGTACTACTGTAGTCTAAACTCTCAATTATACGTTAGATAACATATTCTATGTCCAATTTTAGTAGCATTTTAAGTGTATAGTCCAATACGCATTCATTATGAGTTTGGTTATACGTTTCAGCTGAAACGTATAATTCCTGCATATTCATTAGTAGTATGGTTATACGTTTTTAGCTGAAACGTATAATTCATGCATATTCATTAGTAGTATGGTTATATGTTTCAGCTGAAACGTATAATTCATGCATACCCACTAGTAGTATGGTTATATGTTTCAGCTGAAACGTATAATTCATGCATATCCACTAGTAGTATGGTTATATGTTTCAGCTGAAATGTATAATTCATGCATATTCATTAGTAGTATGGCTATACGTTTTCAACTGAAACGTATAATTAATATTATTTCCATTTATAGTTTAATAATTATACGTTTCATTTCATTCACATTCATTATTCTATAGTTTTAGCGTACCTTTTAACTGAAACGTAAGACAAAAATTATATTGAATGCCCATTAGGATCAATACGTTTCGAATTTTACTAAAATTAGACACAAAATGGTTGATGAAACGTCAAATAAAGTTTAAAAAGTGATTTTTGAAGAAGTTGGAAAAAACTCAGTATAAACAAACGTTCAAAGTCTGTTAATTAATTATTTAATTAATTATTATTATTATTATTATTATTATTATTATTTATTATTAAAGCTCCCGGTAGCTCTTTCGTTAAGGCGGCGGACTCTGAGCGGCGAGGCTCTGGTTCGCTCACGCCTGCTGGCTCTTGGGCTGGGTTGAGTTGACCGTTTTCCCTATTAATACTTGGGCTAAAGATGACTTTTGGGGCGCACTCACCCCCTACATCGTGCGGAAATGAGCTTCCTGGCTGTTATTATTAATATTAAAATTATTATTATTTATTATTATTATTACTATTATTATTTGAAGTTAGGTCGAAATAGGCGTAATTTTTATCTTTTTAATTAAAAGTTTTTCCTGAAGTATTTTTCATTAAAAATATTGTTTAAATTTAAAAAAAAAAAATTCAATTTTTATACTAATTAATTTAATATTTTTAATGAAATACCGCATACCACCACCACCACCAACAACAACAACAACACCACAAGCACACACGTACACACAAACATACACACATATGTGCGCATCTCCGCATAAGCGAGGTACCGACTTTTTCAAATCCGTATATCTAAAAAACTTATTAACCAATTCTGATTTAACCTAACCTAACCTAACCTAACCTAACCAACCTAAACTAACCTTAATGCCTTCGAACTGAGAAGGGTGTGATAAGTGTTTCGGGGGCAATTGAGGGCTTGAAGGGTGGTTTCTCTGACGTTATTAAATAACTAGTGAGGTAGTCGTTAATCTAGTCTAACCTACCCTAATCTAACTAACTTAACCTAACTTAACGTAATCAGGACCAACATATTTTTTTTCGTAAGTAAAAATATTTCTAGATTCTTCATACGAATATTTTGTGTTGTAAGGAATCAAAGGCGTTACCTCACAAAAAAAATTACCCCAGTCCATCTGTGAATTGCACCATACACAAAATCTCTCTCTCTCTCTCTCTCTCTCTCTCTCTCTCTCTCTCTCTCTCTCTCTCTCTATATATATATATATATATATATATATATATATATATATATAGTCCAAAAAATTGTTTTTTTTTAAACTTATTTCAAAATTTGAGACAAACTTTGTATGAAAGTTTCCTGAAAAAGAAACTTGAAGTCAGCGATTCTTTTTCTCTTTCGTCCGCTGACACTTTTCCTGAGTTTTGGAAAAACAGGAAGAACACTTTTTCTTTTTTTTTTTTCTTTTTTTAAGTATGAAATCCAAATTGTGAAATAATTGAATGGATTTAATAAAGTTAAAGGTTGTATCCAACTAGAGTTGTATTACACTTTTACACGCGGGTTCTTTTTTTGTGACTTGATACCCAATTTTAGTATATTAGATGATGTGGAATATTTATTTTGAATTTCAACTTTCTGATGCCCATGTTTAGTGTGTAAGGAACTTTTTTGGGGGAATGAGGGGTATGTCATTATACGTACCATGTTCCCCTGTAAAGGTTGTAAGCATTTTTGTGTGAATAAAGGGTATGTCGTTGTAAGCACCATTCCCCCCCCCCCGTAAAATTGTGATCATCGTTGATATCTGTTATATTAATTTTAGTTGAATAATTTTATTTTCAGTTTCAATCTGTGTGATGGGTATATTTTGGGTATAATTAACATTTTTGCAGGAATGAGGGGTATGATAACACGACGTTCAGAAAAGGTATAATAATAATACGTATACTGACATACCATTCATTCTTGTAAAAGTGTTTCTTATATCCCAGATATGGGCATCTACATTTTTAAATTTAAAACAAATATTCTAATTCGGAAGGTACTCATGTAGCAAATATTGAAAGGTCAGGTTCTAAGAACTAACATAATTTACTTCATATAGGCCCAACACAGTGTTTCCCTACCCGGGTAACACAGTTGTCTCCTAGGAGTGCCATTAAATTTCATAAAAATACCAAAAATAAGTATTTGAAACTGAAAATTCACTAATGATTTTCAAATGAACCCCTCCATCCTACCCCCTAAAATCGCCATTTATTACGTCCAAACGGAAAATGTACAGGTTCAGTTTGAAGCTACTTGATGTTAGGAGGTCCGGGGAAGGAGGGGGGGGGGGTCGGAAGAGGAAGGAAGAATGTGGTGGAAGACGAAAATAAATCATCTGGGTTGCCGCGAAAGAAAAACAGATGTTCACCTAGGTATCTGACTCAGAAAAGGCTGGCAACCACTGACTGACGTAATAAGTTAGGTCAGGTCAAAGTTAAGTTTCTACAGTTTTGTGAGCATTCACTTCACTGGGAGGGAGAATCATTTTAGATAAAAAATACGCAGGATGCTACTTTCTCTCTCACCTTGCAACAACATCCTTAGAAACATAGGGATTAAATACATAAAAATTAAAAAGGAACAAAGGTTAGATACATATCAGTTAGAAAAACATAAATAGATACATAACAGTCAGAAAGAAACATAAATAGATACATAACAGTCAGAAAGAAACATAAATAGATACATAACAGTCATTAAGAAACATAAATAGATACATAACAGTCATTAAGAAACATAAATAGATACATAACAGTCATTAAGAAACATAAATAGATACATAACAGTCATTAAGAAACATAAATAGATACATAACAGTCATTAAGAAACATAAATAGATACATAACAGTCATTAAGAAACATAAATAGATACATAACAGTCAGAAAGAAACATAAATAGATACATAACAGTCAGAAAGAAACATAAATAGATACATAACAGTCAGAAAGAAACATAAATAGATACATAACAGTCAGAAAGAAACATAAATAGATACATAACAGTCAGAAAGAAACATAAATAGATACATAACAGTCAGAAAGAAACATAAATAGATACATAACAGTCAGAAAGAAACATAAATAGATACATAACAGTCAGAAAGAAACATAAATAGATACATAACAGTCAGAAAGAAACATAAATAGATACATAACAGTCAGAAAGAAACATAAATAGATACATAACAGTCAGAAAGAAACATAAATAGATACATAACAGTCAGAAAGAAACATAAATAGATACATAACAGTCAGAAAGAAACATAAATAGATACATAACAGTCAGAAAGAAACATAAATAGATACATAACAGTCAGAAAGAAACATAAATAGATACATAACAGTCAGAAAGAAACATAAATAGATACATAACAGTCAGAAAGAAACATAAATAGATACATAACAGTCAGAAAGAAACATAAATAGATACATAACAGTCAGAAATAAACATAAATAGATACATAACAGTCAGAAATAAACATAAATAGATACATAACAGTCAGAAATAAACATAAAT
>JAJOZX010005375.1:70000-75000 GCA_023014485.1 Bathynomus jamesi | reverse complement strand
AATCGTTTCGCTGCAATCTATCTTAAGATTATCCCTACTCACACTGCTAAGAATGTTAGAGTAGTGGTTTTTCCACAGCTTTGCAATTTCATCCGCCCCCCCCCCCGACACCCCATCGATTGTCGGAGGGAACATTTTTGACACCGTTTGATTCTTAACAAATTTCCAAAATTTTTATTATCGTTATTTATGCGAGCTACACAGGCTTTTGATGCTCGAATAGACTCTTCTTCCTGTTTACATCGCCTTATGGCCGCCTTATACTGACCCCGACTTCTACAATATTCATGTATACTGGTCCTAATCTGGGTCTACCATGAAAGCACCACAAATCATAGGCGTCTTTCGATTCCCTCTTCAGGGGGGCAATAAAATCATTCCATCCAGGAATAATCTTAGTATGATAGTTGTAAGATTTAATCAGGGGGCTTCCTGCTTCTCTTAACAAGGATATTATCTTACTATAATACCTATCTATGAGTTTACAGTGAGAATCATTTGAGCAAGGATTATTACAGGCAAGGTGCAAAATATCTATATTATTAAAGAGGTGACCTGTTCTGTCTTTGTACTCTATTCTCTGTTGCATATTAACATTAGACCAATCGACGCGATTATTCTTACCTATTGAGTTCTTGTTATGTCGTGTTGCGCATAAATTGGTAAAATTAATTAATAGTTCTAATGGTCTATGATCAGAAAGAAGGAAATCATGCAGAATATGAACTCTAACAATTCGATCCTTTAGATTATTACTAGTGATACAATGATCAATCCACCTGGTGGTACCACTCTTATCACTAACGTATGTAAAATTACCACTGGCTACCCCTAATACATCTACATCACTTATACTTAAATTGGCCGACTCGCACATGTTACCCAATTCTACAAAGAATTCCGAGTTCACATGTGTGTTAAAGTCTCCCATTATTATACAGTGAGAATATTTGGGGTTATCTGATAATGACTTAATTTTGTACAGCAAATCAACGTATTCATCTAGATTACTGCTGTTGTTGTATGGTAAATAGCAGTTTATAATTAATATGCAATCATTGTTCAATTGTAATTCAATGCCTAACAACCTTACATTATCGCTTGTTAAAAATTTTATATCTTTTGACATATTTTTCCTTAATAAGAAAGCAACACCACCAAAATGCCTACCGTACATTAATTCATCTGACAAGTCTACTGCTGATGACGCATGGTACATAAAGTCATCATGGATGGTAGAGAGGAATTTTAGCTCTTGCTTAGGTAGCCAGTGCTCCTGCAGGAGTATCAAATCTGCACTGTTGCAGATTTTATGAACATCTACAGTTGAATTCCTCACTGACCTTACATTATATGAGACTGTTTTCAACAAGTTATCCGCCATAACTGATAGAAAATTTATTATTAGTAAGATTATTCTTATTATACACAGTACAACTTTCAGGCATTAAAGTTAGGGTGCCTATTATTATTATTATTATTATTATTATTATTATTATTTTGCCTGTTATCAAATCTCCTGGAAAAGTGAATACACTCCTTAACAATAATACCGACTGGCCATTGACTCATATTATACGGGTTGAAATGCGCATTTACACCTTTAATTATTACTTTAAAAGATTTATAATACGGAGATTTCGTGTTTAGTTTATTAACTATCACTATACTGTGTTCACCAATGATTTCTTCCATCATGTGTCGAATATCGCTTGCCTCGTTCAAGAGCTGAATTCGCGACACAAATAGGGTGAGATTCTCCATCGGTGGCCTCGCCGCGGAGACCGGTTGAAGAAACCTTCGGGAAGGGCACCTGTTAACACTTACCCACCCGTCTTGCTCCCTCGATCTCCCTGAGGCAGGGTTCGCCTGCCTGGGGGATGGGTGGCACAACCTTTGGGGGATAGGAGGCCCCTCCCTTACTCTGTGGCTTGGTGAGGGTCTGTTAGCGGTGTTTATAACCTGACGGCCGCGCGTGCCTCTCCTTCTTCGGTGGGGGGGGGGGAACTGCGCACCGAGCGAGGCGTAATCGAACACCTCTCCTCTGCAGTGGGAGGCAGGGAAGAGGGCCATGATGCCTCGACTCTCGGCATTGGACCGTCCCTGTTCCTCATTGTGAGATCGGGAGCAGGGGTTCTTTCCTGAACGGGAGGGGGGTTGACCGCTACCCCTGCATGCTGCGTTTCCACCCCACCTTCAGGACTAAACAGTAAATGTTGTTAAAAAAAAAAAAGGTGTTTTTGGTTTGGATTAAACAAATATAAGATTATATATTTACTTGCAGTTGGGGTTAACTTCATGTATTAAATTTTAAAATATTGGTTAATATTGTTTTAATCTAAACCAATTTCTTTGAATATAATTTATTTATTTCAGTTTTTAACAAAATTTGAACTCATAATAATTTTGAACAATTTACGGATCACCTGAAGATCAGGGCCCCCATGTATTCTTGTTTTTTGCTTTACAGTACCAAATATAATAATAAATTAAATTGAATGCCCGGTTAGGTCAACTGTACGCCCTTGACGATTGGTTAGGTTAAGTCGTGATATTTTCGTTAGTTTTATAACGAAGATATCACTTGGTAATTGAGGCTGGGGGGCCCTGATCTTCTTCAGGTGATCCCAATTTACTTTGTTTCGTCTAAAATCTGAAGAAATTCGTCGCTTAAATTAAACAACAAATGGGGTTTTAGGGGGCTCTCTTAGCCTGTAAATTTGTAAGTGTTTTAAATAAAAGGTGACCTGCCGAGTGAGTGGCCTGAGCTGAATATGGCTTAGAAGAAAATTTACAACGTATGAAAAGCTAAATCTAAAATCCTGTCCCTCAAAATAATTGTTAAAACCAAATAAGAAATACTTTGAACGACGAGATTTTTTATTTTCTCTTTTACAAAAAACTTATTAATAATTAATTAATAAAATTATTGAAATTAATTATGAAATAAATAAATTAATTATTTTTATTATTCTTATAAACAAAATAAAATGGTCGAAATATCGGTTAATTTCCGTAACCACTCAACCAATAACCAATCCAAACACGTAATTAGGAATTCATTGTTTCATATTTTTTGTACTGTTTGGACGGTCCTCAACTATTTATGTATATTAAGTTGCAAATAACGTATAATTTCAGGGATCCGATGAGGTCACGCTGTGAATAACCGAAACTTTATGCATAATCTTCTCTAATTTTATTTTTAAGGGCTTACACACACACACACACACACACACCACACACACACACACACAACACACACACATTACAGTTTTCATAAGTGGAGGAAAGTGGGAAAATGAACAAGAATTAATACTTTCTATATAAAGTACAAAATTTATATAAAATCCATTAGTTAATTCAATTAGTTCAATTATGTCATTATTTATTAACTTTAAAACCCCTTCAACTTTTGGAAAAACATTTCAAGAGATGAAATGACCAAAAAACACAAAAAAGAAAGAAAAAGAAGGAAAATTGGTGGAAAAAAAGATACAAAAATGAAATTTTTGAAATAGGAAAAAAAGGTGAAAAATAAGAATTAAAGAATTTAAAAAACATTTAAATAAAAAATGAGAAAATATTTTTAAAGTTTTTCTGAGAGAGAGAGAAGAGAGAGAGAGAGAGAGAGAGAGAGAGAGAGAAGAGAGAGAGAGTTACAAGGAGTTACAAGGAAAAGAAGTACCTCAAAAGGCCTTGCGGCCCATACCGAGGAGGTACCAATGGCAACGGGTGCCAGGGAAAATTTTGTGAAAGTTTATTTTCAACTATCCTAGCAATAGTAGAAAACTGGATAGAAAAGTAGAAGGCTCTCTCCCCACCCTCCGCTCCCTCCTGCCAGAGGCAGGTACGGAAAAAGGTTGAAGAAAATACCTTGACCCTGGAAAAGGAGCCAAGGAAATTTTACAGGAAAGTGGAGAATATATAAATAGCTCTATATTTAGCTGCTCACAGAGACCGAGCAAGCGAACTCCTGCAGTTGGTTCCAGATATTAACTATTTTATAGGAAAAGAAATTTCCGCAGACTGAGGTCCTAAATGTCTTTACACACTCAAATAGTGTGCAAGATTTCGTCTAACCTTTTCTTGAACTGATCCACAGAGGAACTGTTCACAACTTCCGAAGGTAACCTGTTCCATGTGTCACAGATCTTATACGTAACGTAATTCCCACACACACTAGTCCTAAACCGTTTCAAATCCAACTTCCAACCATTGTTGCGAGTTGGGTTATCATTTAAACTAAACATACTTCTAAAATCGACATCGTTGAACCCTCGTAAGAGCTTGAAAACCTCGATCAGTTGACCGCGCAGCCTCCGAGTTTCAAGCGAAAACAAATTCAGGGCGCGTAACCGTCGATTGTAGCCCATATGCCTAACGGAAGGGATCAACTTTGTGGCCCTCGCCTGCACTCGCTCCAGCCTCTCAATATCTTTCCTGAGGGTGGGCGACCAGAACTGCACAGCATACTCCAGGTACGGCCGAACAAGGGAATTGTACAGTGAGAGCACAATCACTTGTTCCGAAACTGAAATTGCCTCCTGATATAACCCAATAGTTTCTGGGCTTTCTTTTCCACCTCTACACACTGTTTCGTAAACTTAAGGTCGCTGCTAATTAGCACACCCAAGTCCTTTTCTAAATCAGTCACCTCGATATTACTGCCCAACATCGAGTAGTCCGACTTGGGATTGGCGTAGCCAATGTGCATCACTTTGCATTTACCCAAGTTAAACGGCATTTGCCATTTTTCGGACCACTCTCCTATCCTACCTAGGTCCGCACGCAGTTCCTCGATCGCTTCGGGCGTCCCAACATTGGCCCCAAGCTTGGTGTCATCAGCGAATTTGGCGATCCGACTGACGATGCCACCGTCGATATCATTTATGTAAATGGTAAACAACAGTGGCCCCAAAACGGAACCCTGAGGAACCCCACTAGTGACCGAGGCCCAACCCGAACTAGCCCCTTTAATTACCACCCTCTGCCGCCTA
>JAJOZX010005375.1:0-65000 GCA_023014485.1 Bathynomus jamesi | reverse complement strand
AACTGTTCACAACTTCCGAAGGTAACCTGTTCCATGTGTCACAGATCTTGTACGTAACGTAATTCCCACACACACTAGTCCTAAACCGTTTCAAATCAACTTCCAACCATTGTTGCGAGTTGGGTTATCATTTAAACTAAACATACTTCTAAAATCGACATCGTTGAACCTCGTAAGAGCTTGAAAACCTCGATCAGTTGACCGCGCAGCCTCCGAGTTTCAAGCGAAAACAAGTTCAGGGCGCGTAACCGTCGATTGTAGCCCATATGCCTAACGGAAGGGATCAACTTTGTGGCCCTCGCCTGCACTCGCTCCAGCCTCTCAATATCTTTCCTGAGGGTGGGCGACCAGAACTGCACAGCATACTCCAGGTACGGCCGAACAAGGGAATTGTACAGTGAGAGCACAATCTCCTTGTTCCGAAACTGAAATTGCCTTCTGATATAACCCAATAGTTTCTGGGCTTCTTTCCACCTCTACACACTGTTTCGTAAACTTAAGGTCGCTGCTAATTAGCACACCCAAGTCCTTTTCTAAATCAGTCACCTCGATATTACTGCCCAACATCGAGTAGTCCGACTTGGGATTGGCGTAGCCAATGTGCATCACTTTGCATTTACCCAAGTTAAACGGCATTTGCCATTTTTCGGACCACTCTCCTATCCTACCTAGGTCCGCACGCAGTTCCTCGATCGCTTCGGGCGTCCCAACATTGGCCCCAAGCTTGGTGTCATCAGCGAATTTGGCGATCCGACTGACGATGCCACCGTCGATATCATTTATGTAAATGGTAAACAACAGTGGCCCCAAAACGGAACCCTGAGAGAGAGAGAGAGAGAGAGAGAAGAGAGAGAGAGAGAGAGAGAGTTTTCTTTTATTTGAATTCAGAGATAACAAAACCTTCTTGTGTCTCATTAGTCGCTTTTTTTTTGGGGGGGAATGTTTTTTTTTTTTTTTGTAGTCTTCTTCTTTTAAAAGGATTTCCAAAACAAATGTGAGATAAGGTTTCATTTTAAATTACATGAGAATAATGCTCGACTTAAATGTGATTTGAATTAATTTTCTAGTTTACGCACACACACACTCACACACACACACACACACACATATATATATATATATATATATATATATATATATTATATATACCGTAAAATTCGGTGTACAAGTCGACGTGGTGTATAAGTCGACCCAAGATTTTGGTTAAGAAATTGTGTTTCAAGATATATCCTTTGTATAAGTCGATCCCCCACTCCTCCACTAACCAACCAACCAACCAACCAATAAGCCATTTGAGGACAAAATGCGTATGCAATGGAATAACTGGATGGCTGAGGGCGAAAAGTCTTTCACAAAAGGTGGTAATATGCGTGCCCCATCGCTAGATGCTTTATGCAGATTTGTGATAAATTCTTGGGAAGCCATTGGAATTGAAATTGTTCAAAAATCTTTCAAAAAATGTGGGATTAGTAATCAAATGGATGGGATGGAAGATGATTTGTTGTGGAGAGATAGTGATAACGAAGAAGATGCAGTAAACAATTTAAGCGATTCCAATTCAGATTCAGATACATATGGCGACCTTGATCCTAATCCTAACTAAATTTTTAAAGTTTTTTATTGTCTTTTAACCTTTTAACTGTGTTTTTAATAAATAAGTGTAATTCAATATCTGTATTGAGCTCATCCTTGATCATGTGCACCAGTTTACCTCTCTTGGATTAAGGTTCTGATTTCATACTTGTTGTATAAGTCGACCCTAAAATTTAAAGATATTTTTTAAGGCTTTAAACATCGACTTATACACGGAATTTTACGGTATATATATATATATATATATGTGTAAAAGGATACGAAAAAATGTGTACACCATGACAAGGGGGGCACACGGGAAGACCAGGAGCAGGTAAAAATGCTACTAGCTCTGGCTAATGAATATATGTTAATACAAGACATAACAGAAAACACAAGAAAAAACAATTGCCTAGATTTGGGGTTCACAAACAACACCAACCTAATTGATAATGTAGAAATATCCCCAACTATAATATCGTATCACAACATTATTGAAATAACAACCAATGTAAAAGCAACAAAAAAGGAAAGAACACGAACAACAGAAGCAAATTTGAAATTTTTTATTTTCACTCCAAAGTTATAAACTGGGAAGATGTTGCATCCAGCATGGAAGTAATAGATTGGAAAACCATCTTCGAGGCCAAGACAACGGAAGAGATGCTAACGACCTTAGAGGAGAAGACGCTGGAAATTGTGGAAAGACATGTCCCAAAAATACAACAAAGGGAAAGAGAAGCAGGTTCGAGAGACAAAAGAGGTCATTGTTCCGAAAGAGAAAAAGAGTGACTGCAAAATTAAGTAATTGTAAAGATAACATCAGAAAAATATTAAATGATAAACTGCAGAGTATCGATTGCGTCATACAGGAACTAAATGAGAAGCATACAGAAAAAGAAGGCGACGCTATGGAGGTGATAAAGGTTAACTCAAAGTACTTCTATAATTTTGCAAAAAGGAAGTCGAAAAACCATGCGACTATTGGACCTGTGAAAAACGAAGACAGTGCTTTATCTGATGATCTAACAGAAGTATCCGAAATATTAAGAGCTCAGTACGAATCATCTTTCAGTTTCCAAAAACTGACAAATTGTCGACTTTACAACAGATGATATTACACAAGCTATAAGGAAACTAAAAGCACACTCAGCGGCAGGACCGGACAAATAGAATGCCACACTGATCAAAAACTACAAGAATGAAATCGCTGAGCCCCTATATTGGATATGGAGACGATCACTAGACACGGGAGAAATACTGGGAATCCTGAAGAGCGCGAACATAGTCCCAATATATAAAGGAGGAGATCGATCCGAGGCCAAAAACTATAGGCCAGTGTCGCTTACATCTCATCTCACTAAAATATTTGAAAGAATAGTTAGACAGAAAATCTATGGCCTTTTGGAAACTTGGAAAAAATTAAATGATAACCAACATGGGTTTCGGTTAGGCAAATCATGCCTATTACAACTAATGGAGCACTACAACAATATTATTGATCAAGGGGTGCAAAGAACTAAATTACTGGGAAAGGTTACGCGAATTAAACCTATATTCACTGGAAAGGAGGAGAGACACACACACCATATTATTACACTTGGAAAATAATGAAGAAACTAGTCCCTAATCTTACTCTGAACCCTGTAACTCCCCAAACAACAGTGGAAAGTAGAAAAGGAAGACTGTGTCGTGTTCCCAAATTAAAGGCTAGACAGGGAACATCCTTAGCCCTGAAAGAAAACAGTTTGTTGTGAGAGGACCAAAACTGGTTAATCAGCTGCCCAAACACCTAAGGAACACGAGTGGTGTTGCAGTGGACATATTCAAAAGAAGATTAGACGCCTGGCTCAAAATAACCCCCGATGAGCCGGGCGTACCTGGCTATGTGAGGTGGAGAGTACAAGAAACCAACTCACTACTTCACCAAGCCAACTCGAGAGGAGGGGCGACAAGCTTGACCTTCGTGAAATGCGGAATCATCGCTACGGTTTTTTAACTTTGCAATAAATGTGCGGTAAAAATTTATCTTTATTTCCATCCTTTACCGGACAAAAAGTATTTTTAAAGTTTTTTTTTGTCTGAAGACTTAAATCTATTAAATTAATTATCTTAATTAAAATCATTCGAGTTACGTTTATTGGATGAAAGCAATTGAATAACTTAATTATTACGGTATATATGTAATAGGCACACAGAAATTAAATTAAATGGTTCTCTCTCTCTCTCTCTCTCTCTCTCTCTCTCTCTCTCTCTCTGAACAAAATCATATTATGTCCATTACACAAAAATGCAATAGAACGAAATGGCGTTATGGATTTTTTTATCTAGCACGTTTTTACTGTACAAGATCCAACATTACAGGACTTCTGTTTACAGTGTAGTACTCATATACATACTATGTTACTCATTATGTACTTTCTGAATTATGGTTAAAATACGTGTACGGTACTTTCTTCTTTGAGTACCGTTACAAGAGGCGGATTTCGTACAATAATTTGATTATAACAGACATTGAAACGACTTCTTTTTTTTAAAATGGTAATATAACTTGAGTACCTTTGTTACAGAAAACAAAAGAAGTCAAATTTAGAAGGGAATCGAACGCCGTTAAGCTCAAAGGCGAAATTAATTAAGTGGTACATTTCTCATTGGTTTAAAAAGTGTTTGAAGACCTCTATTTTTAAAGCCACCTCATTTTCGGATAACTTTTTAACTTTGGTTAGCTAAAACTCTTTTTCGTTTTATGTAGAAAGAAGGGGTCAAGGGCGGGTGCCCCCCTAAATACCCCCTTTATAAAAGAGAGAGAGAGCCGAAATCAAGGTCTCCGAGGCTCACAATGCTACTTTTTTTTATAAATTTTGAAAAAATTGTGTACTGTGTGAAATAAATGTATGTGTAGTGAGGAATAGAGGAAGAAGTGTGTGTTTGAGAACATACTGGACTGCTCACAGGGTAGATGAGACACGGAAAAAGATCAGCTATAGACCTATAAATCTAAATTTATAATAATTAATAATTAATTAATAATTAATAATTAATAATTATTAATCTCCTAAAATAGAATTGTATATTGTTGAGTGGTTTTTATACATGTTTATCATACAAATTTTCAGGAGTTCCTTAAGGAGTTTATGAGATAATCTTTGAGTCATGGTATTGCCATGAAGTCATTTAAATGTCCTTTTGGACAATATTTCAATGTTTCATTAATGTTTGTAAAGAATGACAAAGGGAATTTTAAAGCTGACCTGAATATTATGAAGGAGATCATGAATAATGCTGAAGGTACAATGACAGTCTAAACTCTACTATACTCTAAGATTCAGTGGTTCCCAACCTTTTTGAGGCGATGGCCCTCTAGAGCTGATTCGAATAACTCGTGGAAAAATAATGTAAATATATACCTTTGAACCTTATGAACCTTATGTTGTTTCGTGTGTTGGTCTCTCTTCACACGGAGGTCAAGCTGGTGGCCCCGCGAAAAGTCCCTGTGCATCTGCAAGAAGTGTAGTGAACCTGTACCTGCACTGTGTTCGAAGTGAACAGGTGCACAGGGACTTTTCGCTCACCATGTAGTTATATGCCATTAATTTTATAAAATTACTAAAATTACACTCCTTCTAAATTTGAATTTGATTTTTAAAAGGTACGCTATGACCAACCTCCATAACTCCACCCAGGAAATTAACCATGGCCCCCACCCAGGAAATTAACCATGGTCCACCAGTTGGGAATCAGTGCTCTAAGTTTATTGAAATTTTCTAGAGTTTTCATGGTAATTAATGTCGTCTATTTTAAGAGACTTCAATAAGTACAATTCTGTTTGTCTGTTGTGGTTGTTTGACCCCCCTCCGCAACAACTTAAAAGCTGATATGACGGAAGAGGCCTACTTTTAAAGCTTTATGTGGGATCCGCACTATCTAAGAGTCGCTACATAATCTGGACGCGGAGAACGGTCTCCCATCCAACAACTCTCCAGACCCAACGTAGCTTAACTTCACTGATCGGCTGAAAGCGGTGTTACGACACTGTCAAAGACGTAACCCAAAATAAGTTTAGTGAATTTAAAAATATATCGTGAGTAAATGTATGAAATATAAAAATAATTTTTTTATTTTTATGACAAAATTTAGCGACCATAATTTTCTAATTCGCTAAACACGATGCTTTTGTCGCTAAATATTTCGCGATAAGTTTAGCGTTAAGCATGCGATAGCATAAATATTAAAAAAAAAAAAACTCCCAAATACAAGGTGTTCAAAAAGAAACGCAACCCATTGGAGAATGCATATGTCATTGTAACCTAACCCTTTTTTTTAAGTTGGGTTTCTTTTTTGAACACCCTGTACTTAGGTCGTGTTCTATGTGGTAAAATAGAACAGTCTTCGAAATTTACCCGAATTGGATTTTATGCTCGAATATTTTTGTTAGAATACTTTTAACAAGGGTCGAAAAGTATATAAATTGTCCTACAAAATACAGGGTGTGTATAAAGTAACGCGAGTGAAGAGACAAATCCGATTTGAACTGGTTTAAACTAGTTTCAACTTGTTTTTTTCAATGCCTCTTATAAGCCTTACTATCGACTATACAGTTGTTATAAAGTAAATGTAATAAATATTACTCGTCCATGTTCACTCGCGTTAATATAATTCAAATCGGATTTGTCTCTTCACTCGCGTTACTTTATACACACCCTGTATAAAAAAATACTTTGAAATACAACCTAAAATCTGTATCAGACGTTGGACTATAAATTTCACGTTTAAATTAGAGGTATTTCAAACGTATAATTCAATGCACGTTCATTATGAAGTACTAAATTGATTAAAATCCTTTACTGATACAGGTAAATATAGCAATAATTACAGGTTTTGCAACATTGCAATAACTTTAACATAAAATACACATATACTGGTCAAAAAAAGAAACGCAATTTTTGAGATTTATTAATAAACATGAGGACTCAGTATATAGTAAATGATTCTTTAACATAACAAACAGTCAATAACGCGTTTGGCCACCCCTAGCCACAATGCAGGCTTGGAGTCTGGCCCTCATCGACCTCAACAGTCTCTGCAGGAAAGCAACAGGGATGGCCCTTCACTCTTCAATGATTGCATTGGTCAGTTCCCTGATGTTCTGCGGCTGATGCTGACGTCTGCGAACTCGCCGTTCAAGTTCATCCCATGCGTGCTCTATCGGTGACATGTCTGGGCTGAAGGCTGGCCATGGTAAGGTCTGCACCTGTTGTCCCTGCAGGTACGCCTGCACTATCCTGGCTGCATGAGGTCTGGCATTGTCCTGTTGCAGGAGCACCAATTCTGGATGTTGCCTCATGAATGGAAGAACATGTGGGTGAAGAATCTCATCCCTGTAGCGCTGGGCAGTCAGAGCTGATAGGCCCACGATAGGTCACGTTGCTGATAGGCCCATTGCAGGCGTCGTTGCCTTCTTGCATCAGTGAGAAAAGGACCTCTGTAAGGCCTGCGGGATCGGAGTCCTGCATTACGGAGTCGGTTTCTGACGGTCTGGTCACTAATTCTGTTGTTGTGGATACCAGGTGTCTCTCTGGCTGTCTGACGAGCATTCCGCTGCCGATGACGCAGGTGCTGCAGTACAATGTGGCGATCCTGGCGTTGGGTCGTCACACGAGGTCGCCCACGTCTTGGCAGGTCCTCAACATTTCCTGTGGCATTGTACCGTCTAACAAGCCTAGAGATTGTGCTGGGATGCACATGCATTCGTTGTGCAACTTGGACAGCAGACATGCCTGCATCCAACATACCCAAGGCACGACCTCTGTTGACCTCTGAGAGTCGTGGCATGCCTCAATCGCGGGAAAAAGTTTGGTTTTCTCAACGGGCAGTGTGTATTCTGTGAAGTCAAAGAAAAAATGCATGCCTTCATAAAGAATACATTCAATTTAATCTCTGTTTATTGTTTGTAACAAAATGGCGTCTTAGCCGGGATTAGTCAGGTTTAAAAACATGCACTAAGTGGCTTTAAAAGATTTGAACAAACATTTAACCATAATCTTGAAACTGTGATAATAACACTAACAACTTAAATTTTACACCATATGCAAGCTAATTGCGTTTCTTTTTTTGACCAGTATATTTATTAAGTAGATCATCAATATTTTAATTTTTACTTAATTTAATCCTTTGTAAGCTTTATGCTTTTTGATTAAATGTTTTTTTTAGTTCAGTTTTAGCAAAATTATTGAAAAAGATGTAGGAATTTGGCATTTTAAATTAAACTTACAGTTTAATTGCACTTAAAATAAATGTGAGTCTGAATTTTACATTTAAAAAATATATATAAAAAAAAACGGTCATAAAAAAGAATTGGGTCATAAAATATTAAAAAAAACCTGGGTCATAAAATATTAATGATGCGCTAATAGGATTTAGGATTCGATAAAAATAGTGGGATTATTTCGATAGAAATAATTTAAATAAAAAGGATTCCCCTGCAGACGAGTAAAACTGAGGAAGGTAAATAATTATTGATTGAAATTATTGGTTGTAAATATGGTTGGCATTAAATTATTTGTGTCGCCTGTAGTTTGAGTATCTGATGAGGCCACACGGGAAACTACCGAAACGTTAGCTGGTCTCCCTAATTTAATTTTTGGGGTTTACACACACACACACACACACACACACACACACACATACACACACACACACGTGTTGCATAACTATGATTTTCATAAAAGGAAAAATGAAAATTTTAAAAAAAATTCTATATAAAATACATGGTCATTTTTTTATTCGAGAACCCTATTCAGTATATAATAGTTATTTAGGGTTCTCGAATAAAAAAATGACCCTGTATAAAATTGATTTAAGAGCCATATATAGCGTCCAATTATTTCAATTATTTCGTCATTTCATTAACTTTAAAAACCTTTCAACTTTTGGAAAAACATCTCAAAAGATTAAATGAACCAAAAACATGAAAAAGAAAGAGAAAAAGGAAAATTGGTGGAAAAGACAGAAAAATATGAGATTTTCAAAAAGGAAAAAGGTGAAAAATGGGAATTTCAAAATAGGAAAAAGGTGAAAAATGAGAATTTCAAAATAAAAAATAAATTAGGTGGTAATTGAAACGATTTTTAAAAATTCTTCTGTCAGAATTAGAGCTGATATATATATATATATATATATATATATATATATATATATATATATACAGGGTGAGTCATAAGATATGTTCAGTGGGAGTTTTCATTTGTTGTTCATGTTATGTTTATGTTTCAGATAACTACTAGAGATGGCTAACCCCATGAAGTATACCCCGTCAGAAGAAGTGGAACTAGTGCTCCTGCACGTTGCTGGAATGAGTCAAACAGAGGCATGTGAAGAATTTCATCGCCGACACCCTATGAAGCCAAAACCGAATCATCGTATGGTGGGGCGAACATTGGAAGTCTTGAAGAAGACAGGCAGTGTTCATGACCAACCACGCAGTGGACGGCCTCGTACAAGTACAGATGAGGAGTCGTGTGTCGATATACTAGCCAAAGTGACTCGTAGTCCACAGTGTTCAACCAGAAAAATACCACAGGAAACGACTTTCTCAAACAGCTGTAGAGCGCATTCTCAAAAGGTATCGATTTCATCCGTATAAGCTTCACCCAGTACATCAACTACTATCCGACGATGCTTATAGACACCTTCAGTTCTGCCAATGGTTCGAACAGTGTAGGCGGCATCAGCCGAGGTTACCAGCGGACATCATGTTCAGTGACGAAGCGTACTTCCACTTGCATGGGCAGGGTAACCGCCATAACACAGTTTACTGGGTAGCCGATAACCCACACATTGTCGACAAAAGGCATCATCAAACGGATCCGCGGATGACCGTGTGGTGCGGAATCCACGGAGACAGAATCGTGGGGCCCGTGTTCTTTGACCATAGTGTGAACTCCGACATGTACCTAAATATGCTACAGGAAAAGTTGGTGCAATACATGGACAGTATTCCCATCCATGAAATGCGCCGCATGTTTTTTCAACACGACGGAGAGTCAATACATTTCTCCAGACCTGTGCGTGAATGGTTGGATACAACCATTCCAAGGAGATGAATTGGACGCCGTGGCCCTGTGGAATGGCCGCCACGGTCCCCTGATCTAAATTCCCTTAAGTTTTTCTTGTGGGGCTATTTAAAGGCGCGCGTATACGAAGGACGCCCGAAGACTTTGGAAGAGCTCAAACACAATGTGCGTACAGAATTCTGGTTCGCTCCCGCCTGCTAGCTCCTGGGTTGGATTGAGTTGGCCACTTACCCTGTCATTGCTCAGATAACCCTTAGGGCACATTCAACCCCCACATCGTGGGGACATGATCTTCTCGGCTGTTTTACTTTTTACTTTCAGTTTATGCCGAGGTCTTTATCAGGTGAGAAGAAGTTAAAGTAGTCCAAAAGCATTTGCTTGTAATAAATCCATATCATATTCTAGGTTTAGTCTCTTGATTCTAAACTTCTCTTGATTGAGACTATTCACAAGTACCTTAACGTAACTCTTGATGTTGCAGAAGGAAAACGAATGAAATTTGCAAGGGAGTTTAATATTTTTAACTCGCTAGATAAATAGATTAACTTACTAGCTATAATAGATGAGAGAATTGTTCACAAATTTTAATACTGGCCGAAATCAAGTTCCTCTCGTTCGGAGCCATCCCCATTATAAAGTAACAATTTTTAATTTTGGTTAGCTAATATCTATATATATATATACAGGGTGCGGCATAAGTCGGTTTACTGACAATAATGGAATCACCTTGTAAAGAATAATATTTATCATTTTACTACAGAAATTATTCAAAGTGTCCTCCATCATGTTCAATGCATACGTTGCATCTTTGAACCACTGAACAACAAATAGGGCAGCACAGTTCTTTGTTATTATTCAATGTCTCGAACTCTTGGCGTATCAAAGTCATCGTGTGTTCGAAGTCCCGAAGTTTCTGGCCGTTGACTCTATCTTTAATGCCGTACCCCGTATATATGTATATACATTTATACAGTACATATATACACACACTCGTATATATATATATATGGGGGGGGGTAAAATGTTAATTCTTGGATCTATTTTTACAGCATGGTTTACAACCTCTAATTGATTAAAGAAATTTTAATGACCTCACTAAGTTTTTAGGCACAACGGTCTCCCATCCAACTACTAGACAGACTCAATGTCGCTTTAAAATGTTTAAAAAATTACATTTACAAGGAAAAATGAGAAAAAAAAAACAACTATTTTGTCAGTTCACTGCGTACCTCTGAAAAATGTATATGTACACTGTACACTGAGTGTACAGTATACACCCAAGGGTACATACACCCCCCGATCGAAAGCCCCTGTTCTAAGTAACGGAAAGTTTTTACAATTTTCAAATAACCAGTGCTGAGAGAATTAAAGATGATAGATAAAACATTGCTATATATATAGTGAAGAATATATATATATATATATATATATATATATATATATATATATATATATATATAATATATATATATTATATTATTAGGGTGTCCCAGCCTCACATGTGAAAATAAAAATTTGCAAGAGTCAAATCGCACACCCCTTTAATTAATTACACTTGAAGAAAGGAAAAAGTGGGCGAAATTTCATTGGCCTATTAGGAGGGGAAGGGTCCCCTCATTGACCTTGTTTATTCGACCCTATATGAACAAACGTAAATGCTCAGCATTAATCATTCTAGAATGGAAGAATGAAATGTAAATTCTTTCTAATGACTAAATTAAAGGAAATGGAAATTCTTCCTAATGGCACATTTCATTTCGGGGGACAGAGGATCTTTTTGTCTGCTGAGGGGAACTGCTGGCAGTGGTATTCGACGACTTGGTACACGCTGCCGTTCCTCCTCATTTTTTGTCAGGCCCTCATTGAAATCTTCCGCCAGTTTCACCGCCCATTCTGCCGCGTTGTTCACAGACTTCAACGATGGTGCACATCCTTCGAGATCTTTGGGGGTTTTTGGAACCGGCAGCTTCAGGCAATGAAAAAGGTTTTGAGTCCTTTTCGTGACCAAGGTGCTCAAATCCGACCGTCTCACGGTCAAGACACTCTTTCCCTCCGGCCGACGCAGATCTTTTGGGTTTTCGGTCTTCTTGTGCAGGTTTTGGAGCATGGCCGTCTTCTCTGCATCGGTGGTTTTGGAGGAGAACATAGCGAGTCCGGCTAAATCTTCGCTTAGGTACCAGAGGTGGCCCCGGAATTTCGTCAATGCGGCGGTACCTACATCATGATCCACCGCCTTGTACCGCTCTAGGTCCTCCAACAGCTCCAGGTCATTGACGGGCGCGTCCGCCATCAATGGAGCCTCGAACCACCTCTGGAGGTAGATGGTGACGGCAAAGACGTTTATCCTGCGTAGTGACCGGACCTCGTGAGCGGTCAGGTGGAATTGGCTTCGGAAGATGAACATCTTAAGACAGTAAATGCCTTTGGCCATCCACCTGGCCCGGTGGTATGCTCCAGGACGATTGTACCGGAGATCTCGTTTGCCATGACCATCGAGGAAGACCAGAGCGAGGATCAGGAACTCCCGGTAATCGTCTCTTGGGTGGCCAACTTCAAGCTGGTCTTCAATGAAGTGGACAATCTGCTCTTTTTTCAACGCCACCCATTCCGAAAGGATGTCGCTTGGGCCATCGCCGTTGAACGGAGAAGCCTGGTTCTGGTCGATGAACTCCCATTGGGATTTGAAGCGAGCGAACAGCGCAATTTCGGGGCCAGAAGACCTGAAGAACAGGTCAAAGACTGAGGTGATTACCAATTCCATCATGTGGTGTCTGCAAGCCAAGAAAAGAACGCGGCGGTCCATTTGGTCCTGGATAATCGTACAAGCGCCGCTGTGAATACCGGTATTCGCCACTGTTGTGTCGAAGCAGAGACCGGCAATCCATGGTTGAACTTGCGGCCAATCGTCCAGCACCTTCAGAACAGCTCCAGCCATCCGCTGTCCTGTGCTGTCAGCAGAGCTGGGCAGTATTTAAATACATTTGTATTTAAATACGTATTTAAATACGTTTGTGTATTTAGAACTGTATTTATAAATACATTGTTTTTCATGTATTTAAATACAGTATTTAAATACTTTAATGAGTATTTAAATACAATGTATTTAAATACTCAAAATATAAAAATGTAAATACTTTTACTGGTTTAATACACGTTCTGTACTAGCACAGTACGACGCGTCGACAGTGTAGTACAGCATGGTTCATGTTTCAACGTGTCAGTTCAATCAGTTGTGTGCCACTCTTAGTCGAAAGCGGTTGATTTCTTTATCGTGTGCGTGTCATGATTTAGTGAATTAGTGAATGCATATGTTAAAATTTGTATGTATTTAAAATGTATTTACAAATGTATTTAAATACAATTGATGTATTTTGTATTTAGTATCTAAATACATTCGTAAAATGTATTTAGTATTTAGTATTTAAATACATTTCTCCCATGTATTTAGTATTTAGTATTTAAATACATTCAATGTATTTATTGCCCAGCTCTGGCTGTCAGGGATTTTGGGATCGCCAACAACTTCTCAAGATTCTTCCGCTGACCAGCACTGGTATGCGATCCGATTTCCCTCCATCCGAATCAGGGAGGAGTTTGCCATCAAAGTGGACGACAAGCGGCGTATCAGGATTGAACTCGGTCTTGATTCCGGCTGCCAAGTTCTTCCTGGACTTCTGCCGTGAACGGTGAAGACTTGATTTGGACAAGGTGACCGAGGATAACTCAACTCCCGCGGCAGCGAGTGCTGGAGCCACAATGTGCATCGCTTGGTGTACTGAGGTTCCAGTTCGATCCAGGGCTGCAGCAAAATTGGGATATTGGATGATCCTCCTTGCCGACACTTGGCCGTCCTTGGGAGCGGATCGAGGAGCCGAAGGACCAGGAGAGGAATATTGGACATCATCATTGGATGCTTCGGCCATGGACTCCGAAGAAGAAGACCCACTTTTCACCGTTCCTTTTGCTTGCAGTGAGTCCATCTCTTCGCGGCTTTTCTTCTTCCTCTTCTCTTCAGCTGCTCGCCGTTTCTCCCGCTCCGCTGCCCTGCGAGCAAACTCCAGGTCCTCTCCTCCGATGTACATCTTCCGCACAGTTCGCTGGTCATTCAGAAAGTCTCGATCTTCGTGGACTTTGATGAGTTTCATGGCGTTGGCATGAGCTGTTTCGAACAGTGTATTCAGGTTTGCTTGGAATCCCTTTTCCCGCTCCAGTTGCTTCTCTCCCCCATGGTTTTGGTTTCTGGCAACCTTCTCGTAGTCCGTGGAGAGGGCCTTGATCCTCTCGACGCACTTGGGCTTGTGGGAGGTCGGAATAGATGCCCGAGCCCACACCGCCATAACCTCATCAGCTACCACATTGGCAGCTTCCGCCATGGACGTTTTTTCTTCCGAGTGAAGAACAACAGACGTCGAAGAACATCTCCCACTGTCGGGAGTTGACACAGCGTTTTTAGGGTTCATTTCGCAACACCCCCACCAACCACACAGTCTCCTGCTTTCTTGTATTCATAACCTGAAAAGAAATATGCTACAATTAGTATAAGGTAGAGAGTAGCCGTTCAGCAATAGTAACACATGGTTTGAGGGGACCCTTAAAATTAAAGAACACGAATGAAATTCATCTTGCTGGCATGTTTTCACGAGTGGAAGAAATTAGGGGGGTGTGCATGACAAACTTCAGGAACAAAAAAAATTGGGACACTCTAATATATATATATATATATATATATATATATATATATATATATCAAGCATCATAACTTTATATTAGTTTACGATTACTGTAGTAATATACTGACTTCTTGTAATTTGATCTTTAACTAGGTAGGCGGCGCATGCCCCGCTTTCTCTGACTGCACGCCACTGATATATACTCGTGTATATATACAATTTAGAACATTTTCTTCATTGCTTCACGATAATATATTATTTAATACGCTTCACGTAAAGTTTTTGTCACAAAATATATTCTGAATAGGTTCAGTGATAACCAATGACACGAAAAAGAACGTAACTCTAACTTTTTGCGCTTCTTTTGTTTGATGAAGTAAAGTAAATTTTGTTGACTAAAGCGTGTTTTATGGGTCAAACAAAATGAAGTTTAAGAGTTTGCTTGAATTTTTTTGTTAGGTTGTTGTTTAGCCGATCAGCCCACCCTGATCGAGCAAGCCGGCGGCACGCAGGTAACGATCGCCCTCTCCGGAGGGACTAGAGGTTCAGCGCACTAGTGATGTTGTGTTGTGTTCGTTGTTGTGCTAGAGCGGTACAGTCTGTCATAATGTGTTCAATTGTTTGTGGTGTTGTCCTGGCACAGGTGGCAGGTGTCGTCTGTGGAGTTGTCTAGTCTGTGTTTATATGTCTGTAAGTTGGGGTGATGTCCACATCGGAATCGTGCTAAGCTAACTCGATCCGATCTGCTCAGGCTGATCTCTAACTTGTTAATGGGTAGCGGCTTCGCACCGAGGACCGCATTCGGACAGAGTCGTGTCAGTGCTTTGTGTGTGTGTGTGTGTGTGTGTGTGTGTGTGTGTGTTGTGTGTTTTCTGTACTGTGTGATGTCTGTGGGGCGTGGTATGGAATGGAGTATTTAGGTTGTTGGTTGCAAAGTGTAAACAAAATTAACAGAAGTCACGTGGATCCCGCGAAAACACGAGAAAGTACGAGAATATGTAACGCTAAAAATATTAGAATTGATGCTGAAGAAACGATTTTCAGATAAGAGCGTTTGATGTAGATAAGTAAAATTGAGTTAAATAAACACGTTTAATTATATCATTATTGGTTAATAATAAATTCTTAAAATATCTTTACCAACACAAAATTATGAGAAAATGCCCGGTTCCTACATTGATCGTCCTGTTAACTTATTCACTTTTTGTTTCTTAATGTTTCCGCTTTTAATACCAACTTGTAATTGTGGGTACTTTATAGGTTCGTGAAGGGCATGTGGGCATAGAGATACAGTTACGGTAAAAATTGGTTCCTGTTGATATAAAAGTACAGATATAAAAGGACGCAACAGATGTCATAAACACCTGTTAACTTACACTGTCTGTTGAGCGTCATGCAAGAAAGAACTGTGCCTTCGTTCCTAGCTTCCGTCACTACGAGTAAGCTTCTTCCTGTTCTTCATTACACGCACGCACACGCGCGCACACACACACACACACACACACACACACACACACACACATATATATATATATATATCTTATAGGTAAAGTAATTCCCACACACATAGTGCTAAACCGTTTCAAATCCAACTTCCAACCATTGTTGCGAGTTGAATTATCATTTAAACTAAACATGCTTCTAAAATCGACATCGTCGAACCCGTGTAAGAGCTTGAAAACCTCGATGAGTTGACCGCGCAGCCTCCGAGTTTCCAGCGAAAACAAATTCCGGGCATGTAAGCGTCGATTGGAGTCCATATGCCTAACGGAAGGGATTAACTTTGTGGCCCTCGCCTGGACTCGCTCCAGTCTCTCAATATCTTTCCTGAGGGTGGGCGACCAGAACTGCACAGCATACTCCAGGTGCGGCCGAACCAAGGAATTGGACAGAGAGAGCACAATCTCCTTGTTCCAAAATCGAAATTGCCTCCTGATATAACCCAACAGCTTCTGGGCTTTCTTTTCCACCTTTACGCACTGTTTGGTAAACTTAAGGTCGCTGCTAATTAGCACACCCAAGTCCTTTTCCAAATCAGTGGCCTCGATATTACTCCCCAACATGGAGTAGTCCGACTTGGGATTGGCGTAGCCAATGTGCATGACCCTGCATTTGCCATTTTCTGGACCACTCTCCTATCTTACATAGGTCGGCCCGCAGTTGTTTGGTCACTTTGGGCGTCGCAACATTGACCCCAAGCTTGGTATTATCAGCGAATTTGGCGGTCCTACTGACGATGCCACCGTCGATATCATTTATGTAAATGATAAATAACAGTGGCCCCAAAAACGGAATCCTGAGGAACCCCGCTAGTGACAGAGGCCCAACCCGAACTAGCCCTTTAATTACAACCCTCTGCCGCCTATTCTTCAGCCAGTTTCCAATCCACCTACCTACTTCTCCATCGATACCCAGCGCGTGGACTTTGGCCATTAGCCGGCGGCGGTGAGGTACCTTATCAAAGGCTTTCTAAAAGTCGAAATAAAGTATATCAATCGCCTACTCTTCTCATATTCACTCCACATGCCATGGAAAAACTCGAGGAGGTTGGTGAGACACGACCTATGCCGTTTAAACCCATGTTGGGAGTCCCGAAGCAGCTTGTAGGAATCCAAATGGTCAACGATCCTATCCGCTATTATCCACTCTAATAACTTACCTACAACCGAGGTGAGACTAATGGGACGCTAGTTCCCTGGACTTTCGTGATCCCCTTTCTTAAAGAGGATCACGTTGGCCTCCCTCTAGTCACCAGGCACTTCCCGCAACCCTCTTGGGAGGAACTGGTCTGGCCCAGGAGCCTTAAACGCGTTCAGTTTGTCTATTCTATCGGCAACGTCTGTCGCGGTACACCGAACACTATCCAGGCCAGCACCTTCGTGTCTGACGCTTGGCTCGGGGATGACTTGGGTGTCCTCCTTGGTGAACACTCCCGCAAAGTACTCATTCAGCACATTAGCAATGTCCGCGTCGGAAGTCCGCAGCACGCCGCTGGGGTCCTTTAGCGGGCCTATCATGCTTCTAATGGGCTTTCTACTATTAATATAAATGAAGAACTCCTTAGGGTTCATCTTGCAAAGGCTTGCCACCCGGAATTCTTCGTTACGTTCAGCTAGCCGAACCTTCGCCTTCACTTCCCTGCACAGGCGGACATACGCCTCAGTGTTCTTATTGGAACGATTGGCCTTCGCCCTCCTATACGCAGCTTTCCTATTTCGGATAGCCAAAGCGATGTCCCGACAGAACCACTTAGGCCGCGTTGAAGCAGGGGTTACTGGTTTTGAGGGTATGGCAGCAGACTGCAGCACCATAAACTGGCCCCGGAATGCACTCCACACTCCCTCAACATCGCCGCCGACCTCTAACCCCATCTCACCTACGCTATACCGGAGGCCAACAAAGTCCGCCAGCCGTAGATCGAGCTTACTGCCTCTCGAGTTACCGCTTCACCCGAGGAACGCGGACACATAACCTAATCAGACCGTGATCACTCCCGCCCAACGATTCGTCAACGGTGAGGCCAGTGACGAGGTTGTCTTCGGTCGTGAATACTAAGTCTAGAACGCTTTCGCCTCGTGTAGGCCCATTGACCCACTGAGTAAGGAAGTTCTCATCAGCAAAGTCGACGAGAGAGAGAGAGAGAGAGAGAGAGAGAGAAAAGGCACCATTCTGAGTTGTAGCATATATATATGTAATTATATATATACACACACGATTACATTTCTCCTGCTCTGAATTAAACCATTTTATGCAAACACTAAACTAGGTGTAAAAGTAATGCTTTACATCTTTTAAGTTAACACTAGTTAACGGGTCCCCCCCTTCCTCACTCCCGTATCTCAGTGTTAATGTTAAAGAAATAAATTAGGGATCATGCATAAATTTTATTTCACAGTAAATTAGTCCTATAATCCGAAGTTACACAGTCTTCTTCTTCTTCTCATTGAGAATAGAAACTTTTAAAGGTGACAGCCATTTCCCCACCATTTGCGGGGGTGAGGAGAGTGTTTCCCAAGGGTTACCTTTAGCCTGAGCAATAATAATAATAGAGTAAACGGCCAACTCAACCGAACTTAGGAACCAGCAGGCGGGAGCGACACAGAGCCTCACCACTCAGAGTCCACCATCGTAACTTCTGAGCTTCCCAGGCTCCGAGAAACCTAATTTTATTCATCATTAACATCAAACTCTCGTAATACAGTTACATATTTTCTCCCACTTCACTTACGTTCTTAAATGGATAGTTTTTAACGTACACAAATGTTGTGTTACATCAATTTTAGAATATTTAAAAGTTCTTATCAATTTTTGAACGGTCCCCAAACGGTACTAAAGATCGTTCCGCCTCGAGAATGTATACAAAAAACAGTAAACGCATCATATATATATATATATATATATATATACATATATATATGTGTGTGTGTGTGTGTGTGTGCGTGCGCAACCGCAATTGTATTTTATATCGTTTTGCCATTATCTATCGTCCGTGTATTTTAATTGTCTCTTTTTGAAATTCATTTTCTCCAAACTTTTTAACGAGTTTCTCTCAAAATGGGTTTGTTTTTAAAAAAAAAATTTCACGAGTTTTACCATCAAATAAAGTCATTCGCTCAAAATGGAAGAATCAAAACCATCTAAAAATTGCTGTTATAAAAAAAAAGAAAGATGAAAAAGGGCTTAAACAATTTTGTTTTTCAAACTAATTGAAAAGTATGGAACTGAAAATAAGAAAACAGTGCTTAGTTTGGTCTAACATTCTCTCTCTCTTGTTGATCTAAGTATGCAGTCGTGTGCAAAAGTTGGGGTTCAACTGAGCCACCCATCTCCTCTAGCTCAGTGCGTAACTCTGTGGTAGGGGATTCGAAACCCGATGATGCTGGTAATAATAATAATAATAATAACACCAGTAAAGAAATTAGCGCAATTGGCTGCATTAGTTGGCCTGAGCACTGTACCAGTTTCTGGCCTTCCTCCTCAGTCCTCCTTTGGCAAGCGCGATGTTACTTTATATTTAAACAATTATCCCAGAAATCATTCCAAATTTATCTTCAAAATTTCAAAATTTAGAAAAAGAGAACGTAACCCCCCCCCCCCCCCCTGAGGAAAAGGGTAAAAAAAAACCGAGGAAAAAGGTAAAAAAAAAACCGAGGAAAAACGTAAAACAAAAATAAGAAACAGAAAACAAAAAACGGGAAAACAGAAAACGAAAAAACTGGGAAAAAAAACAAAAAAAACAAACGAAACAAAACAGACAACAAAAACCGGGAAAAACGAAAAAAAAAAACCCAAAAAAAAAAAAAAAAAACAGAAAAACCTTAAAAGAAAACTCTGAAAGTAATAAAATAATTGTTCTTAATTAAATGACAGAACACGTAAATAAAGAAGGAATTGTGAAATAAATCTATAATTTCATTGTTTCAAATTACTTTCAAACTAAACTTTGCTAAAAAGCTTTTCAAATTTCTTAACTTCGATTAAAAAAGATTTGGTGGTTTTTTAATTTCGTTTTTTAGTTTTTTAAACTGGAATTTTACTCAAGATTTTATTGTGGAAGAGCGAATATTATGATCAATTAAATTTCTAATTAATTCGATAATTAAATTTTATTTTATTCAATAACAGTAGATATCTTGGGCTGATTATTGGCTACGCCTGCAAAGATACTCTACATCTAAATATGATACAATATGACGAATTTTTTTGTCTCACCTCGGGTGGATTCGACCCTTCGTCTCTAAAGGTGTCATATTTTTGTTATCTTCTCGTCTACGTTGACAACTTAAACGGAATGTAAACCAAATTTTTTTATACTAATTTGCATTTTTTTTTAGGTTTTATTTATCAGGATTTATTGTAGAACTATAAATGAATATTTCAAATTTTGCTAAAACGTAATGGGGAAATATTGCGGATTGCAAATTTCTTGCAGAAATTAGATATTTGCCGGATATTGCACGGATAAATTTCAAATATCAACTTAAACATGAAAAAAATCATAATTTCAACACGAAATACGATACTTCAAGAATATAAAATATATCAAGGCAATATTTGTGAAATGTTTAAGATTGAACTATGTATATATACTACAATACAGCACATATTTGGCTGAATTTTGGTGAAATGTCTGAATATTTTAGTATACGTCAAATTTCTGCCTTCTTTAAAGAGATTATTTATGTCAGTGACATGTCACTGATTTTATGAAGTCAAGAAAGGGGCTTTTCTCTTTTCCAATGATCTCCTTTACAGGAAGAAGCGAGTCAGTAACTTTGTGTTAAAGCTTCAAGGAGGAAACTTTACGCAAAAGTTTTCCTCAACGTTGATGAAAATAACAACTTTGAGAATCTTTTTTTTTTTTTTTTACAATTTCTCTCGAGGGGGATTTGTTGAATGTAAAATTTAGTTTTTGTCAGTCTTTATTGTGATTGAGAACTTACTTGAGTTTTACAATTCATTGTTGTTTTCGCGATTATCTTTTTGTTTACAACATTTTTGGTGAAACTCCTTATTGGTGAATCCAGAAAGTTGAACGAAAAATAAATGATTGAAGAAAATGATACAGCGGAGCTCATTAATTCTAAAAGAGGGTTCTTTCTTGTATATAAAAGTGAAGAATACCCTTAAGGCCGGCCGCGCACAGGATTGTCTTGCGACTTACGACTGACGACTTCGGTCGTGACGACTCGAGTCGCGTGTGAGTTTACATTGAGAGAATGAGAACCCCATTGGGGAATCGCGTCGCGGTCGCTGCAGTGCCTCGGGGCTCCCAGTCTGTCGATGTAAAAATCACACGCGACTCGGATCGTAACGACCCAAGTCGTCAGTCGCAAGACGATCCTGTGTGTGGCCGGCCTAAATCGAAAGACATCTTTGTAGAGCGGATTATAGGCCCCTTTCTTTATTAATACAGGGTGATTCAAAATAATGGAAACACATTTTAAAATTATTTATTTTGAAATTATTTATCCTGGTCAGGTCGATTTCATTCATATTAGTATATATAGGTTGGGGCACAGGGTATTATACCCTGGATGCTAAGCATCTAATGAAGTTTTTACTCCATCCGTATTTCCACATTCAAATGAATTAAGATTCATGGAGTTGTTTTTGCTGGATGTGAATTCGGAGTAGGATCGAAGTTTTTCGTATTTTTGTTGGAATTGAGAGTGGATTTGGAATTTGAATCGGAATCGACCATTCATTTTTTTTATAAGTTTCAGTCGGGAAATGAATCTATTCCACGGCTTTTGATATGTCTCAATTTGGAACCGAGTAATTTCAGGAATTGAAGCATATATATATATAGTTCCCCACTGTGTTCAGGGATGAGAGTGCCCCAAGGGGATAGGGTAAGTGGCCAGCTCAGCCCAACCCAAGAGCCTGTAGCAGAGAGCATATTCAAGCCTCATCGCCCATAATCCGACACCGATGTCACTGAGCTGTGGGGAACTCATATATATATATATATATATATATTGTCAGGGAACAAGTCTTCTGTATTTGCGAAATTAGGAGTGTTTTTTTATGATATACGTTCTTAAACATACAATTAAAAACCGCAGAGTTACTAAATAATAAAAAAAAAACTTATATCGGCCGTTAAAATTTAATACATGGAAGAGTGCACTTGGAAATAAACAAAATTAAAAATGAAGCACTCAAAAGTATTGGAGAGGAGCAATTTCAGAAATTGCATTAACCCTTTCAATACGAGTGGGATTATAATGTCCCACTGGAAATAATAATATTAATCATACTAAAATGCAACGACTGCAACGTTCCTACAAATGCTTTTAATGTTTAATATAAATTTAGTTTAGTTGGTTGGAAAAGGAACTCAAAATATGTGTAATGTAAGTGACTAGTAAGTATAATGTAAGTAACTAGTTACTAAAATACTAAAATATTTGGCAGCGTCCGTAGTTCGGTAACGTTGTTTTCCTTTAAGTGAAGTGAAGATACTTAGATCGGGGGTTCGAACCCCGATAATGCCAATAATAATAATAATACAGGAATTAGCATTGGGGACGCGTTAGTTGGTCTGAGAGCTATGTCAGTTTCTGTCAATCATCACTGAATATTATTATATTATTATTACTTAAGTATTCGGTTATTATTTACGAATACTTTAGATTAATAATGGAATACTAATAAAAATCTAGAATTAAATGTACATTACTTGTTATTGTTCATCTCTTATCTCTCATGTCTAATATTGATTTCTTTGTATAGTATTGGTATCATACTTCAATATTGATTTTGTATTTGTTTATATCGATAATAATAATTTAAGATTAATACATACTTTAATTAAAAATTCTTATTTATGATTTATGTATTTTTAATAATAATAATAATAATAATAACAACTATGTTTTATTTTTAATTAAGAGCCCAGTAAAAACTAAAGCTTAAGGGCCAAATTAAATAAAATAAATAATCCAGTTTCAGTTATTTATGCTATTGTAAATTGTAAAAGTACTGTATTTATTTTACCAATAAAGGTTATTAATAACCCAATCAATATATATTTTTGGCTTCTTTTCTTTTCCCTTCATTCCCTGACGAGGTGTTGTTGAATACACGAAAAGCCTTGGAATCGCAAAGAGTGATGCATTTGAGACTCAAAACAGATAAAAAATACCGTAGATTTAATTTAAAAACAAAATCAAACCTATAAAAAAGTAGGTTTGAAGTTGGTTTAAAATTAAAACAAAAAAGAAAAATTAAATAGTTAAAAGTATTTTTTATAACTTTAATACTAAAAAGATTATTTCGTTGCCATTTTGATTTATTCAACGAAGTTATATAATAATAACAGCAATAATAGTGCCAAATTATACCCTCGCTAAGGTGCCATGACATACAGTGCCTCCTTTATCCCAGTAGCTTTAATATTTGTTTCCTGGAAGAATTTGTTGAAGTCATAATTTTCCCTTATGACTGTGACCCAACAACAACGAGGGGAAATTGCTACGAAATTCGTTAGAAAGATCCATAAAGGTCAGGTCAGGAAGGTCAGTAGTACAAAGTTCGAAGAAAGGTCTTTGTTCCTCGAACTAATTTATGTAAACAACTTTTCACCAATATAACAATTTTGCTTCGTGGAATTTGTTGAAAGGTTTATGAAATATTCCCCTCGTGCGATGACTTAAATGGCAGATGAAGTTGCCTGCACTATTTCCACCTACATGATTGAATGCAGGTTCTTTGTATAAGGGGAATGCAGGTTCTTCTGTATGAGGGAAATGCAGGTTCTTTTGTAGAGGGGAAAGTAGATTATTTTGTGCGATGAGGGTGCGGATTCTTCTGTATGAGGAGAATACAAATTCTTCAGTATGAGAGGAATGCGGATTCTTCTGTATGAGGGGAGTGCAGGGTCTTTTGTATGACGGGAATGCAAATTCTTGTATGAGGGGAATACAGGTTCTTCTGAGCGCTGTGCCAGTTAAAAGTCCCTCCTCACTGATTAGTATTAATGGTAAAACACTGGGTTGTTAATCTGAAGGTCCTAGGTTCGAGTCTTGGCGCTGATTTCAAATTTTAGTGATTTGGGTGTTTCTCTGGATCATCCTTGCCGGGATAGTGGTTCGAAGTTCACAAAAATATTATCAGAACAACAACTCAATTTTTTTTAACTTAACTGAAAATTGAGGTCAACTCTTTTATAAATAATAAAGGTCATGACCTCTGACAAACTTAAATGACCTGGAAATCGATGCTGCTTCAGCGATTCCATCACGTGACTCAAAGATAAAGTGAAAAGAAAGTTGAGAGGGTTCGAACTTTTGCAGTATCAGGATTAGTCAATTGGTCAAGCTTGTGATAGTGTGTATGGCCATTCCATATGGTTAATAAGAAGCAGAGAGGAGAGTCAGCTTCTGGCACAGGGTTCTGGCCAATGAATGCGGCCAACTAACTCCCAGGTTATTACTAACCAGCATCATCGAGAGTCGAACCCCGACCTCATTTTCTTCACTTCACTTACGGGGCAGCGATGTTACCCACTGAAAAACAAGAGCGCTGATTTTCACGCGGTTAACGACAATATGCTTTCGTTGAGAGGTTGTCCCCTCAAGGAGAGACTCGAGCGTCCTAATTTCTCAAGGATAAATACATAAAATCTAAAAAAGGTCAATAAAGTTCGCTCTTCATTCCTGCAACCTTTGTCTAAAATATTTAGAAAGTAGGTTCAAAAATTCTTAAAATATACTCCCAACCGCATAACAGTTATCGAAATATATTAAAAACCAATTAAAACCTATTAAAACATAATCACAAACCAACCAAAATCAACGAAAATAAATAATTAATTCATATTCGATCATAATAATTATGTATTCTACTAAAAGAGTTTATAAATCCATAATATTAAATAACTGATAATATATATATATATATATATATATATATATATATTATATATATATATATATACTGTTTCGTTTTCTTCTGAAATTTTATAAACCAACTACGAAGCTTCTGAAGCTTCTCGAAGATTCTAGAAGCGGAAGTCGTATGTTAGGTTAGGTTAGGTTAGTTTCTTAGGAGTCTATACTTAGCCTTTGTTTTGTGAGGAAGTCTCCAATTTTGCCCTGATTCAAAGTGTTCAGTTAGGAAATTTATTTGCTTTTAGTTTTGATTTAAAGCTTTAGCAGTTTAATTAAGTCTAAAATCTAAAATCTAAGTGTCATTTTTTGTGCTTTATCTAAATTATTTTTCTCGTATAATAATTCAGTTTAGGAGTTATTGAATTGTTAGGTCAGGCTAGTTTCTTAGGATCAAATCATTGAGGACTGTAAGTAATCAATACTTTAATTATTTGTTGGCTTTGCGTCTAAGGTAAGCACATTCTGGTATTAATCTAATCTGATCAATATATTTAATTTTGACCATTATTTATCCAAGATTTAGCTTGGAACAAAATCTATAACATTTTTCTATAAGTACCATCCAAGCTTAGTATCGAAATTTTAAACCTGTTAAGAAAGGTGGGTCCTTTCATTTTGCCTGACCTATCATAGCATAACAATTATTCCTTATTCGTCGTTTTTCTTTGCGCTTTTTATGTTTTAAAGTATTAAAGAAAACTAACTTATTAATTAATTCTAAATCTACCCAACTTCAATCTAAATTAAACAAATTTATTTCCAATTATTTACTTAGTTATTTAACGCGTGGCTTGTTTTCACTATATCTAACCAATTAATTTAAATCTATCGAATCAAGAGGTTAAGCTTGCCTTACGAGGTATTTAATTGTAAATAAATATAATTAAACATTTGATCCAATGCATATTGTGCCAAATTTTACAGCGAATTATATCTTAACCACATGGTAGATATAATAGGATTCTATGAAATATAGTTTAGTACAATAGTACATATGATACTATTGGTGCTGGTTAAGTGTGCGGTCTACCTAGCTTTTAGTTAGCCTTATAAGGCTAACTAATGAAACTATCACGACTTAACCTAACCAATCGTCAAGGACGTACAGTTGACCTAACGACTGGTTAGGTTAAGTCGTGATATTTTCGTTAGTTAGCCTTATAAGGCTAACTAAATGCTAGGTAGACCGCACACTTAACCAGCACCGATATTATTTATGTACTCCCCTTTATTCTAATATTAAGGGTGGTTACGATTTAAAATCTAAGGATAAGATTAAGTTAAGGTTAGGATTAGGCTGTGCAGATCTTTTCTGTATATATTTAATCATTTAAGGTACAAATATATCATTATACCAATTTAACTCTATAAAGGCGAGCAAATCAAGAGTATTGGCTTAAAATTAAATCTATTAGACATATCTACCTTCATTATTTTATTAATAGCGTCCAAGTTGTGAGAACCGTAAGTTTAAGGTTTAATTTAAACAATACCTTGTCGAACCTGAGGTTACTAGGGGTGGACACGGGTAGCCGTAAAGATACATTTTAGGCTGCTGAATTTTCCACAACCTTTGACTTAGAAACTGCACAAGATTGGTTTGAAATTAAAGTTGGACATGTATTTTTTTTCTTTTTAACTTTTGCACCAGTGTCTTCCAACCGGGATGCCACGAGTGCCTCCTATTGGCACAGCGAAATTTCCCGAAAATGGCAAAAAATAAGTAACTGAAATTTGAGAAATTAGCGAAATTATGCCAATTTCAAGCGAAGCAAATCACTCGTGCAATTTATTATGTCTATACGAAAACTGTCTAGGCTCAGTTGTCCTCCGCCTAAACACCACGTTTGGGGTTTGGGACCAAGGGGGTGGGGGACTTGAAGTTGAACAGTGGGAGACGAAAATCTATCTGGGGTGCCGCGGATGAAGAATGCACTGCGTTGGGGTTCTCAGAACCAGAAAAAGTTGAGAAGAATCGTTTTATATAAAAGAGTGGATTTGGTGCGTTCGCTAAACAAACACACACACACACACACACATATATATATATATATATATATATATATATATATATATATATATATATATATATATATATACACCTCGTTAACCTTGTTTGGGTTCCGTGCGTCGGTCTTTCTTCCCACGAAGATCAAGCTGGTGGCCCCGCCTCTAGTTCTGGCTTGAAGGAGCGAGTTACATTCTTGCGCTCTCCACCGCACATAGCCAGGTACACCCGGCTCATCTGGTACCGTCCTCAGCCAGGCATCTAGTCTTCTCTTCAAGACTTCAACTTTGACTCCTTTAACGTTTCTGAGGTCCTTTGGAAGCTGGTTAAAAAGTCTTGGCTCCCTGACAACCAAGCTATTTTCCTTCAGTGTTGAGGAGGACCCTTGTCGGGCCTTTAATTTGGGAACACTACACATTCTGCCTTTCCTATTCTCCAGCGTTGTTTGGATTGTAATTGGGTTTAGTTTGAGGTTTGGTACCAGTTTTTAGATCATTTTCCATATGTAAATTATGGTGTACCTCGCCCTTCTTCTTTCCAAGGAGCACATATTTAGTTTATGGAGTCTTTCCCAGTAGTTGGGTTCTTTGCAGCCATCAATCTTTGCTGTGAAATGTCTCTGCGTTTCTTCTAGTTTATTAATTTCTTCCTTTTTATATGGGGACGTCAAAACTGAGCAGTATTCAAGTATATATATATATATATATATATATATATATATATATATATATGGGTGGAAATTTTCATTCTAAAAATAATTTATCCTAAATAAAAAACCTTTCATAGCGTAATAAAATTCCCCAAAATGTGCAAAAATCGCTAAACTTTAATATCTGAAGCTTGTAAAGTTGCCTGCAGAGAAAAGAATGAAAAGCAACGAGAATGTTAGCTCATTCTATTTTATTATATATATATATATATATATATATATATATATATATATATATATAATATTCTACTCTTACCTCTATCGCTGAATATCTTCACGGTTGATTTTTCTCATTAAAAAATGGCCTGAATGAGATTTTCATCCATGGCTAGCGAAGAATCTAGCTTTAAACCATCAAAGTCCATTTACGAAAGGATTTTGCCATTTATTGGGAATTTTCAAAGACTTCAATTTTGGGGAAATTCAAAATATAGGAATATTTGAAGCGTAATAATATATATATATATATATATATATATATATATATATATATATGTGTGTGTATGTCAGAGCTGGGCACCGCAAACTCAAAATCACTTCCGCAATCGCAAACTCAAACCTTACCATCCGCAAACTGCTTGTCATTTTTGGTGCCGCAAACGCAAACCATATTTCCAATTTTTACAGTGCTGGACACTTCCGCAAACCGCAAATTCCGCAATCGCAATTTTAACTATAAAAAGTATCCAAAACATTAAAGAGGTATAAAAAGTTTTTATATCTTTTTAATGTTTAATGTTTTAGCTTTGTTTTTATTAAAAACAAGGCTAAATAATTTATTACAATAAATCACTATTGTAGAAGAAATAAAAATACTACATATATTGATATATTATATTGGCGGCCAGTGACAGCAGCGTCACAGCACTAGCGGGCTTGGCCAGTGGCCACGTGGGAAATTTGCGGAAAGATTTGCGTTTGCGGTCTTAGTTCCGCAACGCAAATTCACTAATTTGCGATGACTTTGCCGCAAACGCAAATCCGCAAACGAAAAACATACTTCCGCAATTGCGGAATTTGCGGTTTGCGGAAGTGCCCAGCTCTGGTGTATGTGTATATGTATATATATATGTATGTAAATGAACACTTCGTTCGATAAGTAAGTAATAAAATAATATTGTTAACTGAATTATTAAATGGATGAAATCTTGTTCGTTATTTGAGTGCCAAGGAAATTTTGTTAATCTTATAAGTTGATGCACGCACAAGTGAACGTTTCTCTCTCTCACGCACAATGAACGCACTGTCACGCGTAATAAAAACACTGTCACGGCTTATAACACTTCGAAAATGACGTGACAGTCCCCTCTTCGCGAAGCGTCCTCCAGCCCTTTTATAATAACGGGATGCTAAATGATGGTTCCGTATCAGATACCTCTATTCTAAATTTAATTAAAATGGCCACTAGCCATTTTGGAGGATGCTAGTGCTTGGAGGATATTAACGGGAAAGCAAAATTATGAAGAAGAACCAATGATATCACGTGGAATTTTGATGAAATTCACAATTTAATTAGAGATTTTAAACGTTGTTTGCTTGATTTTATTTTAAAATTGGGTTAAATAAAGGTAGGAAGAGTGTCGCGCGTTCAATGAAATAATATTACCTTTTAACTGACTAAAGGAATTTCGTTTTAATATACGAGTATATTTGGCTTTTATGAGCTTGTTATGCTTGTGACAACCATTTTGTTTCTATAACATAAAGGATCTGAAATTTAGTTTTGGGGATTCGAGCTAGAAATTATATCAATGAAATAGATAAAAAAAACAAAAACAGGAGAGTAAGAAATTGCTGAAACAATTTCATAAACAAATTTCCTTAATTTTAATTTTCAGAAAATCTTTTTATTTCCTTGAATTCCTTCCTCTGTCTTTCTTTGCTACTTACCTTAAGACCACTCAAACCCATCAATCGCATATATATGCTATACATATTATGAGACATGTCTTACATGATAGATCTATCTCTCTATCGCATAATTTATATATCTATCTCTCTACCTCATAATTTATAACATGTAAGACATATGTGTATGTATATATGTATGTAATGTACGTTTAATACATTCTGTGCAATATATTATGTGCGGGATTATGGGCTATGATGAGCGTCATTATGCGATGAATATAATCTAATCAGGCAAGTAATTGCCACGAATTATGGGTGCCTTTTCCCGCTTATTTGATGACACAAATTTCAATATTAAATAATCAGATTTAAGTTTGGCTCTCAAGACTTTCGAATATATATATATAAGGTTGTCGTAAGAGCCAAACTTATAACACGCATGAGCATACGTGGGTTTGGTATAATACGACGTTACTCTCACCCGGATTCGAATAGGAGTCACGAACGCTGCCACCAAACTACGACTACGTAACAATATATATATTTTTTTTATGCGCCTCGGTGGTGTAGTGGTTAGCGTTGCTGATTACGAATTCATCGGCCCGGGATCGACACCCAGTGACGGCAGCCGGCGCGCAGCAAAACCCAGCTGTTCATCCTTCCATACAATAAAGAAAGTTGGTAGATAAATGAGTACCCTGGGTGGCCTAGTTGTTAAGACGCTGGCTGCTGGTGTGGCGTAGTTCGGATTCCACGTTAAACTGTAGGTCTAAGGTGGAGTGAAAAGCTTGACCTTCGTCAGAATGAACACTTCGGGCGGAAGGTAATCAAAGGAATTTAATATTATTATATGATTTATATTAATTAATAGTTAATTAAAACGTAAAAGATTGATCATTGTTTAAAACTGTAATTTAGTTGATGAAACAATCTCTGATGAAGCTTAAAAAACGTCTTCAAAGAGTTAAGTGTTTTAAAAAAGTATCCAATCATGTAAAGGCTTACAGTTGGAGCTTTCTTTTAACCAATAGCAAGACACCTAAGAAGGGTCCTATGAGTACGCCTATAGAGGAGTTCCCGACATTTTTGTATACGAGATCACATATTATATATTGTTTATTAGAAATTATAAAAAATTATAAATTATAAAGTGTACAGACCGGATAACATAATACCAATATTTATAATACCAATATTCGTTATATTCTCTCTCTCTCTCTCTCTCTCTCTCTCTCTCTTCTGTAAATAAAGAGAACAGTAAAAATTGACACACACACACACACAGGGTGAGTCAAAAGTTTCCATACATAGGCAAAATGGTCATGATAAATAAATGCTTATTTATTTTTTTGCAGGTGGTGCTGAGATGCTTTTGTATGTGCCATCCGTATGTGCATTCAGTGTAATGGTGCCCACATAGATCATATTTTGTGACTTACAAGTGATTGCATAATAAAGTGACCATTTTGCCTATGTATGGAGACTTTTGACTCACCCTGTATATATATATATATATATATATATATATATATATATATATATATATATATTATATATATTAGCTGCAATTATTTAAGGTGCAAATTAATAAAAAAATTCAATTTTCAGCCAATTTATTATTTTCAAAATTTAATATTTTTTAATTTTATTTTTCGGATTCGGGTTGGTTGTTGGGGGCGGGAGGGGGGGAATGAAATGAAGGGTTAAGGGTAAAAAAGCCTCTTTACTCGAAATTTTTTTTTTATTAATTCTAAGTGTTTATTTCCCCCTTCACCTGGTTTCTTTTTTAGGGGGGGGTTGGAGGGGGAGGGAGGGGAAATTTCGAGTGTTTTCCAAAGATGGCGGAATTTATCATCTGTTCGTTTATGGAACTTGCATCGACTGTCATATTGGTAAAAAACATATTAGTCTGTTTTTGACATAGTTCTGTCCTGCGAAAAATTGAGAATAGATTTTTTTTCTTAGGGGGATTACGGGAGGGGGGGGTTACTTTTTATTTCTTTTTGTTTTACTGCTTATTATTGTAAAGTTTTTATTGCTTTATTTTTATAAAGAATGAAGGAAAGAAGCTTGTTTACCGTGAATATATATGTGTGCGCGCGTGTGTGTGATATATATATATATTAGTGATAAACAAACTTCTTTCCTCCATCCGCTCACGTGGTGTCTATACCACCACCAACATCAGTTCAGTGACGTTCACCACTGTTTCATCCCTTAGTTCTCTCGTTCCCTCCTCCCCCCCCCCCTCCTACTTTGGGGTAGGACCATGTTTCTCTCTCTATATATATATATTAGGGTGATTCAAAAAAATCAGTTTTTTTTTAATTGTTCAACCTGTATTTTTGTTCCCTATGACAAAACAGTAGTGTATGCCAAATTTGGTGAATTTTAAATAAAATTTACTATGTGCTACCAGGTGTCAAAGTTTCCCTCTTTTTCAATTTGTTTGTGTTTACAACTTATGATTTTATGTTTAATTGTTTATATTTCAGAATTTTTAATTAATGGTTTATATACTAGCTTGCTTTTAATTGTTGCTTGGAACTCGTAATTTTGATACCAATTAATTGATTATGGAAGCTAGGCCTAACTCACCATCACCCAGTTGCTCATTTGGGAGAAGTTCTACGAGAAAAGAAACTGAAGTATGGCTAATTGGGCAGCCCTCTTCAGTACTAAAAACATCCGTATTACCATCAGAGAAGGAAATGATGGCCCTCTTCATGCACTACAGAAATATTAAAAAGCAAGACATTAGAGAATCATGCTGCTCTACTGCGGATGATGTGCTAGCAGTTTGGAAAAAAGCAGGAATACCAGCAAAACAAAGAATACATGTAGTAGATAAAATTCAAGGAATACTGAAGGAATGACAGCTGCTTAAGAAAAACAAAGCAAACAAATTGAAAAGATCACAAAATTTAAATAATAAAGAAGAAAAATGGAAAGATAAACTGGAAAAATTATTTGACATTGCTCATGAGAATGCTATGCAGCTTATAAAAATAGAAGATGATAAGAAATTCTTGAAAATGCAACGTGAGAAAGGACGTCATGGAAAAATGGGTACCATTGATAAGGCTGTTGCTAAAAAAGGGCAAAGAGCAGCAGAAAAGCAACAACGTTATGAAAAGAGGAAAGCAGAAGAAGAGATCAAAAGAAAGAAGATTGAAGAGGCTGTCATACTCACCAGTACATAATCAGAATCAGAGGAGAGTAAAAGTGATGAATCTGGTTTCTGTGCTGCACAACTTTCAACATGGAAAAGTAAGGATGGCAAACGTAGAAAATTGTTTGATGATAAATTATTAGGAAGTCTTGATGTTGCAAAATTGAGTGACAGAAATGCGTCTCTTTTTAATGCAAACAGTCAGACATCGCTTGAATGGGACATCTGCGAACAAATAAAATGCATGTGTTTCAATACAACGGCAGCCAATACTGGTCCTAGAAATGGTGCAGCTATTCTTCTAGAACAAAAATTCGACAACGATTTATTGTGGCTGGCATGTCGACACCATATATTTGAAATTATGCTGGAAGCTGTTGTTTCAGTCTTTATCACCATCTTCTGGCCCAGATATACTGTAGTTCTTTTTAAGAAGTTCAGAGAAAAATGGTCAAGCATTAATAAAGAGGACTACGAGACAGCATTATCAGATCCAGATATCTATGAAAATATTCATGACATCAAAGATGACATAATTATATTTGCAACAAATCAACTAGATACATTCCAACCAAGAGACGATTACCTAGAACTATTGCAGTTAACAATTATTTTTTTGGGAGGTGAACCAAAAGGTGGAATCAAATTTAAACATCCAGCGGACTTCATCGGGCTAGGTGGATGGCCAAAATTACATATTCATTAAAAAATTTTATGTTCAAATCTCAGTTCAAAATTTCAGTAAAAGACAAAAAAGGACTAAAAGACATCTGTCTATTTGCTACTCGGTTATATGTAAAGGCATGGTTTACAGCTCCTGTGCCATCTTGCGCTCCTCGTCTTGCTCTGGAATTATTACAGAATCTTGTAGTCTACAAACAATAAATGACACAATTGCATTTGTTGCTATTAAAAAACTGTTAGGTCACCTCTGGTACCTATCAGAAGAACTGGTAGCCTTGGCCTTTTATGATGATGAAGTGCCTACTGAAACTAAAAACAAAATTGTAAAGGCCTTGCAAAATGCAACAGAAACTCTTCCTGCAAAACGGGCTTTTCTAGATCCTGCACTTATTCCAACGAAGAAATTAGAAGATTTTGTCATCAAATACTCAAAGATTCTTTACAATAACAGAATTTAGTTCAAAATTTTACTCAAAGATGCTAAAGAATGGCATGATGATGAAGAGTATAACTCCGCTAAGAAATCTATCAAACAGTGGAAAGTCGTGAATGATATAGCGGAAAGAGGAGTAAAATTAATGGATGAATATAATAAAATACTAACACATGACGAAGATCAAAAACAATTCTTGCTACAAGTAATGAAAAACTACAGGGCTGTTTACCCTGATAGAAAGAAAGAAACATTGAAGTAAGGACAGCTAATGTCTCAAATATCATGCTAGTTTAATTATGCATGATTGTGGTTATGGTAGGACCTACGGGGGAGCTTTCCACATTAAAAAAAAGCAATGCGCCTTGTACTGTACCCCCTGGGTGGTGTGGAAAAATTTGACAATTTGAGTCATTCTGTCAATTTTTAATTGCTGGTAGGAACCCCTAAAAATTAAAAATTTGCTAAAATATTTTAGGATAGTTGTTTTATGCTGAAATGAACCATTTAAAGGGTTGAACACATTAAAATATTTAAAAAAAAATTTTACCCCCATATTTGAATCACCCTAAAATATATATTTTTTTTTTTTTTTTTAAGTTCGGGAAGAACCGATTCGCCTCTATTTAAAAGGGCATATCTCAGCGGAAAAACAAAGAAAAAGTGAGAGGAAAGACAGAGGAAAAAGAAAGGGTGGAGGGGGCAGTCGAAGTGGAAAAAGACCAAGGACTGCAGGGTCGAGCCCCATCATCCTTGGGTGCTAGGGCCAGGAGGGCGCACGTGAAACCTCCAGGAACAAGCACGTACAAACGAGCACAAAGAGCACTCAAGAGCACGAGCTTAGAACCCCCTTGCGGGGCTAAAATATATATATATATATATATATATATAGGGAGGGGGAGGGGGAGAGGTAGAGGTAGAGACTTGTGTAAAATTTTGTAAATGTTTAACTTGTTTAATATTATTTAATTATTATTATTACTTGCCATTTTCACTTATATAATAAATAAAGTCAATCCCATTAATTTTTCCCAAAATTAATGGGATTGTTGCATCAAATATTTTGCTTTTGTCAATCAACAAAGTAATTTCTTTAATACTAACAAATTGTTGTTAAAAAATTTGCTCGTTCGATAAATATTTGTTTAATTCGGCAAAGAACAAAGAAACAAGAAACAAGAATTTCACTACGTAAAAATGAAACAAAACATTGTTACGAAATCTTGTTTTCGTGTCAACAAAATTTTTTTTCTTTGTATCATTGTTTTAGCACGTATCACTAGGTTAGAGTGTATCAGAGTTTGGTAGGTATTGTTGATTTAGCACATCTCGGTAGTTCAACACGCGTAAGTAGTTTAGTACATATTAGTGGTTTAGCACGTCTCAGTAGTTCAACACGCGTAAGTAGGTTAGTACATATTAGTGGTTTAGCACGTCTCAGTTGTTCAACACGCATAAGTAGTTTAGTACATACCAGTAGTTTAGCACGTATAAGTAGTTAACACACATCAGTAGTTTAGCACATCAATGGTTTAGCTCACGTCAGTAGTTTAGCGCATGTCAGTGGTTTAGCACGTATAAGTAGTTTAGATCTCGTCAGTAGTTTAGCAAGTATCAGTGGTTTAGCACGTATTAGTAGTTTAACACACACAGTATTTATGCAAGTATCAGTGGTTTAGCTCGTATTACATATCCAAAAGAAGTATTTACCAAATGCAGGTGATATTTTAACAAAACTAAAAAGGGAATATGGTACTTTCTCAAGTATATATATTTTTGGAGTCCATAAAACGCTCCAAAAACCCTTTTAAGTGCCTTGGTAGGTATCATTAAAAAACAATATTTTAAAAAGTCTATTTTGCCTGTATTTTTAGGATTTTCGTTTACTTTAGAAATGGCCTTTTTCCTGCTTTTGTATAAAGTTTAATACAGTCTAAGCCTCTAAGCGATCATCTTTATTCTAATGTTTCGTTATAATTAGAATTTGGGGGGGGGGGGTTAGAATTACAAAATTTGGAGTTATTTTAAGTTACATACAGGGCGGGAGAAAAGTCTTTAAGGGTTTTATACATACAAATAATTTGTTAATAAATAAATAAATCCCAATGGTATCACTGCAGTGTCTGCCATACTTTTCAAAGCAACTATGATATATATGGCCAGGAATGACCCTAGGTTAGAACAGGAAGGCCCTAGGCCCTAGCCCCAGTTAGTGCCAAGTCAGTAAAGATGCAATACAGCAATGAAGAAAAAGTGTATTTTGTATCGTGGGCTATTTCTTATAATAAATGTGAAGAAAGTTTGCGTTTATTTCAACAAAAATATGATAAACTACCACCAAATGCAATCACTCTTCGGTACTGGAAGCTCAAACCTTTGGAAACAGGGAGTCTGGTAAAAGATCGTCTAAGAAGCGGAAGGCCAGTAACGGCGACTGGAGACAACAACAAAGACAATGTCCTCGCCAGTTTTCAAGTCGATCCAACAACTTCAACGAGAAAAGTCGCACAGGAATTGGGTATTTCCAAATTTTCAGTAGCAAAAACGACGATGATTCCGATAGACGGCTTCAGTTTGCTGAAACAATGAGACAAAAGTTCAACAGTGATCCAGATTTGCTTCGAAATGCTTCGAAAGGTCAAATTTTCAGAAGAATGTGTCTTCGGTTTAATGAGTAAAGGAAACAAACACAACGTTCACTACTGGGTGAAAAAATCCCAAAATACGATTGGGTAAACCCGTTAAAACGGCTACACTAACAGTTTGGGCGTGCATTGGTTATTCGGGACTCGTTTCCTTTGACATATCGAGAGATACGATGGGCAGAAAAGGCTACTGTCAGGTATTGAGAGACAAAGTTTTGCCAGCGTTTACTAATGGTGTTGGCAGGAATTGGCTCTATTAACATGATGGAGCGCCGCCACATTACTCTGCAGCTGCCCCCGTGAGATTCTGGATACGAACCTTGAAGGAAGATGGCTTGGGCGGCGAGGTCCCATCGAGTGGACAGTCAGATCACCTGATTTAACCCCATGTGCTTTCTGCTTTGGGCTTATTTGCGTGACAAACTCTACACACCTGGTTTCACCTATCCAAATGTGAATGCCTTTGGCCGCAGAAGAGATGAAGAACTGAAAAGGATCCTACTCGATATGTCAGAAGAACAATGAAGAGTTTCGCAGAGAGAATCCACAAATGTATCATAACCGATGGAGAACTCTCTGACGATTAAATTACAATTCAACAAAATATTTGTATGAATAAAATTCTTAGACTTTTTGTTTGATTTGTTTCATCATTTGAACACTTATCTGTATAATGTTAAGTAAATAGTTGTATGTATAAAATCCGTAAAGACTTTTCTCCCACCCTATATATACAGGGCGTCCCAAAAAAATGTATACACACTTTAAATAATTATAAAGGCAGTGTTTATTAAAATACATTTCATTTTCAAAATGTAATAGAATCTACAGACATTATTTAATTGTTTTGTCAACGCCTGTTTTCAAACTGACGTCCGTTCTGGTCCAGGCACTGCTGATAACGCGAAGCAATGGAATCGCAAACATCACGAAACATTTCGTTTGGTATTTGTGTGCATTCTCGTTCAATGGCTGCTCTCAATTCAGCGACTGTTGCAGGTTTTATAGCGTAGACTTTGTCTTTTAAGTATTCCCATAAAAAAAAGTCTAGTGGTGTGAGGTCTGGTGAACGCGGAGGGTATTCTACGAAACCCCTTCGTCCAATCCACATCCACATCGTGCCAAGTACCACTCGCAATACTCCACTCTTCGGTCCGGATCATCATCATCTTCATTAATAGCATGGACTAATCTTGGAATGTAACTTTTCCATTGACAGCGCTTCAAAATGCGTTGGACAGACGATTCTAAAATTCCTACCTCACGACTCGCTTGCCGCACAGATTTTCTTGGACTTTGGTGATACGTTTCCAGTACTCTTTCTTGCTTTGTGGGGCTTGTCGATGTCCGTGGTCTTCCGGAACGCTTCTTGTGGACATTCTGAACAGTTCCATCGGCTTCAAACTTATCTCTAATTCGAGTGATGGTAAGTCGCGTTGGTGGATCTGTTTGAAACTCCCTCCTAAACTGTCTTTGCACTTCAACTGCGTTTTCACACTTCCAGTAGCATTTTAGAATGAATTTCCTTTGTTCAAAGCTTAGTCTGACTGCCATTATTAATTCTAATGGGTTTAACTTGGAAAGAAAGAAACATCAATTGAGCTATCAGCTGTTAAAGTGTGTATACATTTTTTTGGGACGCCCTGTATATATATATATATATATATATATATATATATATGTTGGGTTCGCTCCTACATGCTATCTTCTGGGTTGGGTTGAGTTAGCCGCTTACCCTGTTAATGTTCGGGCTAAAAATGACCCTCGGAGCACACTCACCCTCACATCGTGGGAAAATGAGTTCTCCATTTTTAGACGAGTGTATTTTAACAGCATCTTTGTTCACTCATACGAATATTATAAAAGTGGATATAAATGATAATAATAAGAGTAATCAGGCAAGAGGATCATAAATGGGCACAGCGCTCAAACCAGACAAATGATGGCCATTACCCTAATTCTTAGATTATTATTGACCAGCATTATCGGGAATCGAAACCCTGTCCTCACTGACTCCATTTCATTTATAGTTATAGGGACAAATACAGATCGACGATATTGACAACAGTATTAACAATTTTACCATATTCATGCGTTTTCCATCCGTGCGTTTTCTATTCGTGCGTTTTCCACTCTTCACCAACACAAGTTATCATTTTGCACTATATTATGTTAGCAATCCCGTTATCTTTCTCATTATCATTCGCACCAACGAAGTAACTTTATTGGTTCGTATGTTTTCAGTAAATCTTAACCAATACATCTCTACCTTTATCGGGTAATAAATTTTTTAATTGTTAACTTTCCTTTTGATCTCTTATTGAATTTTATGAATGGTTGCAAAGCACTCAAAAAGAACTTTAAAAGGCGTTATTAAAATGTGTTGGATATATATACATACTGTATATACAGGGTGTCCCATAAGTCGGTCTCATCGGAAATTGTTTTAAATTAAATTTACGAAAGTAATACATTAGAACTAAAACAAATGTTCAAATTGATGTCTTGTTTTGGGACCTTTTTTTTTGTTGCAGGTAACACTTGTTATCTGCAAGTAACTCGCTTCCATGTTAACCATTGCGTGTTATTTTACCTGCAACAAAAGAAAAAAGGTCCCAAAACAAGACCTCAACTTGAACATTTTAGTTATAATGTATTTTGTAAATTTAATTTAAAACAAATTTTCCTATGACACTAGACTTATGGGGCACCCTGTGTATATATATATATATATATATCGGGTAGACGAAAAAAAACCTGGACACTTTTGTTTTCCCTACAAATTTCAAACTAGTCACGTTAATACACCCAAATTAGTACAAGATGTAGCCAATAGTATAGTTATGTGCTAAAAATTTCAATGGAACTCGTATAAAACTTACTCTATTGAAATCGATGTTCTATTGGACCCCCATTTTCTTGAATTACGGCCAGTACTCTCCTTTTCCATTGATCTATGGATGACTTTTCCCATGGCTTCTTTTGTTATTCTGGGGGCACTCGATCTTTTAAAAGATCTGATTCCCTTACTTTTCATTGTTTTGGACACTGTTGCGCGAAATATTTAAATTATTCGCCATTTTTCTCTGCGAAAGATGAGTACCAAGATTATTTTCCTGCGACAACATATGCTCTTCAACGTACCTTTCGTTTTCTCGAGTCCGAGCAGTACGCGGACGACCGCTGCCACGTTTTCTGTCAGTTGACCCTGATTGTCTAATTTTATTTATTACATATTTTACTGTACTACTTTTCCAATTTTTTCAGAAATTCCCTAATTATTTTTCTAGCATTCCATCCCTTCTCGCAAAACACGCCTTTATAACAGCTGTCTTCTTTACTTAAAACCATTACGATAGAACTTTAACACAAGAAAAAAATAAGAAAAACCATTCCATCAGCCGACACTTCTTAAAGAAATCTGACACTACTAGCCTACCAATTCGTCATGTGGCCACTTATTATTGTCTTAGGTGCGCATGCGCAAACTGCTCGTTTTGTAGCCAATATCTGACACATCCAAGGGCGTAGTCAGCTCTCACAAAATCTCGCTGTTTGTTTCAAGTTAAATTTTTATAATTAAGAAACGGCCAAAGATAATTAACTGAGATTTTCAGCACATGATAACCATGCTATTGGCTACATCTTGTACTAATTTGGGTGTATTAGCTTGACTAGTTTGAATTTGTAGGAAAAACAAAAGTGTCCAGGTGTCCCATTCCAAATGAAACAACTTTGAAACCTTATAATTTTTTATTGAATGAAGCAAAAAATGTAATATTCACACAGTAAATAGTCAGTCATAAACTTTCATATGATGTGTGTGAATTATAACATTTAGATATATTCGATACATTGTGCATAGCATAATGTTTCCTTTTGTTGAGATCTTCACATGTTATATGTTGAACAATTTGAAGCCTATATGGATAGAGCGCAGCCTCTTGCGCACGACTCTATGCACAGTTGAACGAGGAATCTGCGTAGTTCGACACTGGCACGACGGATGGGCTTTCTCGGGCTACTACCAAGGCGCCGCGTATTCGTTCAACATCTTCCGATCTTGTTTGCCCTCCAGAGTGTTCCTTTAGAACACTGCCAGTGTCCTCAAATTTCTTGGTCCATGCATATAGGTCTCTTCTGGTGGGTGGTTCCTTGTGAAAGGTTGTACGAATCGCCGTTGCACCAGAGTAGGGGACTTCAACTCAGCCATCCATAACACACATTTCGCTTTTTTCTGTGGGGGTAAACATAATTCAATCTGAAACAACAAAAAACATTGACAAAAACTTAGCATATGTGTAGTAACTGGCAAAGTTTCAACATTTTCACATTAATACTTTAAAAATTAGAGTTTCAAAGTTGTCTCATTTCGAATGGGACACCCTGTGTGTGTGTGTGTGTGTGTATATAAAATTTGTTGGTTTGTAACTGTAAGATTGAGTACCGTACTTAACTGACAACAAAATTTCATTGTTATGCCACCAACACTAATGTTTTCGTACTGTTATCATAGGGCCTATATGTTGAGCAAACAACATTCTATTAACAAAATTAGTAATGTTGTTTCAACTACTTTTGTAGGTGTCTAACATAAAAACACCTATTGTTGTCACATCTGTTGTTGTTGTTGTACTTTCCTCAATTAACTTCTTTTTTTTTTCAGTGCGGGGGCCTCGTTACGACCTTGACCCCTCTACATACTTGGCAAAAAATGCTACGAGCTGTTTTCATCCCTTGAATGGGTGCAGTTGGCGCATAAACATGTGGGTCAAAAACAATAATATATATATATAAATATGGCTGTAAACAAAGAATTCCCATCCACGCAAACAATTCAAAAATCCTAAAAATATTAGTCTTATTTTGTCACGAAGTGTTCACAATTTTTAAAAAAGGATTCGAAAATAGTGCCATTAGCAAATAGTGCCATTAGACTTAAATAAATGGTTTCAGTGCCAAGAACAAAATATCATTTATTTCCATTGATATTATAGTGTCACCCTTTACGCACCCTATATATATATATATATATATATATATATATATATATATGTGTGTGTGTGTAAACATTACACAAATATATAAAAGATAGACTGAAACAAATGCTTAAAATGTTTCTTCTATAAATTAAATAATAAAAAGATTTCATCCAATTTAATTTACAAACTCTCTCTCTCTCTCTCTCTCTCTCTCTCTCTCTCTCTCTCTCTCTCTGAGGTTGTTTCCAGTCAAAGTGTAAATCTGTTTAAAAATAGGCTAGACAAAGTACTGAACACACTCATAGTTTAAGATTAAAACCTCAGAAAACTCTGCAGGAGTTCGCTTGCTCGGTGTCTCTGTGAGCAAGCTAAATATAGAGCTATTTATATATTCTCCACTTTCCTGTAAAATTTCCTTGGCTACTTTTCCAGGGTCAAGGTATTTTCTTCAACCTTTTTCCGTACCTGCCTCTGGCAGGGAGGGAGCGGAGGGTGGGGAGAGAGCCTTCTACTTTACTATCCAGTTTTCTACTACTGCTAGGATAGTTGAAAGAAAAATAAACTTTTACAAAATTTTCCCTGGCTCCCGTTGCCATTGGTACCTCCTCGGTATGGGCCGCAAGGCCTTTTGAGGTACTTCTTTTCCTTGTAACTCTCTCTCTCTCTCTCTCTCTCTCTCTCTCTCTCTCTCTCTCTCTCTCTATATATATATATATATATATATATATATATATATATATTAGTGATGTAGGTCACATCCGCATCCGCGGAACATCCGCACATTTTCTCGCATCCGCACTTTGGACTGCGGATGTCGTGCGGATGTGGACCGTTGCGATAAAACGTCATCAATAAGCGGAAATTATCAAATTCTACTATAATAATAGAACTAGTTCATTGTGCGCAAAAGTGATGCAAGCGACAAGACGAGAGGCTGTTCTTGTATGAAGTTACTCTCTTGCAACCTACTTAGATCCACGTTACAAAGCTAAGTTATTTTCACCTAGTACATTAGAACGAGTTAAATCATCACTTGGCAAAGCAGTTGAAGAGCTTCAATCTCTTGAATCTGTCGCTTCGCCACCCACCAAAAGAATAAAAGTTTCAGTGACAGAACCAAAACCTTCAACGAGCAAATCTATCACAGAATCTCTCTCTCAGTTTCTTGAGTCAAGCAGCAATGACGAGACCTACGCGATGTCAAAAGATGTAGTAAAAATGATCGAGAGCTATCACCAAGAAAAACGCCTGGCTGCATGTGACAATCCTATTAGTTGGTGGAAAAATACGCAGAATATCTATCCATACTTGAGTAAACTTGCAAGGAAACATTTAGCCTGTCCTCCAACAAACGTACCAAGCGAGAGATTATTTAGCAGTGCTGGATTAATATATGATGAAAAGAGAAACAGACTGGCAGCAGAAAAGGCAGAAAAATTAATGTTCCTTAAGCATAACCTTCCTATAATTAAGTTTGAACATTAAACGATGAACATCTTAGTTTACTTTATTTTAATTACTCGTTTATAAATATGCCTAATAAAACTTTAAACTTAATATAAATAGTTATCAAGCTAATTAAAGATCTCTTTCTATAAGGGTGGAGGTTGGGGAAAGAGGTCGGTGAGGTGCATTTGAGTTGGGTTCACGTCCCGCATCCTGGTAACACAATTATGGTTTCTAATTGTGGCTGAAACTCGACAAAATATAACGAATTTATTTGCAGACGAATTCACTAATTGATTTCTATATTAGTTAGATGCTTGATATTATTTTATATGTTCAGAGAAAAGTACAGCAATTATTGTACAATTAATCAATTATACTACATTATAGCTACAGCTACATCACTAATATATATACACATATACAGGGTGTTCCAAGTCAGGTCGACCCTAGAAATATGGAAATTGGCGGAATTTGTAGTTTGTATTTGATATTTTGGTATTTCTAGGGTCGACCTGAAACACACTGTATATATGCAAAATATGAAGAGTTTTTGTAACATGTATAATAATAATAATAATATAGTAACTAAAAATGAGTGTCAGAAATTGACATAGCGCTCAGGCCAAACTAATGTTGTCCATTACGCTAACTCCCGGCTTATCAATACCAGCACAATCGGGAATCGAACACCTGACCTCAGTGTCTTCACTTCAGTTAGAGGGTAAAATCGTGCCACTCAGAGTTTCTGGCACTGGCTTGTAATGCATCAGAATTCAGCATTCGTCTTTTTTAATTATATGATGCGAGTCTTTATAAATAATTTATTAATTAATTAAATAATTAATTAATTAATTAAAAATAATTCCATTGTGTTATTTACATTAATTAAACATTTAATTAATTTGAATTTAATTAATTAACGAGTTTTATTCTGTAATTATTTTGTTTAAATATTTAAAGTAAAATTTTCGATTATTTACCTGTAATGTTTTAGTTAAATCCTTAAACTATTAAAAAAACACCTACAATTCCATCCATTTCCTGTTCAAATAAAAAAAAAAAATTACCCACAATGTTTCAACCATTTTCCAGTCAGTCAATAATGGGGGTGGGGGTAATGGGGAGAAGGGTGGGGTGGGGGTGTAATGGGAGAGAGGGGGTTATGCAACAAGAGGGTGGGGTTAGCCCCCCCCCCCCCAAGTTACGTAAAGAGGGGTGAGGAGGTTTTGGGGGGAGGGAGAATGACCTCTCCCCAAAGGGGTAACCCTAACGTGCCCTCGCCATAGGCGAGTTTGCGAAGCACAAGCCCTGCCCGTAGGGCAGGGAGTCGAAGGCTCTGCTTGCATTAATTAATTAATTAATTAATTAAAAAACTAAATTACATTCAATTAATTGAAGTACGTTTCTTTAATGCGCCTCGGTGGTATAGTGGTTAGCATCGCTGACTACCAATTTACAGGTCCCCGGTTCAATTCCCGGCGACGCGACGGCAGGCGGCGCACAGATCACCCAGGTGTTCATCTTTCCATACAGCAAAGTTGGTTGGTAGATAACTGGGTACCCTGGGTAGCCTAGTGGTTAAGACGTTGGGCTGCTGATCGTGAGATCAAGTTTGGGGGAAGACTGTAATTTCTGATCACCAACGGTGGGTCGTGGTTCGGATTCCACGTTAAGCTGTAGGTCTATGGTAGAGCAACAAGCTTGACTTTCCTCAGAATGAATGTTCTTGTTTATTAAGTGCAATTAGTATCCAAAATAAATAATTTCAAAATGTGTCTACATGATTCTGAATTTCTCTCTCTCTCTCTCTCTCTCTTATATACTGTATATAATTATATATATATATAATTATATATATATATATATCCCCGCAAGGGGGTTCTAAGCTCGTGCTCTTGAGTGCTCTTTGTGCTCGTTTGTACGTGCTTGTTCCTGGAGGTTTCACGTGCGCCCTCCCGGCCCTAGCACCCAAGGATGATGGGGCTCGACCCTGCAGTCCTTGTCATCCTTGGTCTTTTTCCACTTCGACTGTCCCCTCCACCCTTTCTTTTTCCTCTGTCTTTCCTCTCACTTTTTCTTTGTTTTTCCGCTGAGATATGCCCTTTAAATAGAGGCGAATCGGTTCTTCCTGAACTAAAAAAAAAAAAAAAAATATATATATATATATATTATACATGTCGAAAATCACGTACACAAAATCTTTCATCAGAGATTTTTCGTTTTTTAATTAAAAACCTTAAATAAAAGTTACGTAAAGACACTTTTGCTTAAATTTTAAAACTTTAATTCAATGATGTAAACCACAAAAAGTTCCCGAAAAAGTTTTACGTAAATATAATTTACAGTATTTGGAAACCCTTTAAATTTGGTTTATAAGAGATTGTAAATGTCATTATTTTACTGATAAAAAATGCAATTATGTAGTTTAATTATTTCAAGATGTATTTAAATCCATATTGTATAATAAATTTATTAGGGTGATGACTACTTACTTTTTAAGATGTTCGGCTTGTCAAATGTTAGCCGAAATATAAGTGTGAATTATGTCCATTCATGGTAACTAAACCAAAAGAATATGGATTTATGTATATATTAAAGTGTATACCATATACTCACAGGTGTGCGTGTGTATATGAATATGTTCATCCGTATGTGTGTGGAAGGGGGGTGCCGGGGAAGGAGGGTGTTCATTAATATTAAAGCTTGAGAACCTTTTTCTATGTACTCTTCTGCAGTTTGTTTACCCACTATGAAAGCTGTTTAAAGTCCTCCTTGTAGAGTTTCGGAAAGAAGTTCGCCTCGAAAAAAAAAAAATTGGTAAAATAGTCAAAAAAGATATGACCAATTAGTAATTTTTCTTTAGGATTTTATGAAAATTTTGTTTCTAGGCGAACTTTTTTCCGAAACTGTACCATCATGGGGAAGGAGAGAGGGAGAATTATAAATGTAATCTACTTGCAAGGGTAGCCCAGTGATATAACTCCAACCTATAACTCTGAATAAAGGTCCTGGATTCGAACCTCGGATCGGACTTCAGATTTGAGCATTTCAGCAATTAAGTTGCTCCTCTTGGTCTTCTTTGCATGGTTTGGTGGTTTGATAGTGGTTAGATCTCACGTAAAGCTGTAGGTCCCGTCTGTCATATAACCTTGATATATATATATATATAATATATAATATATATGCTGCAAACCCACAAGGAAAAAAAAAAACGATTCCAAGTCCTTTTGTGTATTCAGAGCTACACCTCGTCAGGTGTAGGCTTGTAGCTCTTCAGTTCGCTCAAAGGGAAACGGTGTCATATCCACTGAGCGAGGGACGCTGGATATTATGGCAGATGTAATCTATAAGGCCGGCCGCACACAGGATCGTCTTGCGACTCACGACTTGGGTCGTGACGACTCGTCGCGTGTGATTTTTACATTGACACAATGGAAACCAGAATGGATTCCCCAGAATCACGTCGTGGACGCTGCAGTATCTCGGGGCTACCATTCTGTCAATGTAAAATCATACGCGACTCGAGTCGTCACGACCCGAGTCGTGAGTCGCAAGACGATCCTGTGCGCGCAACCGGCCTAATACTAATAGGCTTTGAAATGTTACCAACATAATAGAATATTCTGTATTAAATTCAAGTACAGTAAATCTATTTATAATTTTTTTTCTTTTTTTTATTGTTTAAAATACAATTAAAAAGTCCTCAATTTTATATTTCGTTAATGAGTTTTTGGAAGAAAAAATACAATTTTTAATGCATGAATTTGAGTTAACAAACTTATTGTTTGTTTAAATTTACTAAATTAACAAGTAAAAATTGTGTGTGTGTGTGTGAGAGAGAGAGAGAGAGCTGTTGCCATAATAATCATGCAAAGTCACGCAAAATAATTAAAAATTCAGTAATATGCTGTGCATGACTTCATTTTGTGTTCGCTGAAAATTACAAAGGAATACAAATGACGACACACAGCAACAAACCGGCTGGTTCCTACGAGGCAAGTTATTTAAGGATGAAGGTTAAAAGATGGAAGAAAATTTAAAAACAAGTGAAAATTTTAAAGGAAAGACGAGAGAATTCAAATGAAAATTCTCTAGTACTTTTATGCGCTAACAAATGCTTCTAACTTGGAGTTTAAGGCAATATAAGCATCTAGTCTCGTTTTCTAAAGGACTCCACCGAATTACTTTGAACTACGTTGGCTAGGAATCCACTCCACATACGATTAAAGAAGAAGTGATTAGCTTCATTAATATTAAAATGTTTATCCACAAATTTGAGACCATTACGCGAGTTGTAACTGCATTTCTGAAGATGACATTTTTTCTGAGACGACGTCATCAAACCTTTAATCATTTTAAATACCTGGATTAAATCTCCTAGAATACATCGTTTCACAAGTGAGAATAAATTTAATGTTTTTAAATGGGCAGAGTATGATTTGTTTCAAGTCTGAGAATCGTCTTAGCAGCCCGTCGCTACATACTCTCCATTCTGTTTATGTTCTGTCGTAAATATGGGGACCAGAACTAAACGCAGTATTCCAGGTGGCGGCTTACTAAAGAATTATATAATGTTAGCATTGTTTTTTCGGACTTAAATTCAAATGATCTACCAATAAATCTTAAGATTTTATTTGCTTTTCTAACCATTTCGATACATTGCTTACAAGGTTTAAAAGTGTTGGCCTGCTTACAAGGTTTAAAAGTGTTGGCCTATCTTGTCAGGCATAGAATACTTTTTTAACTTTTTCTACGCCCTACCGATACGCAATGTTTTACATTTAATGGCTGGACCTCGTACACCCTCGTAAACTCTGTAGGAATATAACTACGAGACAGTATGGCTGAGGAAAACAATGACACAAGAAGATTCACCAAGTCATTAGCATATTTTCAGTATACTCAGTATATTACAGCCTACATTAAAATTAATCCTTCCCACGCTAAGAATATTTGAATAGCGTGTTTTCCATAACTTTGCAATTTCTGCCTCACCAAACTCCTCATCGATTGTTGATGGGAGGAGGACATTCTTGGTACCCATTTCCTTCTTAACAAATCCCTCCCCTCCCCTACAAATTTATTGCCATTATATGTTTATATCTCAATTTTATATTGATTTCACACATTGCAAGACCAGTACACTCCATAAGGATATCATATCACGTGTTGTGCGCACTTTGAATTTTAACAGTCGATTCAGAGCTCTCTCTCTCTCTCTCTCTCTCTCTCTCTCTCTCTCTCTAACCTTTGGTTAGCTTCCGCCCGAATTGTTCATTCTGACGAAGGTCAAGCTTTTCACTCCACCTTCGACCTACAGTTTAACGTGGAATCCGAGCCACGCCCCATCAGCAGCCCAGCGTCTTAACCACTAGGTCACCTAGGATACCCATTTATCTACCAACTACTTTATTTTATTGTGTGGAAGGATGAACAGCTGGGTTTTGCTGCGCGCCGGCTGCCGTCGGGTCTCGAACCCGTAGCCGATGGATTCGTAGTCAGCGACGCTAACCACTACACCACTATATACACTGTGTGTGTGTGTGTGTGTGTGTGGGAAAATGAAATATATGGGAATAACAGGCAACGTGGGAAAATGGATCTACAACTTCCTCAGAGAACGTCTACAGGTCGTCAAAATTAAAGATATATCATCATCAGAATCAGAAGTACGCAGCTCAGTACCACAAAGTACAGTACTGGTCCCACTCCTGTTCATTATCATGCTAACAGACATAGACAGCGGAGTAAACAGCAACAGTATAACATTATCCTTTGCAGACGATACAAAGATCAGCAGAAAAATCGGCGATGTAAATGAAGTGGAGACCTTGCAGAGGGACACGAACAAAATATACAAATGGTCAGAAGACAACAATATGACATTTAACACCGAAAAATTTCAGCTCTTAAGATATGGTAGAAATGAGGAAATTCAGAGAAGCACAAAAGCGAGCGATCTGGGGGTAATAATGACCGATGATGCCAAACTCGAAACACAAAATCAGACAGCGATAAATAAAGCAAAAAGAGTCGCGGGACAGGTACTAAGAACGTTCAAGAGAAGAGACAGGACAGTAATGATTCCCCTGCTGAGAACACTGATTACACCGAAACTTCAATACTGCTCAGTTTTAACGTCCCCAAATAAAAAGGAAGAAACTAATAGACTAGAAGAAACTCAGACACATTTCACAGCAAAGCTTGATGGCTGCAAAGAGCTCAACCACTGGGAAAGACTCCGTAAACTAAATCTGTACTCCCTGGAAAGAAGAAGAGAAAGGTACACCATAATCTACATATGGAAAATGATCGAAAAACCGGTACCAAACCTAAAACTAAACCCAATTATCATTCAGACAACATTGAAAAATAGGAAAGGCAGGATGTATAGTGTTCCCAAATTAAAGGCCCGACAAGGGACCACCTCACCACTGAAGGAAAATGGCTTGTTTGTCAAGGGGCCAAGCCTTTTTAACCAGCTTCCAAAGGAACCTCAGAAACGTTACAGGGGTCAAAGTTGAAGTCTTGAAGAGAAGACTAGATGCCTGGCTGAGGACGGTACCAGATGAGCCGGGTGTACCTGGCTATGTACGGTGGAGAGCGCAAGAAAGCAACTCGCTCCTCCACCAAGCCAGGCCTCGAGGCGGGGCCACCAGCTTAACCTTCGTGTGAAGAGAGACCAACACACGGAACATCAACGAGATTAACGAGGGTATGAAGAAGGGAAACCACTCTTCAGGAAGACGTAAACTTTTATTTCTTAACACCAATACAGTTTCGGCTCCTCAACTGGTAAACCATTACCAATTATCAATTACCAATTACATTACCAATTGACAGGGGCTCGCGAGGAGTCGAAACTGTATTGGCCCTGGGTTCGATTCCCGGGCGGTTCGCCTCATTTTTCATTATTCGTTATCTCTCCTCCTCGTGTGCGGAAACGTTCCTTAACACTTATGTCGTTTCTATTCATATAATATATATATATATATATATACAGGGTGTCCGAGAATTATCTGTACAATTTTTTGGCTGTTATTAAAAGTCAACCATGAAGTGTAGAAATTTCAGTGTTGTCCCATTTTACAGAGAATCTCATTAAGTTTTTTCTAATACCACGTTTTGACAAGTTTTTTAGAAATGTACGCGGGTGACAGACATTGATGATTTAAAAGCAAGAATCACAGCTGCTATTGAGCGAATTGATGTGGATATGCTGCAGCGTACATGGCAACATTTGGAGTATCGATTGGATGTTTTGCGAATCACTAATGGTGCACATATATCGAATGTTTGTAACAACGTTACTTTAATAAAAGAAACTTTTGAAAATACAGATTCTAAATAATCTTGTTTAAGAATTTTACGTGTGTTATCAAGAATTTTATTAAAAGATGAAATTGTACAGATAATGTTCGGACACACTGGAATTTCTAAAAAACTTGTCAAAACTTGATATCAGAAAAAACTTAATGAGATTCTCTGTAAAATGGGACAACACTGGAATTTCTACACTTCATGGTTGACTTTTAATAACAGCCAAAAATTGTACAGATAATTCTCGGACACCCTATATATATATATATGTATGTATGTATATATTAGTCTGAAATACTTTGTCCAAATTCACCTGAAAATGGTTCAAAACCATAAATCCAAAAATTATACCAATAAAGCAGAAAAGTAATATTGCAGAAATACCCATACCCATAATGAATCGTAAATTTAAAAAATAAAAAAATTAGTTTTAATAAAGCCAGAATTTGACCCAAACTGTAAAATGTCAAAACGAGATTCTGTTCTGAGAGTGAAAAAATTAAATTTGATTTATTCCTCTGAAATCGAGAACATTTGATACGAATGTCTTTGATGAGAACATCAGAAAGGAGCAAGGTAAGAGACTGACAACCCTTCAGTTTCGTTTACACACACACACACACACACACACACACACACACACACACACACACACACACACACACACAGATAGATAGATAGATAGATAGATAGATAGATAGATGTGTGTGTTTTGGTAGGTTGTGAAAGTTTATTCCAAATTGTTTCATAGCTATTTACTATAGAAGAATTTAATTTGCTATTGATTTCATTTAATGGGACATAGGATAGCTGCTCTATTTAGAAATGTCAAAGGCAAAACCACACACACACTGTGGACTTCGCTCGAAATGAATGAAAGTAAAATTCTAGCTTATATTTGCATTAGAATTGAATTTATATTCTCTAACTTAATAGTTAAGAGTTTTGATAAGGGAAATAAAGTGGTTATAGGTCAAAGTTCGCATTTACAATCGTAAATTATGAATATTTTTGTTGTTACCGGCCGGTATATTTATACATAAGCCTACCAATACCCGAAAAAAGGGAGGGGCTTAAATCAACAAATCCTAGTTGTTTAACTCTGCTGCGAAAGCAATGGTGCTCGGTTACTTGCCGCTTTACTTTGGTATTCTCATTCCTAGTCTGAAGATGCGATTGCTCTAAGTGAGAATTCTAGATTTGAGAAAGATTCTGAAGAACTCGGGTGGTGGGGTCTGTCAAAATTGCATGCCCGAGTGGTATTTTCTATGAAAAATCTAACTTAAAGCTAGAAATTTTACTCTAGTTAAATCCACGAGCAAGAATCTTGAAGGAATCAATTTTCACATCGATCCACATCCGTTCTTATTGTATTTCCCACTTCAAGATTTTTCGTAGAAAATACCCTTTGGGCATGAAATTTCGTTACTTTTTTTTTTTTCTTTAATACCCTGTCCCAAATCGATATTTTTTTCCCCAAGATTTGGAATGCCCACTTCAAACACAGATTTGGAATGCCCACTTCAAACACAGATTTGGAATGCCCACTTCAAACACAGATTTGGAATGCCCACTTCAAACACAGATTTGGAATGCCCACTTCAAACACAGATTTGGAATGCCCACTTCAAACACAGATTTGGAATGCCCACTTCAAACACAGATTTGGAATGCCCACTTCAAACACAGATTTGGAATGCCCACTTCAAACACAGATTTGGAATGCCCACTTCAAACACAGATTTGGAATGCCCACTTCAAACACAGATTTGGAATGCCCACTTCAAACACAGATTTGGAATGCCCACTTCAAACACAGATTTGGAATGCCCACTTCAAACACAGATTTGGAATGCCCACTTCAAACACAGATTTGGAATGCCCACTTCAAACACAGATTTGGAATGCCCACTTCAAACACAGATTTGGAATGCCCACTTCAAACACAGATTTGGAATGCCACTTCAAATACAGATTTGGAATGCCACTTCAAACACATTGATTTACAGACCGCCGACGGGAATGGAAGTGTGATTCAGTGAAATGTAATAAAAAAAAATCTATAAATAAATATTACCACTTTTAACACAAGTGGTCAAAAAAAAAAGAAAAGGTGTCCTCAAAAATGAATAATTAATTATCAATTACCGATTTGAAAAACTGACGTCATAACAATCCCGAAAGAATATTGGAACCAAAATAATTCATTGCACACTGCACAATATTTTTTGGGAACACCTTTTTTTTTTCGAGATCACCCTGTATATCATACGTGAAAAAAAATCACAAATTAAAAATTCTCTTGAATGCGAAATAAAAATTAAATTTCAATAAAAATTTTCGCGTATCTGGTAATTATCAAAACTTACCTGAGAATTAAAGATGGAGTGGGAGACAGGATAAGAGACAGGTGTTAGTGGGAAAAAAATTGTACTCGGAAAATGTTTTGAATAAACAATTCCGTCCGCGATTGAATTAACAAACAGACGGTCTTAGTTAAGACTTTCGCTCGAACTGCAGAATTTTCAAAAAAAATCATTATTGGGGGGGGGGGGGGAGGGGGGGAATGTATACCCCACCCCACCTACCCCAAATAAGAAGTTAAACCTCATAATTTTATAATAATAAACGCTAAATTATAAATTTAACCAGAAACCATGCCAAAAAAACTGGAACAGAAGGCCTTCCAAATCCCTACCCTAAACCCCGTACCGCCTTCAGGGAGGGCCAAAAAATGAAAAATCGATTATCGGTTTGAAAAATGGACGGCATAACAATTCCGAAAGGATATTGGAACCAGAATGATTCATCCAACCGACTGTAAGGTCTTTTAAATGAGGTAATACACAATGGAGGGTATAACCCCTATTATCCCTCTTACGCTATCAATAATAATACAAATATTCATTACAAGAATCGCATTTTGGAGTGACTTTTTATGGGATATATTTCTTGTCAATAAAGATTATCATTATCTAGAGGGAGTGCTCATTTCCCCACGACGTCGGGGTGAGTGTGACCCAAAGGTCATCTGAGTCCGAGCATTGACAAGAGGAAGAGACTGGCCCAACCTAACCCAGGCGCCAGCAGCCGGAAGCGAACCCAGTATCTCACTGCTCAGAATCCGAGACCATTGAGCTACCGGGAGCCCGGATCATCATTATCATTATTATCAGTAGCAGAATCATTACAATTATCATTATAATAATAATTATATACAGGGTGTACATAATTTTTTCATTCAATTGAAATTCAATTGAAAAATAATTGAATATGTGAAGATAAGTTATGGACACCCTGTATATCATTATTATGAATTCGCTTGGTAAAAAATTTCCTGTTATGGTCAAACCTTCACTCTTTTTTCTAATTTATAAACTACTAGTAGTAATAGTAAAAAAAAAAAAAAAAAATTTTGGCGGGGATTTTAGACTAACAAAGTTACCGTGTTCAAAATTATGTCTCCCACTTTTGTTAAAATTAAACTAACATAAATGATGTTAAATAAATTTAGGTTTAGGTTAAATGCGTCTTAAATGTGTTGAATCTTAAAAAAAAAAAATTCAAATATATACATAAAAAAAAAAGTAATTTTCCGAGGATTTGGGGTGAGAAAACAGAAAACAACCCAGATATAAAGTACAGAAGTTAGTGAAAACTGAGAAAAGGCAGAAAGTAAAACGTACACATCCATTCACTAAGGGTGTGCGATTCGGATATTTTTTTTTAGATTCGATTTGGCCACTTGTTTTCGATTCTCGATTCGATTCGACTGCGACTGTGCACTGCACTCACCTATACTTTACAATTTACATGCACCAGCACTAACAGAACAACATACATGCACCAGCAACAACATACTGAAAAGCGTAATAAACAACTGAATCCAAAGAACTGGTCCAAACTTGTCACACCGCAAGGCGCGCGCATGTGATTCTGTGACATCACAAAATCAAAAGCTGACCATGCGCATTGAGCGCACTCAGATCTTTATAAAAGCGTAATCTCTCAAATATCCAACTATTTTATAACGTTATTATATATGTAATATATATATATATATATATAAATATATTTATTTTTTTTTTTTTTTCGAATTCCATGGTTTTGGGGTAGTGCCAGTTTATCGTCTCGACAGGTTACAGTTAGCGAATCGAAGAATCGAAATTTTTTAGCTTTAAGTCGGGTCGGATTTCGATTCTTTTACTGAATCGACCCGAATTGACATTTTCGATTAATCACACACCACACACACACACACACACACACACACACACACGCGCGCGCGTACACATACCGCCTGGTATACCACCACCACCACTGCTCACCTCCACATGGCAAAATTCCACAGATGGAACAAAAATGTTTGTTTTTTGAGTGCCTACACTTTATTTTCCATGGGGGTGAGCACAGCGCTTGAGCTCAGGACCGGGTGTGTATAAGAGTAAAATATAAATTCCCTTCACACTTCTACGCAGCTCTTTCCATCTCATCCTTCCATAAAATTGCTCTTTAACGCACAGGAGGATCGAATCTCTGCCAAGGCGTCAGTACTGCTAATAAAATTAACGCTCTTGAATTGAGTTTATAGCCCAACAACACGCAGCACCTTGCACCATTTTTAAGCTTTCGACTGTATAGATATATATATGTGTGTGTGTGTGACATCACATGCAGCTGTTTCGAATTGAAATGGTAAATTACAGCTGAACTCATAAAGAAGATGCTTTAGCTTTGTTGAGGTGTGTGTGTGTGTGTGTGTGTGTGTGTGTGTGTATGTACTCTACGTGTGGGTGTGTGTGTGTGTGTGTGTACAGTATTTAACAAGTCAACTGCTGCTTGTTCGATATTAAGTGTTTTTTGACTTGTTTCTAATTATTTTTAAAGTTCAGTGTATGAATTATGTTACACACACACACACACACTATAAAATATGTATATCTTCCACGTCATATAACTTCTTTGAGAAGTTATAATTTACATTATAAGCCGAATACAAAAATCCTTCACCCCAATATATATATATATATGAAATGAAGAGATTTATTGGCAGACTATAATCCATATGACAAATATTATTAATACAATGACAGTTCATATACTAAGGATAGAAATATATATCATACAATTGATTAGAAATAATACTGCACTGTCGAAGTTAAGTGGAACTACAGACAGACGTTTTCGTACCAAGAAGTCCATAGCTTAGCCTTAGAGGATAAATGGCAGGACTCATGGATAGTTTGGATGATCGGGTTGGTTGATTTTTAATTCTTTGCATTAGACTGTGTTGAACACGTCTTGTTACCTCCGGGAAGCTCGGGACATTGCGGGTAGCAAACATTTGCAAAGCTGAGCATCTCGGGGGGGGGGGGGGGGGAATTTATGCAAGAGTCTAAAAGACCTGTTGTACAGCAAATTTAGGGTTCTGCCAGAACCTTTTTAATAATTCCCAGAATTGCTGTCCGGATATATTACTGCAGAAAGTACGAAAGAGTGTGTCTTTAGCTTCACTTGTACAGAATCGAAAGTTCCTTATGGTCATATTCGCTTTAGCACACAGGCTTCGAGATTTTCTTCTATTCGAGTCATCACTCAAGGAGCTGGTAATAGTTTGACCCAAATACTTAAACTCTTGTACTTCCTCAATTACTTCACCATTCATTTTATACCTTATATCAGCTGGCTGATTACAGCTTTTAGGATGAAATTGCATAACCTTAGTTTTTGTAACATTAAAAAGAATATCATGTTTCTGCGAATACACTTCGCAGACGTTTAGTAGCAGATCCAGACCTTTAACAGAGGGACTTATTAACACCATATCATCGGCATAAACTAAGTTATTTATCCTTGTTATCTATACAACATCCCACTGTTACCTCATTAAGCGAAGCAATTAATCCGTCAATATACACATTAAACAGCATAGGGGAGAGCAAGGAGCCTTGTCTCACCCCGCAAGAGGAGCCAAAACACTCGGATAGTACATTGATCCACCTAACAGTGAAAGATTGGTGGGAATACCAAAATTTCAATAAATTTAATATGTACATGGGAACCTTCCTGTCTTCTAGTTTTGCAAATAAAATATTGTGGTTCACCCTATCATATGCCTTACTTATATCAAGGAAACAGCTATAAATAGCTGAATTACAGTCAATGTATTTAGATAGTTTAAGTACATAGATACACGGGTCAGTTGAGTGGGACCTTTTAAAGCCAAACTGATTAGATGTCCATAGGAAATCATTTAATCGGCGTAACAAGAGTTTTTCTAGTAGTTTCGAGAAGCAGGAAGCGACAGCAATAGGCCTGTAATTATTGCTGGACAGAATGTCTCCATACTGATTTTTGACCAGGGGCAAGATTTATACCATCATGAACTCTGCAGGGATATAGCTATGAGCAAGCATGGTTGATAGAAGCAATGATATATGCAGACATACTACATCATTTGCATATTTTAAGTGCTCATTCGATAAGTCATCTACCCCTGACGCAGAACCAATCTTTAACTCTTTAATTAACCTCTTTACTTCAGAAAATGATATCAAAGTATTTTCCCTTGTTCCTCCCACAATCGTTTCACTGCAATCTGTCTTAAGATTATCCCTACTTACACTGTTAAGAATGTTAGAGTAGTGGTTTTTCCACAGCTTTGCAATTCCCCCCCCCCCCGACACCCCATCGATTGTCGGAGGGAGGACATTTTTGACACCCGTTTGATTCTTAACAAATTTCCAAAATTTATTATCGTTATTTATGCGAGCTTCACAGGCTTTTGATGCTCGAAGTCTCCTCTTCCTGTTTACATCGCCTATGGCTGCTTTATACTGACCCCGACTTCTACACATATTCATGTATACTGGTCCTAATCTGGGTCTACCATGAAAGCACCACAAATCATAGGCGTCTTTCGATTCCCTCTTCAGGGGCGCAATAAAATCATTCCATCCAGGAATAATCTTAGTATGATAGTTGTAAGATTTAATCAGGGGGCTTTCTGCTTCTCTTAACAGGGATATTATCACACTATAATACTTATCTCTGAGTTTACAGTGAGAATCATTTGAGCAAGGATTATTACAGGCAAGGTGCAAAATTTCTAAATTATTAAAGAGGTGACTTGTTCTGTCTTTGTATTCTATTCTCTGCTGCATATTAACTGGACCAATCGACTCGATTATTCTTACCTATTGAGTTCTTGTTATGTCGTGTTGCGCATAAATTGGTAAAATTAATTAATAGTTCTAATGGTCTATGATCAGAAAGAAGGAAATGGATCTTTTCCGTTTGACTGCCGCTATTGAAACATAATTAAACTTTTTGTATTTTAACTGAAATGTCTTGATGATACAAAATAAGTTACTTTATAAAAAAGCTTTTCTTAATTTCCCCTTCAAATTTTGTTTCTTATAAACAATTTTAATTACTTTCAAGATCCATGCTTAATTTTTAAGTTTTAATCGTGTACTCAGAAAAATAAGGGGATCGCCTGAAGATCAGGGCCTCCAGCCTTCTTTAGTTAGCTTTATAAGGCTAACTAACAAAAATATCACGACCTAACCTAACCAATCGTCAAGGTCGTACAGTTGACCTAACGATTGGTTAGGTTAGGTCGTGATATTTTCGTTAGTTAGCCTTATAAGGCTAAATAAAGAAGGCTGGGGGCACTCACCTCTTATGTTTCAATGGCGGCAGTCAAACGGAAAAGATCCAAGGAAATCATGCAGAATATGAACTCTAACAATTCGATCCTTTAGAATTTAGATTATTACTAGTGAGACAATGATCAATCCACCTGGTGGTACCACTCATATCACTAACGTATGTAAAATTACCACTGGCTACCCCTAATACATCTACTGTACATCACTTATACTTAAATTGGCCGACTATATATATATTCGTTTGAGAAACAATTTTTGTTTAAAAAAAATCTTTCCCAAATTTATATATTTAATTAATGAATAAATCGTAAAGATTATCTTCCCGTTTTCTTTTTACATTTTTTTTTTAACGTAAACAAAATTATTGAATTTTTATTAAAAATTTAGTTCGCAAAATTTATTCAATTAATGAATAAACTGTTCGGATCATTTTCCCGTTTTCTTTTTGCATTTTTTTTTAACGTAAACAAAATCATTTCAATTTTATTCAGCGTTTAATAAAATTAACAACTTTTCATTGCATATCTTTCATCCCGACGAGCGGAAAACGTCTGCTTTTGACACGATAACGAATTTTCAGAATACATTTTAAAGATTTGGAATGAATGATGTGTTGGGTGAGCAATTGCTGTATTAAGCATGAAATATATATATATATATATATATATATATATATATATATATATATGTACCTTTTGGTTTGCTTCCGCCCGAAGTGTTCATTCTGACGTAGGTCAAGCTTTTCACTCCACCTTAGACTTAGTTTAACGTGGAATACAAACCACGCCCCACCAACAGCCCAGCGTCTTAACTAGGCTACCCAGGGTACCCATTTATCTACCAACCATTTTCTTTGTGGAAGGATGAACAGCTGGGTTTTGCCGCACACCGCCTGCCGTCACTGGGTCTGGATCCCAGGGCCGATGGATTCGTAGTCAGCGACGCTAACCACTACACCACCGAGTGTCTTTACTTCGCTTATGGGAGGGCGGGCTACGTTGTGGCCAATGTCGTAACACCGCTTCCTGTCGATTAACGAAGTTAAACGACATTGGGTCGGATATTAGTTCGTTGGGAGACCGTCCTTTGCGGCCAGTTTATGTAGCGACCCGTGGTTCGGATCCCACATAAAGCTGTAGGTCCCCTCCGTCATATAACCTTAGATGTTGCGAAGGAGGTTAAGCATCCTCATCAACCACCACCACTCGCTTATATAGGAAAACGGTGTTACCTACTGAGCCATTAGGGACGCTGGCGTTACACCACTTATCTCCTTTCTTTACAACGAACCTAAACAAATTTCAAAACAGGAGTATGGGTCCAAAAGAAACGTGCAAGAATAGTAAGTCATTCAGCTGATTATGAACACTGATTAACATACAAAACCTGTAATTTCAAAACAGGCGTATGGGTCCAAAAGAAACATGCAAGAATAGTAAGTCATTCAACTGATTATGAACACTGATTAACATACAAAACCTGTAATTTCAAAACAGGCGTATGGGTCAAAAGAAACATGCAAGAATAGTAAGTCATTCAGCTGATTATGAACACTGATTAACATACAAAACCTGTAATTTCAAAACAGGCGTATCGGTCCAAAAGAAACATGCAAGAATAGTAAGTCATTCAGCTGATTATGAACCCTGATTAACATACAAAACCTGTAATTTCAAAACAGGCGTATGGGTCCAAAAGAAACATGCAAGAATAGTAAGTCATTCAGTTGATTATGAACACTGATTAACATACAAAACCTGTAATTCAACATTCTATGAGAATAATTACTGAAAACTGTTATTTAAACTTTTGTTTTGAAAGTATATTAAATATATGCGCCTCGGTGGTGGTGGTGTTTGCATAGCTGACTACAAATCCACCGGCCAAGGGTTCGAAACCCGGTGATGGCAGGCGACGCGTAGCAAACCCAGCTGTTTATCCTTCTACACAATAAAAATTAGTTGGTAGATAAATGGGCACCTTGGGTAGCCTAGTGGTTAAGACGCTGGGCTGCTGATCGGTATGTTGTGAAATCGAATTCGGACGAGGACTTTGTAATTTCGGACCACGCGTGATGGGGCGTGGTTCGGATTTCACGTTAAACAGTAGGTCTAAGGTGGGGTGTCAAGCTTGACCTTCGTCAGAATGAACAATTCAGGCGGAAGCAAAACCAAGGTTAACCAAGGTTATATAAGTTTACTGTAAATTGCATCAAAAAATTAATTTAAACGAAACATTTGTATGGATTTTAGACGAACAAAATACTTTATTCAAAATTATGTCGAAATTTTGATAAAATTTGTTAAATAAAATTATTTCAAAATAAATTTGGTTTAAATTAAATAAGTTTAAGATTATATTTAATTGGAAGTGAAGTTGACTTCACGTGAGAATTATGAAGGCTTTTCGTCTCATCAATTCCCCGCCTCTTACTCACTGTCTTCAATTCCTCTCTCTCTCTCTCTCTCTCTCTCTCTCTCTCTCTTCGCCGCAATGTTGCCTCACTTTCTCTCTACTATCGTTATTACAACGGACACTGCTCTTCTGAACTGTCTAACTGCATGTCTCCTCCTTTAAGGAGAGGACGCAGCACCAGACTTTCGACACATTCTCATTCCTGTTCTGTCCAACTCTCTAACGCGAGTGTTAATCGGTATTATTAATCTTTCATCTTCTCAACCGATGAACTATGGAACAATCTTCTTCAATCCATCTTTCCCTCTGTCTATGACCTCCAATCTTTCAAACACTGAGTGTCTGGGCATTTCGAAAACCCTGGATCTCGATTTTGGCTCTCTTCTTCTCCTATGGGGGTGGGTTACGCTTTTGGGGGCATTCGCCCTTGGCCCATCCTTCCTGCATAAAAAAATAATAATTAATCCCAAGTAACTTTACGCGTGTTGACCTAAACAAAATATAACATCATGTATGTCGTTCAATTTTAACAAACGAGCCTCATAATAATTTTGAACGCAGTATTTTTGTAAACCAAGAATCCAAAAACAACTTTTGCTTGAATGAATAGTTTTTTTTTGAGCGTATGAGTTGAGGATAATTTGCAATATACTGCAAACTCTCTGGTAAATATCGTAATCAGCTTTCAAGTAGAAAATTTAAATAGGTCATAAGAAGGGTTCTTGAAAAGGGCTTATGAAAGGAATGGGAAACGAGCTCTTCCAGAATTGACTGAAAAGGAAAATGTTCTTTCGAAACACATTGAACTGCTTTCAAAGACTGGATTTCATTTTTGTCATTTTTCGCCTTATAGTAGGTAAATAAAATCTATGGCGTATGTATATATATATAGTAGATGCACTGGGCTGCTGATCGAGAGGTCGTGAGATCGAATCCAGGAGAGGACTTCGTAATTTCTGACCGCCCGTGGTGGGACGTGGTTCGGATTTCACGTCAAACTGTAGGTCTAAGATGGAGTGACAAGCTTGACCTTCGTCAGAATGAACAATTCGGGCGGAAGCAAAACCAAGGTTAACCAAGGTTATATATTTTATATATATATATATATAAATAAATTGCAACCTTGGAGAAGTTCCGTGCGTCGGTCTCTCTGCCCCTCTTGTCCTCCGGGTATATTATATACCCAATGTAGAACTGATTGCAGTGAACGCTTAATTAAACAAAGTCCAATTGCATATTTGACAACTTCCTTTCATCCTGACTTCTTTGCATACCCCTCGGCATTCACTGACATTTTGCCGCGACCTACAACTGCAACGTTAAGTAAATAAATTTGCTTCACAGTTGAACTCGTCTTTGTAGTCAATATATTGGCTTGGAGCTCACATTAAGCCTTAATCTCTCTCTCTCTCTCTCTCTCTCTCATATATATATATATTATATATATTATATATATATATCTATATATATATATATATATATATATATATAAATGGTTTATAGACTCTTTTTCTCAATCATCTTTCATCAAAATTTCCAAATATTTAAAATAAATTTTGAATAATTTAGTTCTTGACATTTATTTGTTAATTTCTTTATTTTGTTAGTTTATATGTTAAAATTGATATTAATTCATTTGTTATTTTCCTTCATTCTAAATTGAAGGAGATTTTTTTCCCTTCATCGTTCAAATCAAGATAATTTGCTGCTTTATCTCTGCACCGAAATTGCGCATTACGATTTATTGTGGTGTGTGTGTGTGTGTGTGTGTGTGTGTGTGTGTGCGTGTGCGTGCGCGCGCGCGTGGCTTCGTCGGGCGTACGCTAAATTCTGTCTTATTACCTCTGCTGTTTGATTAAATTTTTTTATCAACCTTTTTGAAAGATCCTAAAATTGAAAGTTTTTTTTTTTTTCATTAAATAGAATCACAACTGATGCAGCCATTTATGTTTCTGCGCATGAAAGAGTCAGCTTGGATTACAACATAACCTAATCATCACATAGTTCGCATAACATACCTCATTTTTCATTTGTTCGTTCTCCCTCCTCATCTTGTGCGGAACACTCTTCTACACAAGCGTCGTTCTTTACATTAATTATACTGTGTGTTGTTTGCAGTTAAAAAATAAATAAATATATATATACACACGCACACCTTTGGTTAGCTTCCGCCCGAATTGTTCATTCTGACGAAGGTCAAACTTTTCACTCCACCTTAGACCTACAGTTTAATGTGGAATCCGAACCACGCCCCACCAGCAGCCCAACGTCTTAACTACTAGGCCGCCCAGGGTACCCATTTATCTACCAGCCACTTTCTTTGGGTGGAAGGATGAACAGCTGGGTTTTGCTGTGCGCCGGCTGCCGTCACGGGGTCTCGAACTTGGGGCTGATGGATTCGTAGTCAGCGACGCTAACCACTACACCATCGAGGCGCATGTATATATATATATATATATATATACACACATACATACACTATATCACTTCGCTTCACTTTTATGAGTTCGAACGACGGTTCAGGATCGACCTGCGGTTGACCACTCTGCAGCATCCCGCCTCATTTGCGGGATTTGGTGAAGGAAGGAAATGCTGTCTGATCTCCTCCTGCCCTCGTAACCAGCCACACATGGCTGGTCAGGGACTTTGCACAAGAATCTGTCCAGCTGGTTCTTGAAGTTATTCAGGTCGGTGTGCTGGAGATTCCTCACTTCCTTCGGTAGGACATTGAAAAGCTTTGGGCCTCTTATTCTGAGGGTATTTTCCATCCTCTTTTTCATGGCCCTTTGTCCCACCGCAGCTGGGACAGTACAAAATCTGCCTCTTCTCTCATTCCAGTTTTTCTATTTCATCTCTAAGGTTAGGGACAGAGCCCTCACGTATTTTCCATATGTATATTATTGTGTACCGCTCGCGCAGTCTTTTGAGAGAGTAGAGTTTCAGGGATTGTAGTCGAGACTAGTAGTCTTCACCTTCCGTTTCCTCTATCTTAGAAGAAAAATTCCTTTGTATAGCTTCAATGCTCGCAATGTCTCGTTTTCTGTATGGGCTTGTGAGTACTGAGCAATACTCAATTATTGGTTAGGACTAGACTCTTCCATAATTTGAGCATGATGTTTGCTTTTCTGCTGCGGAAGCTCCTCCAGATGATTCCCATTATTTTTCTAGCCGTTGTAATTTTGATGTTATAGTGCTCTCTGAATTCTGCATCCAACGACATTATTACTCCAAGATCCCTGACTTGTGGATTTGGTGTTATCTGTTTGGCTTGCAGAGTTTTGTACCCTTTATTCTGAAGCTTTGTTATACCATATTTTAGCAGTTGGAATTTTTCTTCGTTGAACTTCATATTGTTGTCTTCTGCCCACTTGAATAATGTTTGTGTCGTTTGTAATCTTTCTGGCACCTTTGTTCAATATTTCCTTGTATATCTTTGTGTCATCTGCGAAACATAATACAATACTGTCATTGATATCCATATCAATATCTGCAATCATTCAATCATTATCATGAACAGCAAGGGAGCTAGTACTATCCCTTGTGGAACAGAGATCTCCACTTCCGAGACTTCCAATTTGACTCCATTTACCACCACTCTTTGTGTTCTTTGCGTCAAGAAATTAAATATCCATCTTCCTAGCTTTCCAGTAATTCCTGTGTTCTTACGTTTGTGCTATAATTCCATGGTCACATTTATCGAAGGCTTAGCAAAGTCAGCATATATTACATCTATGTTTCGTCCTCGAAACAATGTTTCCAATATTTTCTCCTGGTGGTCTAATAGCTGTGATAGGCATGATCTTCCAGCCCTGAAACCATGCTGATTTGGATTGTATAAGTTCTTTTCTTGTAGGAAGTAGGTAGTTTTGCCTCTACTTATACGTTCAAAGCACTTCATAAGGTGTGAGGTGAGAGCACCCGGCCGATAATTCTTGGCATTGCTCTGTTACCATCTTTGAATAAGGGGGCAATGTTCGCGTTCTTTAATGGAAGTGGAATTTGTCCTGTGTCGAGTGATTTCCTCCATAGTAAGTATAGCGGTTTGGCAGTACTCTCTTTACATTTCTTCGGAAACGTGGCACTCCATGTGTCTGGCCCTCGTGCCGAATTGTCTCGCATCTGTGATAGAGCCTTAATTACATCTCCCTCCAAGAACGCTAAGTCCATTAATAAGTTTGTGCCAGAATTTGTGCTTGGCTGATTTGTATCAATGTCGAAAAATTCGTCTGGGCTTTCTACTTTCATCTCGGACTTAGGGTACTAAACACAGAGTTAAATTGTTCCTTAAGCAGTTCGCTCATTTTTGGGGGGTCATTTGTGTGTTTGGCCTCCCCCTCTATCAACGGACCAATACTCTCTTTACACTGCATTTCCTTTTCACAAACGTTAGAAGTATTTTGGGTTATTTTTTGTTTTCTGCTACCTTGTTTTCTCCTCGTTTGTCTTAGGTATGAATGTTTGCTTTAGGTCCCTTCTATTTCGCCTAGTTTCCTCTCTAGTTGAGTCTCTCTGCATTAGTTTCTGCATCTGTAGAGGTTTTTTACGGTTTGCTTCCGTTGTCTAAATACTGTCCTGATTTTCTCTCGAGCTTGCTACGTTTCTTTTTTGCCTCTGGAACATACTTCAGTAAGATCGGTTTTGTTTCAGTCTCCATTATACCTAGTATTTGTTCTGGAGTCTTCTGGTGAAGTAGCAATGCCCAATTTACTTCCTTTAAGTCTTTATTTACACTTTCCCAATCTACTTTATTGAAGGCTAAACAAATTCAAAGATTCCTTCTGCCCCTCTGGTGGACGAAGACGCTAAACAGATCAACCAACTACATAACCTTACATACGTTACATTTAAGTGCCTGAGACGTTTTACGTAATTACGCATTACAAACCTAACTTAACCCAACCAAGTAGGCTAGGTTACGTTAGTAACTAATGTACAATTACGTGAAATG